>JAQFVV010000061.1:2434162-3034162 GCA_028023455.1 Epiperipatus broadwayi | reverse complement strand
ATAGCAAACAAAAGAGTAAAAACAAATGACACTAGACTACAAAAGAAAACCCTTATTTTTGTGACAAAAACTAAAATAATTGGATTTTACTAATTTCATAATGCTGAATTCAAAATTGCAATTTGTTTTATCATATTCTATCTGGTTATCTGGAAATAATGCAAAATGTTATCTTGTTTATTATATAACATTTTTGATAATTTAGTATTGACTGAATTGAATAGATTAAATATAAATGTAGATATACAACATATATTTTACCTTTTCTTACATTAAATACAACCTGCTTTGTAAGCAATAAAATGTTTGGTACCTTGCTTTTATTTATGTTTAAGGTGGTAAAACTGAAGTAGTAAATGCATATTTAAAATTAGTGAAGCCTATAACTCATTTACATTACTAGTCCTACTTGAAAAAAAAATTATAGGGTTATCCATACATAGTTTTATTAAGAATATAATCAAGAATATTTAGGGGGGAAATAATGCTTGTAACATATACATACAGAAAAGCTATAATAAATTTAAGAAAATATTAAAATTAACATGTGTTTGGAAAAACATACACCTGAATAAAAATGCTGCTTAAAGAAAATATTTAATACCCGAGATTTTATGGAAAACTTTTACAGATATGAAAAAGTCTTTTGGCATTTAAAACATTTTTTCCAGAAATTTGCAAATTTTATTCTTAAGTTTCACTCTTTAAGTATAAAATTACACATGTAGAAGAGAGGTATAATATAAAAACAACAACAACATAACAATCAAAGTAAAAGATACATGAGAAATAGCTGTATAGATAATAAGATATTTGCATATTTATTTTTTTATGTTTTTTTATTGTAAATAATACTGACTATACAAATATAGCAGTCTTTATAATGATTATCCTGCTCATGCTAATGCATGAATATTACAAATAGTTCTGCTTTCTTTTCCCCATAACACCAGTAATGCAATCCCTCAACATAAGTATTGCATGCTGCAATGAAAAGTGTGAAAGATTTGTCTTGATTCCAACATTCAATTGGAAAGAAGAAAAATATAGTTTATTCACAAACAAATGTATTTGATACATCTTGAAACTTCTGAGAACATTGTAGGTACTGCTGCAGTGCATCTCTGATATATTACCCATTGTGTGTTTCAAATACTACTAATAAAAATTTTATAAATAAAGATTAAAATAATTTTTATATTCACAATAATGCAAGCCTGAATACAAATGAAAGAAAAAAATGCATAGATCATGAACTTATTGGGTCATATCTTATCTGTAAAGGAGTGTGAGCTCAATATTTCTAACCAATTATGATAGGGCTGGGGTTTTAAACACTTATACTTATGCAAGTGGTTTGAAAGAAGCATCAACACTTCTGTCACACTTTCCTAATTGCATGTTTGGAGGGGGTTTGTTATGAATGTACCAAGAAAAACTCAACTACAATATAATAATTTATATGACTGCATTACACACTAAATAATAAAATGCACAAAAAGTAAGCAAACTAAAACTTTATAGTTGTATTATAAAGAGAGAACAACTCTCTGGATTAGATCTTATGGTTGTAAATAAAAAAAATACACTACAACTAGATGTGAAATAAAGAAATTGACATTATTTCAGATCCAAGTCATTGATTTTCTTGTTTTTGGGTCAGCAATATGAGATGGTACTGAGAGTGGTGGGTCATGTGAAAGTCTGAGTTCAAACCTCACATATATTACATATATAAATGCAGGTTTAAGCCTGCACAATGTATTAATTTATATAAATAGTGTGCAAAAGATCTGTCCATCCCTCACATATGTATGTATAAATGTATTATTCTCCTGTACATGAGGGGTCAGAATGACTAATATGTCAACATGGGAAGGATGACAACCTTGGCACTAACAAGGGCCTTGAAAGTTCCATCATCAGATTTTCAATGAAATGGAAGGCTAAGGAGTTGTGAGTTGGAATAGTTTGAAGCTTGTCCATTAAAGTATAAAGATTGGCTATCTTAATATAAAGCTGAGTATTGATTATATATATGTGTGAGGATAGTGATCTAGACCAACTGATGATTGCTGGTTTAGCATGAAATATGTATATTGGTGATTATTTATCTTTTCAACATGTGTGTGATCAGGTGGGTCAGCAATATGAGATGGCACTAAGAGTGGTGTGTCAAGTAAAAGTCTGAGTTCAAACCCCGCATATATTACATATATAAATGCAGGTTTAAGCCTGTACAATGTATTAATAACATATTTTCTAATTTTTTTTGCAATCATATTACCTAGTGTAATCAGTGATGGAATAGATTATGCTATAAGAATTAAAATAATATAAATCATATTAATTTAAAGAATTTTTACAAAATCTATATTAAAACCAGTCAATACTTAGACAATTCCAATATCAAATAACAATCAACAATCTCAAACTGTTATCAAGGCAACCGCCTTTTAACTATAAAGATGGAATCTATATGTATTCCGATTTTAGTTTAAGTAATGGTAATGGCTTCTGCCATTAAAAAAAAAAACAAAAAAAAACATTGGATTAATCTTAGCGATATTTTTTTTTTTTGGTTTTCTAAAATTCTTTTTAAAATACATTTATTGATATTTAATAATGTATAGTTTTAACGATTTGAAAAATAATTTAAAAATTTAAAATGTTGTAAAATGTTTATTAATAATAGCAATGTCATCATCAGAAAAGTACTGCTTGTGAGCAAACATATATTAGAATTATTGATCAAGAAAACTCTGACAAAATTCCCCAAAGAACATTTCAAACTTTTTTAAAGTTAAAAGGAAAGATAAACAAAAGAGAGGATGTGTATTGACTCTATATGATTTAGCTTTTTACACAGAAAAAAAAGTTTTAAAAATGAAAATTAAAAATAAATCCCAATGATTTTCTAAAAATTCTAGATGTTATAGTAAGGACAAATAGTTGTAATATTTTATTTACTACACACAAATAATATATATAATCAAAATATTCTAAATTAAATACCACATAATTCCAAATGCGAATATAGAATACAAATAAAATCCTTGCCATAGCCAGCCAACTTATGGCATTTTCTGCCATCTTGAGTAGCAATCAACAATTAAAATTTAAATCTCATTATAATCAAACAACAGTAACATTCCCAGTGAATGGCAACTTTCTACAAATTATGAATACTCACACAATTACATTGTTTATTCGCATAGTGTCTGTAATATTTATAAAATATGACTTCAATTTTTCTTTTCTTAAAGTCATTTTCCACATATAAAACAAAAATATTATCTAACCAGAAATCATCATTACAAATCACTGCATACTCTGCAAAAACAGATTTATGTGATTATAATGAGATTTAAATTTTAACACTTGATTGTTACTTAAGATGGCAGAAAATGCTATAAGCTAGCTATAGCAAAATTTTATTCGTATTTTATAGAGGTGTATAGAATTTTTTAGTATTTATTCTAGAACATTTTGTATGATCATTACAAAATATGAAATACATTATTTAATATTATTAAGAAATTACTTAATATTAATAACTATAAATAATTATATAAAATATAATGACCAAATAAATATAGCATGATTTTGAAATTCCATTAACTAGTGATTTTCTATTATCAGTAAAACAACAGTTAGTCTAAAATAAATGTATAATATTGAAAGTAGTGCAAATTTCTGTTAATGAATAATAAAGGTCTTTTTATATTTTAAATGCATTGATCTTCAATTTTCTTTTTCTTGGTATTTCTTTCCTGATACAATACAAGAAAAATTATCAGATTTAAATTCACTTTTGTAAAATTGTTTTTGTTCTGCAAAATTGACTTAATGATTAACTGCTTCTGGGTTTTTATATAATTCCTTTTAATTTATCCGTTTTTATGAATTTTATAAAAACATTCCATAGAACACTTGATATTATAAATAATATCAGACTAAAATTCATTTTTAAAATTTTTTATCAGAATTATTTTGCTAAGACATTTAAATTTCTTGAACTCCTTATAAAACTTTAAAATATTTTTTGTTCAGCATTTTGGAAAAAAATAAATTCATATTAATTTACATTGCATTTATTTCAGATATTAAATTTAGAAATATTTTGAATCAATTTAAAGTTGTAAATATTAATTCTTATTATATAATTCTTATTAAGCGCTTAATAAGAATTAATATTTACAACATTAAATTGATTCAAAATATTTCTAAATTTAATATCTGAATATTGACTCATTATAAATCGAAAGATTTCGCGAATGTTAATGTTTACCAGAAATAGTGGACTTAATCAGTGAAGAATTTATTAGCTTCCTGGTCCCAAATCAATATGCTTTAGATTTTCCTATACAATTAAGAAAATAGGTTCAGAGATAATAGTGGTACTCTTATCTTTATAAAGTCAAATCTTGCATTATGATTTGTAGAGGTCTCTCTTGTTAAAATTAAGCACTCAAGGCACATGTACTAAGGTTTTAGCCTTATATAAGTATTGCATTCATTTAATATTTAATACAAGTATAGTATATATACTTAAGCTAGATGTAATTAAAGGAGATTTGAAGAATAAAAAAGACTGAAGCCTGTCCATTAAGGTTTGTAGATTTATTACCTTAATAGAAAAGTGAGCACTATTTATATATGGGTGTGGGAGATGATGATGTGGACCAACTGATGAGTGCTGGTTCAGCACCAAATATGTATATTGGGCATCATTTATCTATTTCACATATATGTCATCATATGTATTGGTTATATTAGATAGAGTGAATGGACTGAAGAGAGCTTGAAAGTCTGGGTTCAAATTCCCTTTAATTGCATTTACTTAATAACTTAAAAATAATTGAGTGGCTTTATTGCTCAAATATCAGAAGTGCCAGAAGTAAAATGATAGCAAGAATCTTATATTCCAGAGCCTAATACTATGTCATTGCACTAAGCCCTTCAGGGATTAAATCTATTGACTGTAATTTAGTCAACATAATTTTAACCTGCATGCAATAATAATTACTGAATTTTTTTTTTTTTTTATAAAACTGATAACTATCATTTTACAATTTGTAGTTTGTCATTTCTGTAAAGAAATGAATCACTGAACTTGGGTTTAGTATTTTTTGAACACAAACAAAGTATAATACAAATTTAGACTATAGTGCTTCTTTATGACAATCACATATTTTAATATGTTTTAAAATGACATTAAAAACTTAACTATTTCATTAACACATTTAGACAGACAGCCTATTAGCTGTTTGGCTTATATTTCCAACTATTTATTTAACAAATAAATCTTTATTCTTCATCATTCAATTTTAAATTACTTTTTAGAAACATAAGTTTAAAAATAAAATCTATTGCTGAAAATAATATTTCAATATTGTAAATGTAAACAGAAAATAAAATTGTCAATAAAAATATATTTGAAATGAAAAAAAATATTTAAACTTCATTTCTAACATCCAAACAAATTTTTGTAAGGAATGCATAAAGGAATAAAATTGTGCACTCTAATTTCATTGACAATTATTTTGAAAAATGTCAAAAAATAAGAGCTATGATCATTTTAGAGGTATTCCTTTTTCAGATCTCCTGCTCTATGTTATTATATTTCTCTTGATTTGTATTCTCCTAGAAACAATTTTCAAAGAAAATTAGTCTATAATTCTTGTTCCCAGAAATGAAATATTTCACAAATATTTTGCAAAAGAAAACACAAATATATTGTAACAGATTAAATATGTGGGCCATGTTGTATCCTGAGTCACAGACTAATTATTGATTACCATTTGTAACAAAAAAATAATATGAAACAAGGAAGAACAATCTTAATTTAATATTACCCATGAATTGTAGCATCATTTGGAACAGAATAAAAATAATAAACTAAACTAAAATGAATATTAATCAATGAATAATAATCTAATACTTAAGTTAATATAAGAATGATAATAATCATTGTTATAATCTTACAAATTCCAATATCATTTAGAACAGATAGAAAGTGAATAAAACATTACTTCAAACTATTCTAAAATATAAGCATTATTTGCAATAAATCAAAGATAAAGCAATAAAACTAAATATCATTGTTTTATAAACAACAGCATATGCCTATAATATAGATATCTTATAATACAATGAAAATAATGATAAATAATTACATAGACAAACTTTAATATTCCTTATGAGTGAACACCCTAATTATAATAATACAAATGTGTATTAAAAGTCAAACACTGTCCTATTTATATTTAAATAAAATGATTCATAGATTGATAAAATAATAATCTTAATATGCCCTAAAATTTTACAATATCAATGATATCTAACAAAATATATAACTCAATAATTGATTTCTAATTACAATTAAATAAAATAAAAGTACTGCTAACTCAACCTTGCTATTCCACAATTATCAATATACTCTTATTAATTAAGTCAATTACATTAAGATTAAATACTTAATAATAATACAAAATCAATTAACATAACACATCTTTCCATTTTCATCAACTTAATGTATTATAAAATAAAATCATCCTATTAAATAACCTTAAAATTTTCAATATCCAATCATAACAATATATAAAATAAATAATAGATTCTTATTTGATGTTTATTCCAACAATTGACAAATCACATCCAATTACTTTTCAGTTTATTAAAGCTAAGACATTAAAAATTTAGACTACAACTGGCAAACCATATGAAAGATTGTTAGATTTTTTATAATCAAGTATTAATATGTAAATTTAATATTGAAATTGTATTTATGATCCATAGTAATGAGTTTTAAATATAATTAAAGCAAACCATTCTAATTTGTAATAGAATCAAATAGATTATTATTACCAGCTTCATAACTGAATAAAATTACGATCTTTATGGATGTATACTAACTTAAAGTAATATTCATTTTAATAAATATTGACTTAAAATAAAATGCATAAACATTTTCATGGAACTACCTTTACTCATCTTCAATAATTATTATATTTTTATCTTTCTGAATCCTCAGATTAATTCATATATAATTTCTATTTTAATTTATCTATTATTTGTTATTAACAAAATAATTACAATAAGCTTCCAATTACTTACTAAATATTTAAGAATGTAAAATAATTTAATTTATTACTGTATAAAATCTATGCATAATCAAATAATAAGCATTAAATTCAATACAAAGAAAATATATAATTACACTTTTTACCTATTCTGTGTTTTTGATTTCCAAATTATTTTTATAACTATTTCTAATGAATTATGCATTATAATCAATTAGTGAATATTGTTTCATCCAAATATGATTAACCCTCCATTGTTTTCATGGGAATATATTCATGCTTTTACTAATTTGCCCCATAGTGAGAACTTCTGCAAGCATTATATTGCAAAATGTGTATTTTTCTATATACTTTATGATATACAATTTTAGTTAAAAATCAGTAAATGGCAAGATATTAAAAAAAACCTCTAAACAAAAGAATTAAGTTCTGCCCTGACAAGTGAAGCCATTTTATTATGGCGTGGCCATAAAACATCATTACTTTTACAACATTGTTTAAAGAAAATAGTTTGAATGACCAAAAATATGGTTTTATCATGGTTTTAGATATTTTTTTTTACAATAATTTACACAATATTTATTAGATATTAAAAATATAAATTATTAATAATTATTTTGAATGGAAATACTTTATTTTTAAAAATAGAGCATTATATTAGCAGTAATGTAAATATGACCTGAAACACTTTAGAAGCTTGGCTTTCTAAGTAAGCAATCTAATTATATTTACCAGTATTAAAATATCATAATTTTGCAATAAATATTGAAAAATTTTAAACTTTTAAAGCACATTTCATTAGATATCACAGAAATAAATAAATAGTCATTCAGATTTCATTGATTTTGTAAAATGAAAATAATCTTTCTAGAAATGCTGATGTGTAATATTTTTGTTTTGATTATGATTTCATTTTTTAAATATTTATTGAAACAAAATATGAACATTTAAAATTTATTTCAGTAGTAAAGAAAAATATTTTTCAAATGAAATCAAATTTGTTATTTTCTGATAAGTAATAATGATTATATCTTAAATTTTATGTTGATTGTGAGACAAAGAAAATGTTGAAAAAAAAACCCCAGAATATTAAAGGGTTAACCAATAAATTTACATTGTAAAATTTAATGACAACCAAGGAAGTTTATTTGTTTAAATTAATTCAAAATTCAATAACAAATTGATATAAATTGAAATCATATATATATATAGCAAATAAACATTTAAATACGTGCATATAATCTGATTTATGTTTTAGGCAATAGATTTTCAATTGACATTAACTTCATATTTAAATAGGTGATTGCACCTCAATCTACATTGATTAGATACTAAATACAAACACATATGTTTATGTAACACACAAAAATGTGGTTGAATGTTTATACTTTCTGAAATATAAAATAGTTCAAGATATATCTTTTTTCTATACTTCATACAAATTATACTTAATCAAAATATATATAAAAATATATACATACAAAAATGAATCTACTTATTTATTAATATTAATTTAAGAGAACAAAATAACATAAATATTTATTATATATAATTTTTTTGAACTTCTAATATAAGTGACATACCTGAAGTTAATTTATAATCAATAAATTAAAAAAAAAGAATATTTTAAATTAAAATAATAATTACTGTGCTGCAAGATATAAATTCAAAGTTAGAAAAATATGTCTCTTACATTTAGGTATGTACCTAGAACAATACTTAATCTAAAATTATACTAATATTTCTATCAATAAATACTGTACATTTTAAATGAAAAAAAAAATAGCAACAATAATGATAAATATAAGCAAATGACTTGAGTAATAGTTTTTAAATATGTCATTCCAAAAATAGTACCAACGTTCTAGTGTTTAATTTTTTTAAAAATCACGATCCAATATTTTATTATTCCAAAAAAAACTAGAAATATTAGGAAAAACTATAAGATTTGAAGTACATTTTGTTAATTCCAATATTTTCCAAATATCCAAATTATCTTTTTATTCAGCAGTTATAAGTATGGAAACATTAATTTTTAATGACAATGATCCAATGTAGATATTCTTTAATTTAGCAAGTAATCAATTCATAAAACAATACAAGTGAACAGATGCTAGTTTTATCCATTATAATGCAATGAAAATTGAACAAATTTTTATCACATGTATAAGTAATACATCAAGTTTATAAAATTATGCCAGTAAGTAAACATAATCTTTATGTAGATTTTTCTGCTGTTAACATTTAGATCTCATCATTGAAAAATATATAATATCTTTTTTAAATTAAGAAACATACCAATGGTTTTGAAATACTAAGAATTAATTTTCAATTACCTTTCATTTTTATAATAAATTGTCATTCCTCACAAATTCTCAACACACTGCACAGTGTCTGGAAAAATATCATTGCTTTTCATTCCATAATTTTCTCCAGTTAATTATATACTTTTAAAACAAAACAAAATAATGTAAAGAAATTTAGATGTTGCTTTTGTTGAAGCTAAAACAAGAGAGAGCAAGTTTTTTCTCTTCAGTTCTATTTGAAACTTTTTTCCTTGATGTCATAGTAACTATAGCAATGCCTTTCATTTCCTCTTTAGTCAATTCTAGCCAACACTCCATAAATAATAATCTTATTATATAACAAAGAAAATACATATTTTAGAATTTTTATATATGACAAACATTGACATTTCATATTACAAATAAATACCATTCTTTCATTCCAACACAAATTAGACAATTTATAATACATTCTCACATATCTTTTCAGTATAATATTATACAAATAAATTAACAAATGTATTTAAGATATTAGACATTTAGTTGTATTGATTATAATGTATTATTGTGGATGTAGTAACAACAATACATATAGCAACAAAAGAAAATTTTTTTTATCCAGAACATATGCTTTATTATTCATATATCCATTTTAAAATGAATAAAGTCAATTTACAATCTCTTGTTTTAATTACCAAACAAAAATTAATCATGAAATTAGTATAGCTTAATATATATGTAAATGATTAAGTAAAACAAAACGTGGAAGTAAAATTAAATAAAAGTTACCTCAGTGGTTTGATTAATAATGCTTATGCATGATTATTGAAATAAAAAGAAACAATTCAAATGTAGTCACTTTAAAATATAATGTATGGATTATTTCATAAATGTCAGATGTCATTATCAAATAAAGTGGATGTTTTAAACTTATTAAATTAAGAATATGAAAAGAGGTATAAATGATTGACCAAATTCATAATATGCAAAAATTACTTCAATTGATATAAATAAAAAAATTTTAAATATAAACTATTTGTAAAATTATGTGTTTGCTACATAAAAACAAGTATATATATATGTAATAATAGATACATTTTTTTAAAATTTATTGACTGTGTACTAAAAAGACAAAATAATTGTTTCTTTAATCAAAATTGGAGTTTTTAAATTTAAGTTAAAATAAAAGCATGGGGGGGGGGATTCAAAAATTAATTAAGACAATTCCTTGTTATAAAAAATAGGGATTGAATTAATTAATTTCTGAATTCCCCAATGTTTCTTTTTTCAAATTAAATTTAAAAACTCCAATTGTGATTGAAAAAATAATTACTTTATTTCTTTTTAGTGCATAGTCAATAAAAGCATTTAATAAAAAAAATTGTTTTTATCTTTATTGTTTTTAAGTTTTCAGTGTGGGCACAGTAAATGGAAATATAAAACCAAATTGTACTTAAAATTGACTGGACACTTATAGTACATATATATATATATATAAAATAAAAATTTATATTAACATTACAATTGTAGCTAAAAAACAAAACTAAACTTTACTAAAATCCTTAATAAATTATTAAAGATTTAATAAATAAAACCATGATTGTGGAAGAATTTTAATAAAGTTTAGTTTTTTAGTTAGTATTGTAATGTTATATAAATTTTTATTTTATTTATAATTACTACTATAGTATTGGGCAGTATTTAATATATATATCACTAGATATTTATGCTGTAAGTTAAAATGTACACCACTTATGCACATAAATATTTAATGTGTACATAATAATACAAACACACACATACATATATATATATATATTGTAAATGTATGTTGTAATTAGTATAAATTTAATTATTTTATTTTTAATATATTTTTTCAAATATAAGTGTTTCTTTTGTTGTCTATTATGATTTTCATTTTATGTTGACAGACTTACTTTTCCTGATATTTCTGCATTATTTTTTCAAATAGACTCTTATTTTAATAATTTTTATTAGTCATTTATTAGATTAGAAACTATTCAATAGTGAATACTATTTCTATAGTGCCACTTTTACTACACCACTCTCACACAAAGTAGGGGCTGGTTTTTATCCACCTTTAACATTTTGTGGAGGGTGAATCATGAACATATGATGAATGATATGTGAAAAAGATATATGATATCCATGATGCATGTTTCATGCTGAACCACCACTCATAATCACAAACTTATTGTTCAGTGTATATATATTAAATTACTACAGTTTATTAGGTAAATATCAAATGTGGTGCCCTCATATCATTGATGCAAATCACTTAATGAAAGTATATTAATAACTTTTATTAGTCATATTTTGGGTGCTATTTAACTTTTTACATTGCATTGAATTTATATAGATTTATATCAAAATAGAAGAACATCTGTGATATGGAATGTTTCAAATATGTAAATTATTCTTGCATTTTTAAAAGTTCATATCTTATTTACCATTGTAGTTGTTGCAAGTAACTATTTACTCAAATGTATTATTAATAATATATATTAATTCCTTATAATCAAATATTTTTTTCAATTTAAATGTGATTTTAATTCCTTATTGTTCATACCAACTGCTTTTTTACCTCTGTAAAATGAAAGTTTTTATTCATTTGTTTTTATTCAGAAGTTCCAAAAGATTATCTACAAATTAGAAAAGCATTAATTTAGAGTTTTTTTACTCAAAAGATCACAGAAAAACTATTTTAAACAATACATTTATATACTCACTAACCATTATTCACCTGCCTTTTTGTCTTTGTAAAGTGAACATTTTTGTTCCATTTTTTCTACTCCTAAGCTCTAAAAATTTGGACATCAAAATATATGAAAATTTATTTGCTCACTGCTCTTTATTTTTTAAAGTAATTACTCTAACTTTTTGTCAAATTATGTCTGATTGTTTACTGATGAAAATTACACTTGTAAATTATGATTTTATTAAATATAATGAACATTTATTTTAAATTTTAATTTTAATAAAATCATTAAATTGAAACCAATTACCAAATGAAATATATATATATCTTTTGTATGGGATTGCTTAAAACGTCACAATTTTTTTGACATACTTGAGATCAAAATGTGTTAAATTTTATCTGCCCACTGCTGTTTATTTTTTAAAGAAATTACTCTTTCTGTCAAACTGCAGATCCAGCTGTTTGCTAATGAAAACTGTGCTTGTAAATTATGATTTTATTAAATATAATAAATGTTTATTTTAATTTGAGCTTTAATAAAATCTTTAAATTGAAACAAATTACCAAACAAAATATGTATATTCCATGTATAGTATTTCTTCAAATTGTTCTTTATTTCTGTAAGTAATTACCCTAAATAAATTAAAATATTAAATTGAAAAAAAAATTAATGCCCTCTCATGATTACTACTTAAAACAAACGAAAGTTTTAAGAATAATTGTTAATAGTGATACATTAAGTTATTGAATATTTGTCATGTTTTTCCCACCTAACTGTTCCAAATCAATCAAACTGGTTGACATATTGAAACAATAAACATTTTAAATAAATTAGGGTGATATAACTTAGTTATATAATAATTTTGAACCAATTCTGTTGAATTTAAATAAATTATATCTCTATTTAAAATTTTATTGTAATTCAAAAGTTAACAAACAGATTTTCCAAAATCAATAAAAGCATTTAAAAAAGAAACTCTCTTTTTTTCTCTCTCTCTCTCTCTCTCTCTCTCTCTCTCTCTCTCTCTCTCTCTCTCTATATATATATATATATATATATATATATATATATATATATATATATAGTAATTATATTTCAAATAACAGTAAATAACAAAATAAATTCCAATATAAATTTTAATCACTAGTAGTAGTCAATTGAACTTTTTTTTAAGATGATTAAAATTTATATTGGAATTTATTTTGTTATTTACTGTTATTTGAATTATAATTATAGTTTATTACAATATTTTTATTAGTGAACATTTTTTACTGTATTATTGTGTTACATATATTGTATTCTAAATGAACATCATTTTACTTTAATTTTAATTTTTTAGTTTGGACCTGTATTAAGAATGAAAATTTTATATTTAATTGTATGTAAAAAAAAAGTGTGTCTAAGTAGACAAAAATTAAATACAAATAAGTAAAATAAAGGAAATTATAAGCAAATTATACATTTTGCATACACTTTTCTTATTTTCTCAATAGAGTTATAAAATAAAAATTTATTTTAGGAAATTCATTTTTGAATACAACTTCAAAGAATCTAATCAGAAAATAATTAATTATATTTAATAAAGGTTGGGAAGTCTTAATATACACTAATAGATTTAATTAAATATAAAGATGGAAAAACAAATGACAATTTGTGATTAAAAATAAAATAATAAAAAAATGATATATGGGCTATTGCAATGGGTAAACATGCTTTGATCAAAGATCAGAGAGGCTTGAGAAAAGAACTGAAAAAGATTTAGGGGAGATTTAGAGCAGTTGTCAGCAACCTTTTAGATTTTGCAGACCACTAACATAATTTTTAAAAGTACAAATTAATATGAGCATTGAGTATGATATACATATATATTTATTTATAATTTTAATTTTAACACAAAAATAAATAATAATAATATATATTAAAAATTAGTGCAACATTTCCAAGAGCAATTCTTTTTTTAAATAGCTGTCACAGTTGAGAGAGTTTTTTCACACAAGTAGGTCATTGTGAATGGAGTCAGATTTATTAGATATAAATATAAAGAAATACTTAAATGATTGTAATTTGGAACTTAAAGTACAAAATAAATTAGAATATTATATTAGTATACTTTTTGTGTAAGTTTTTTTGTAATTATTTTTTCCCCCCTTTGAGTTATATGAAAGTAAAACTAACTTTGTATTTATATGTTTCATAATTTGTTAAAGAATTATGTTTTATTTTTTATTTTTTTTTGTTAATATAATGTTCATTTTATTTCATAAAAATAAATGAATATATAAATATGTATTTGTTACATTTTATATGTGTACTTTTCTAATTCATATCTACAAAAATTATTTAAGATTAATAACAAACAGTATTTTATTCTTTAATAATTTTTATAGTTCTGTTTTCCTTCAAAATTATTAACAAAATTTTTGAGTTTTAGTTCACTCAATTACCAAGGGTGTGACATAGTCAAATTTGATGCCTAGTCAATTGTACAGAATTTGTATTCTTATTTTGTTACTTTTTCTATGCTGCTTTGTTACTTTTTCTATGCTGCTGACTAAGTAGGGGTCAATTAAATGCTTTTGAGGTAAATGTTTTGCAAGTCACAGTAGTATTTTGTAATAAATCAATTAGCAATATAATTTTCTTGTTCTATTTTAATATAATAATACAGCTTAAACAAAATTTATTTTTTATTTAAAATTTTTATTAAATGAGCTTAGCAATTTTAAATTATATCTGAATTTCTTTGTGGACTATTAAAATTATGTCACAGACCACCAGTGGTACATAGACCACTGGTTGTCAACCAATGATTTAGAGGACTTATTATTAGACCCTATAGTTATCAATCTGTCTTCCATAAAGTAGCTGCTTTAAGAATTTTTTTTTTTTAGAAATTAGAAGTAAAATAGTTTTAAAAACTCAAAAATGATAATTTTATATAGATTATATTAGTGTTAGCTATTCTGATAAATTTATTAAGAATATTTTCTTTAATAAAAATTCTACTACAGTAATAATAATTTTAAAAATGTGAAGATAAAAGAAAAAAGAATAATAATTTATTTGGCAACTAAAAATAGCATGGAGAAAAGGTGTTACTTTATATAATCTATTGAATATTACAAAAGATATATTTGATAAGAATATCATTTCTGGAATAGTTTATATTATTCTTTTTTTTTGTAAAAATTATATATATATATATAGACCAAAGTAATTTGAGTTTAAATGAAAGAGTAAAAGTTCATAAAAATAAAATAAAAAATAAATATCTTAGTTATGTATTATGTATATCCATGAAAGAAATACAGTCAATAAATAAGATGATGTTTGAGCAGGCTATGGTTTTTTTTTTAAAAAATGAAGTAAAAACAAGAATTAAAGAATCTCTAATTATTAAATATATATTATACTGAAACTCATAACTTATTTTGATAATAAAGATAATTAGAAAGTATTTGATAATTATAAAAAAAATATTTAATGTATATTTGTGTTCCATTGCACTTGAGAAGTCTGCCTTGATATTGAAACCAAATGGTTGTGAAATTTTAGCTTTTATACTTTGATTAATTTTTAAATTCTGAATTTGATGTAATTTGTTTATATATATGTGTGTATGCATTTACAACTACATGTGTGTGGTATCTGCAAGTTATTTCAGATATTAGCATAGTAGTCTGATTGATTTAACAAACAAACTTTAACGATTTAACAATCAAGCATTAATGATAACAACAGTTTAAAATTGTTGATTGTTATCTATATTGGATTGTCTAAGTGTTGACTGGTTTCTACTGGTTATATATATGATGTTTCAATCAATGCAAAGAAACTTAAAGCCATTGTACTTAATGCTTTCAGGAAAGCTTGTGATGATGGTATTTTAGTTATATATTGGACTATTTCCATCATCTAAAATTAAGTATTGAATGTGTTTAGAAAATCTTAATTTTATTTAAATATTTCAATTACATTCAACTGTTAGTAAATGTGTTTTGAAAAATTTTATGATATTATAACAACATGTCCACAACAATTCCACTTGCCATGGCTATAATCTCTATTAAAATTGAGTTGAGCAAACATGAATTTTTTTTACCAAGTTTGATTTGTTTTTCTGTTGCCAGCCATAGCCAATTCAATTAGCTATCCATAAAAGGTCGGTAAATGGGTACTTTACGATTTCTCGCTAGCGAATAAAACAAAAATGGAAAATATTCAAGTTCAATTAGCAATTGGGAAATCTGATGAGTATTGTTTTCTCTTTCACTGGTTCTGTAAAAGAAGCTGACTGCAGAAGAGGGCTTTGCCTGGCAGTACTATTTAAACATTGCTTACCCATCATCTTTATCTAGATTAATATGTATATATTTGTTTTAAATTAACCATTATTTTGACATATATATATATGTACTTATTAAGTATGCATATGTTATTAAAGTGGCTAAGAATACTTATATACAGAATATGCAGCTTATAGACACAGAATAAGATAAATTTATAACAGTAGTATAATCTGCTTCCTTCTTATCTTTATAAATTCAGTTAGTTTTGAATCATTAATTTTAAATCGTTATTTTTTTTTTAAAAAAAATTCACAGTTATTTTTTAACCAACACTTTCTGTAGAAACTGATATCTGAGGTTCATTAGCTACAAAAAAAAGATAATACTTTATTTTCAGATTTATCTCATCTTAAATCAAATTACCGTCATCTATCAATACTTGTCATAATTTTAACCTAAAAACTTAATGCCAATAAAAAAAAACTATTTTTATATATCTACACGCAAGAATTAGGGGGGGGGGGGAGGATCCCTCGAGTAGTTATTAAATAAGCAGTTACTACTTAAAACCAGAAACTGGGATAAAACCTTTATATTGACGATAAGTGTTTGATTAACAGGTAACATTAAGATAATTAACAAAATTTACTTTCCCGTAAATCAATAGAAGAGATGAAATGACGAAGAAGAAAATTAAAAATGCTGATGATAATCAAATAAATCCAAATTTAAAAATTTTAAAGTATGAGTTTATATTTTAAGGCATATAGCTTTATTTTTTGTATATTCAGCAAAAACAAAATTAAATATTTATTGGCTATTTTAAATGAAGGATTTCAAAAAGGATAGAAGCTTAAGATAAAAAATTACAAAAATTAATATTATAGGGGATTTGAACACGAATTTTCAAGCTCCCTTCAGCTATCCACTCTATCTCACATAACCGATGCCCATGACCACACACATGTGAAAAAGATAAATGATCTCCAATATACGTATTTCTTGCTGAACTGAGCATTGATTATATATGTGTGAGAAATGATGATCTGAGCCAAATGATGAGTGCTGGTTCAGCATGAAATATGCATATTGGAGGTCATTTATCTTTTTCACATGTGTGTGGTCATGTGTTTAGCAGTTATATGAGATAGAGTGGATAGTTGAAGGGAGTGTGAAAGTCTGTGTTCAAATCCCCTATATTATATTCAATCTACAAGTATACAAATTATGATTGGTATTTAAAAAAAATTAGTATTATAATTGTTAACAATACATTTCATCTTAGCACATTATTCATCATAAAGATTTGCTAATTTAACATTAAATATCAGACAAACAATGTTATTATATTGTAACATTTTATGTTTTGATTTAGGTTTTTTATTTCTCATTATAAAGTGATACTTAGTCAAATTATTTAATGACAATGGTCCATTCCAGTAGGAGTGTGGATATTTCAAGAATATAGTTACTTGACTAACTGAGCTAGTGTTTATTATAACTCAAATTGATGATGGAGTTAGTTTAATTTATTTAAGAGGGCGCCAGATTCAGTAGACTGCTAAGTCTTATTGCATTTTTGTTGAGACTTTAAAAGCAAATAATTAACAGTAAGAGTGGGAATTACATTTCCCTATCACTTAACTAATTTATTATGAGAATTTTTCCCAGGTTTTAGTCAAGCATACTGACAAAGGTAATATATACAACTCTCTAAACTTACTAAAAATTCAGCACATATAATGAAAGATTTATATTATTAGTAAAAGTTTTATTAACACACATTAGGTATTTAAACAATAAGAATTATTTATAATATTGGAAAAACATCCATATAATTTGATAATTATATGAATCACTTAATTCAAATAGTTCACTTTTAAGAATAAAATCAGAAATGTCTCTTCTTTCTTTTTACTAAATTAGAAATTTATCTTGTAAAATGTAGTTCATAAACTTTTTTGATTTATTTAGATAAATTATGATATGACCATTGACTTACCAGTAAATTTTTTTTTTATGATGATTCCATAGTAATTCTATATAGCTCCATTCTGGTAACATTTTTTACATCTCTGATCCATATTTAGGGCAAAATTAAATGAAGTTTTTGGTGACTTTTGTGAGAGAAGATGCTGGTGAATGATCTGTTTTACTCACACATGGAAACTAGATTTATCATAATAGTTCTGGGTGGTAGCATTTTATTACTGCTTCAAAAATGCTACACACAAGAAACACCCAGAAAAAACATAGATAAAAGATCAATTCTAAACTTGACTTGTCACATTTCTGTTGAGACTTACAAAGCAAATAATTAACAATAGGAATGGGAATTACATTTTGCCATCACTTAACTAATTTATTATAAGAATTTTCCCCAGGCTTTAATTAAGCATATTGGCAAAAAGTATAATTTTATACAATTCTCTAAACTTAATAATAAAATCTAAATAACTAAAATTCAGCATGTACAATGAAAGATTTATATTATTACTATAAGTTTTATTAACACACATTAAATATTTAAACAATAAAAATTATTTATAATAATGGAATGAACACATATACATAATCCGATAATTATATGAATCACTTAATTCAAATAGTTCACTTTTAAGGATAAAATCACAAATGTTTCTTAATATCACAAATGTATTTTTTTTTTATTAAATTAAAAGTTTATCTTTTAAAATCTAGTTCACAAATCTTTTTGATTTATTTAGATAAATTACGATATGGCCATTGACTTATCAGTAAGCACTTTTTATGATAAATCCATAGTAAGCCTTTATGGCTTCATTCTGGTAACATTTTTTGCATCTCTGATCCATATTTAGGGCAAGGCTAGATAAAGTTTTTGGTGACTTTTGCAAGGAAAAGTGCTGGCAAATGATCTGTTTCTACTTGCACATGGGGACTAGATTCATCATAGTAATTCTGAGTGGTAGCATTTTATTATGGTTTCAAAAATGCTACACACAAGTGAAATGTTCAGTTTCATTTATCTGCCCATTTCACTTATTTTACCCACACATCTATCCATATGCCAGGTTTAAACCCTCCCAGAGTAACCATTTAAATAACATTAAATTATATATGCAGAATCACTTATATATATATATATATGCGAGTGATATGTCTGTGGTTTAATAGTATACATATAGATTACAGATATATTCATTTTATAAACATTTCTGATTTAAGAAATATTTTAGTTTAAATTATTGTTATGTTAATGGTATATATATATATATTACAGATATGTATATTCATTTTATAAATATTTCTAGTTTAAGAAATATTTTAGTTAAATTATTTAGCCACTTTATTGATGAATTATTGAAATCGCATACGTATATTTCCTGTTATTCTGCATTTATGGTTATAAAATAAGCCTTCTACTAATTATGAAAATAACTTTGTCCAAAATAACATTTGATCTTGTAAACAATTTTCAAAATAGGTCACGCATTGTGCGGGAAAACAAAATCTAAATTACTTGTTATAATTTTAAAATGTGTCTCTAAAATAAATAAATGAGTTTCTCTACCGGTTGTAAATATTAAATATGTTTTGCTGAAATAAATAAATGGACTTTTCAGATGTCCATTTCACCTTAAAAATGATTGAGTAGGAAGGCGATAAAATCACCGCTCTCCTCTCGGTGAATGGAAGACTTTGGTCCGATAAAATATAATGCCTAAAATATAATGCCGTACACCAGCCAAACAAACTCCATTAATTTTCAATCATCATCAAGTGATAACTTATTATCGTCCCAAGTGCCAGACCTGCAATGAAAACAACTGAATGGTAAATTTTCTCTCGGAGCTCTGTTTATAAACTGTGACTTTCATTTCTTTCTTTTAAAAGCTAGCTATTTATTAAATCTGCCTTTCCCAAACACTTTTACTAAAATCTACAAAGAACATTGTTAAATGCTAAATCTTGCCTGATTGTAAAACTTGAATTCTCTTTTAAAATGTAAAACTTGAATTTTCTTTTGAAATGGATAACTCTAATAATCTATTTTAAATGTATAATTTCCTGCAGTCTGTTATGCCTATTTCTAAAATCTACTCAATTTGTTCTATGATTTTATCATTTTAATATTATATGTATTTAATATGCCAGATGACTTGAAACTGGAAGTATTTATAAATATAATTTTAACTTATCGATTTGCGAAGATAATTTCAAATCTTCGCTATAATAAATATTAAATAATTGAATTGTTATTCTTCATTCTCACTCGGTGTTTTGATATCATATTATTATTTTACTGATTAAGTTTTGGGTATTAATATTACAATAATCAGTTATCTAGTTATTTTATGTGGTTTGCTTCATTCTAGTTATGAATTACAACTATTTATATATGTAACTTGTATATCATCGGAACTAGCCACAGAGATATTCTCAAAGCATATTTTAATGTTTTATTCATAATTACCCTGCAAATATGCTTTGTACTCCTTAGATTTATATATGTTGAGATGCAGGTGGTAATATTAAACTAGGTTACTAATTAATTTAGCCCTAAATAGTATATTTAAAATACTAAATTTGAGAATTGGATTGTATAGATATGCAAATAGACGCTATCTAATTTTAAGATATGGTAATATAATTTTACGCATTTGCATTGTATATATGTATAAGTTGCGGATGTGTCTTTACAAAGTATGCAATGTACACATATCTGCTGCTTGCTGCATGATTATTGATGATGTGCTGGTGGAGGCCACACTCATCCACTTTAGTTCAGGTTCAAGCACACTTTTTGAACTAGAACACAAGGACCTAGATGATTCATAATGCTTATCTGACTACCTGAACTGCTAATGTTTATATTTGTAACAAGTTGAGTGGTTTTAGGGCAAACCGAGCATTCGATGCTGAAGCCTGTGAATAATGACCCATTCATATCTTTTTGCTTAATTAATATTTTGATATGTGCCATAGAGTATATAGGTAAACCTATTATAAGCCAGTTTTCTCTCCCTTTATATTAAATGCTTAAAGAGTATATCCTAATCTAGGTTAACATGCTAACCTGCATATCTCTGAGCCTAATTACATTCTCGAATTAATTTTATATAGATAGAGGCCATAGGAGCACTATTATAGTTAGTTATATAACTTTGGCTGTAAAGTTCCATATGATCTGGCAGACTACAAAAGAGCTAGAAATTTGGCATATTAATAAAGATAGGCATAAACTCCAATACTGCACTACACTTTATTAAATATTTATAGTAAGATATGTAACATTAATCTCATTAGTTATATACGCCTGCAAGCGTATTATCTCACATTTCCATAACTTAATTTTGTACATTTTGATTTATTATTTGTTGTTGTTTCATTAAAATAATATTTAAAATTTATAACTTGTTTCCATAATTTTTATTGTCCATGAGGTCATTTTATCAATCTCTAGTTTAATTTGCACATACATCATTATATCTACAGGTAGATTATTCTATTATATTTTATAAGCAACCATTGATATTTTAATTAAACACGTAGTCTTATCATTTTATCCATCTCTAGTTTAATTTGCACATACATCATTATATCTACAGGTAGATTATTCTATTATATTTTATAAGCAACCATTGATATTTTAATTAAACACGTAGTCTTATCATTTTATCCATCTCTAGTTTAATTTGCACATACATCATTATATCTACAGGTAGATTATTCTATTATATTTTATAAGCAATGATTGATATTTTAATTAAACACGTAGTCTTATGTGTATATATCTGACCAAATCAGTGATAAATTAGTTAAATTAGGAGTCTTTTGTTCTACCGGGGATGACTGCCGGACCGAGGGTAAATTGGGTGTCTGTGTACATTGAGAAATGTCATCCATAGGGTATTAGATCATTGAGCCAAGGTGAAAGGATTAAATGTTGGTCGGATTCTGGATCCCAGTATCTGTCTTCGATTAGCTTTAGTATATTTTGCCTGTGTTCTAGATTTTGTTGCATGGAGGGACAATTCTTACCATTACATAGGTTTTTTTTCCCTGGGTTTTGGTGCCCAATGTCAGGCAGTTACTTAGTTACATGACCATGAGCAAACCATGAATGAATTTTGGCACAAAAGAGGAAAAATGCATATGTAAATTTTTTTCCCCTGAGTTCTGGCCATTCAAACTTGAGTCTATTTGATTACTTCCATGGTCATGAACTGAAAACATATTGACTATATATATATGTATGTGAACTTTTTCTTCTGAACCAAATATATGTGAAGAGAAGGGATGTGCATATATGTGTGTATAATTTTTTTTCCAGAGTTCTGATGCTGTAAATCAGGAACTTCGAATAGTATACCCACACTATCTTTGTTTGATACATGTATAATTTTTTTTCCCTCTCCAGGTTCTAGGATTTCAATTGTATAATCACATATATATCCTGAGTCAAATATTTTTTTTTGAATTCTGGCTCCAAAGTAGAATAAGTTTTAAAAGTTTTTTTTACTAGTTTTAAAAGTTTTTTTTACTTCCTCAAAATATATATATTAGTTTTTTTTGATCGAGTTCGTTACTATATATATATTAGTTTTTTTTGATCGAGTTTGTTAATTATTTTCATAACACTGAATTGAATGCATGTGAGTGGAAAATATATATATAGCTGTTAGTTTTGTTTTGCTCGATTCATTAATTATTTTCCATTGCCTTGAATCAAATATATATGGAAGTAAGAAATGTATATTTGTACAATTTTTTTTCTTTCGGATTATAAACGCCCAGATGTTAGATTTCAATAATTGTTTTACATGACTGTTAATTGAATGCATGTGGTTAGAGAGAGAGCAAATATAGGAAGGGGATATATATATATAGGTGTGCTAAATTTTTTGTTGCTCAAAATATGTATTGATTTTTTTTTCTCTGAGTTTTTGACGTGATAATATGGATTTTATAATGTAAACATGCACATACCATGAATGATAATTTCGGTTTTAAAAAAAAAAAAGGGGTAAATCAGAAAAGAGTTTATTATTTTCTATATATATGATATAAGTTTTTTTTAAACATGATTCCTGATATCCAATCATGAAGTCCTCGATCTACTTCACACACTGAATATGCATGTATATGTGTGTAGAATTTTTTATTTATTGACTCATTAATACATATAGAATTTTTGTCCAGGTTTGAGTACTTTATTGGAAAATAGTGATTTACTTCATACACTGACTTGGGCCATATCTTCACACTCTGCATCAGTAATTATATATATGGAAATTTTCCAGTTTTTTTTAAATATGCCATAACTTTTGTCATATGTATGTTTATAATATATTGACATGGGATAAAACATGTACAATAAAAGTTTTTTTTTTGGTTTCAAACTTTGTCAAATCGTCAATCCTGTAGTCAAAGTTTAAAATTATAAAATAATATGGGGATATAAAATATTTTTTCCAGATTATATATGTAAAATATTTTTTGGTTGGCATATAGAGTTTCATATGAATTTTTTTCTTTTTCCTCTTTTGCTGTAGCAGAGTAGATATATACGCATAAGGCGATTGAAGTGAAATACTTCATTATTATTAGAGTTGCCTAATAAACAATTAAATAATTTTTTTGATATATGATGTGCATAAGCTTTACTTGCTCACTGATGACTGGCACTCAGAAAAGACTATATGTCTCTCATAATAAATGTTGTCATCAGGAGTGAGAAAAGCATATTAGTGATAAAAGAAATCCAATGTTTTTTTTTTGTGTAAGGTTTTAACGAGTTAGACATGGACAATGAAATGAGTTGGACAAGATCAATAAACTATATTATTCTATGG
The DNA here is from genome assembly GCA_028023455.1 of Epiperipatus broadwayi. Taxonomy (NCBI): domain Eukaryota; kingdom Metazoa; phylum Onychophora; class Udeonychophora; order Euonychophora; family Peripatidae; genus Epiperipatus; species Epiperipatus broadwayi. The sequence continues at coordinate 3,009,945 of JAQFVV010000061.1, read as the reverse complement.
GTACTCAAATAAACTTAAAACTGGCATAGTAATAATAATAATATTATTAAATACAATAATAAATCTTTATACATTTTTTTATCAGTAGAAATGATTGCAGTTGATTTGCAAAAGAAACAGGCATTTGGTAAGAATTAATTTTGTTTTACTAAATATTGATTCATGAATTTTATATAGCTTATAATTTTAAATTTTAGTGTTATAATTTATGAAGCTCATATATTCAAATTTCTAATGTTGTAACTTATGAACTATAGATATCAGGCAAAAAAATTTAATAACCATATTGGGCATAACTATTGTAATTTAACTAAATTGTTTTGAGTTAAGTATGACACTACTTATAATGGAGATAGGGCAGGTTAGAAGTAGTCTGAGGTTGTTAAAGAGTGGGACCATAGGTAGAGCCATTTCCAGAGGGGAAGAGTGGTGATTAGCCATATTAATAGAATATTTTGAAAACCTTAAGAATGGATAATAGTACAAAAGGGAAGACAGTGAGTGGAGAAAAATGGGAGAAGAAAAGGAAAGAAGCAGTCAGGAAAATAACCCATGAGGGCCTCACCACGGCAACATGGATCATGATGTTGGAGGCATTCTTAATGACAGAAAAGGAATTGGTGGCCATGTTCCACCAGGATTAGTTGCTATGCTACCAGTCATGCCACCAGTGGGATTTACTTAGTGCAGGTGGAGGAGAAAAGGAACTAGTAGGGATAGAAGAAATTTATCGAAGTAAAAGTTTAAGCATACAAGTGAAATATGAGAGTAAAATTTTGAGCATAGAGGAGAGATACAAACAGCAGCACCTAAAGATATAAAAAAACTTTCGAACAATATATCAAGGAAGCAGCTGCACAGATGAAGAAAAGAGAAGAGGCTTCATGTTGGCCTGAGCCAGAGGAAAGACAACAGAGGAAAGAGCAGAAATGTCTGGCTGAGAAGGTTGTATGTCCAAAGATGGAAGAAGCAACAGTCTTAAATACCCCAGAGATAGAGCAGAAAGAAAGGGAAGAAAAGGAGAGAGGGGATCAGAAAGAGAAAGAATGGATCAGAAAGAAAAGGATAGAAAGGATCAGAAAGAAAAGAGGGATAATGTAGATAGGAGTTGAACAAGAAAGAGAGTACAGAGGATCAGATGTACCAGAGTATAGTAGAAACCAAGAAAGGTCCTTGTGAGGAAGAGGTAATAAAGAAGGAGATAGAGATGAGGATAAAGAAAGAAGGTACTGAATTGGCCGAGTATATCATAAATAGTAATGGTATAGTGAAAGAAGAAAGGAATAAAACAGAAGAACCAAAATATATGGCTGAATTAGAGCTGGTTACAAAAACTGTACAACCTTTGACCTAAATTATACCAAAGGAAGTGAAAACAGAAGTTGAGCCTAAGAAGGAAGAAATAGAGGTTATTAGAGAAACTATAGAAATTGTTATCCCACCTTTAGAAAAACAAGAAGAAATTCTTAAAATTTCCAAAAGAGAAGCTGGACCCGATGAACAGATTGAGGCACAGATAATGTCAATTACAGAAAATGAATTCATAAAGATGAATATACCAGTGGAAAAGTTTGAATTAGGGGCCATTGAAGAAAAGGTTGAGCCAAGTACTTCAGAGAGATTGGGGGTAGAAATTGCTAATGAGAAAGAGGACATTGTGAGGGGAAAGGAAACTATTAAATTAATTCCATTAAGTGAGGAAGAAATAGTGCCTATCGTACCTAAAATTATGAAGCCTTTAGAGAGAGCAGAAAAGCTGTAAGCTGTAAGTGATGGAACAGAAAGATTAAAAGTTGAGCTAGAAATGATCGAAGAAAGAGAAAAACTACTTTCAGAAATAATCACCAAAGTAGAATATGTTCCAACAAAAGAAATAGAAAAGGCAGAGATAGTAATTTCAGCCAAATTACTACGTAAAATATTTGAACAAATAAAGTTTCACCAAGAAGTTAAAGGAGAGAAAAAAATTGAGAAAGGTCCATTGGGTGGAGCCAAAAACTTTAATATCATAGATCCAGAGGTTGGTAACAGTAGTCACACAGTGAGATGGAGTGTGCCACTGCTGAAACTTGAGTGTAGAATGCCATGCTACTCTGTTCAGGGAAAGGAAATCCCAGATATCTTTAATAAACATCCAGTAAAATTTAAACCAGGTCACACATCCATAAAAGCCCAATAGTTGACAGTGGTGACCAATAAGGTGGGCAGTTTGGTCAAGGGGGATTTTGGAGGTCTTTATTACTGGTGGAGTAGACCTCCAGAATACTTAGAAATAATAGAGCCATTTAGACAGGACCATAGGATTACCCATAGCAGTGATAGAAAGCAAGGAGAATATCGGATTGTAGCTCCTGAGCCAAGAAAGGATCTGTTTTGCTGTGAACCTTGGAGAAAGCCATTAGGAAACCATCTGGCTGGGCTGATTCACAGGTTAACCTCTTGACGGTGTTTTGTAAAAAGCCACCAGATAATTCATCCACTGGGTTTCTTGTGTTTTCACAATTTGATGAATGGAATCGACTTCCAATCAAAATATCATTGTATTACCAACATATGGACAGAGGTAGAGATAAGTGCTTTACCAGACAAAAGACCAAGGGAGTAGTAAAGGATATGGTGTTGAAGGATAAAATATGGAAGGATAGGATGTGGAAAGATAAGAGGGTGTCAAAAGATAAGATGGTGATGGCATTGAAAGATAAGATGATGGTCACACAGGTTTATCATCCTCCTACACTAAAGCCAGATGTCGATCAATCCCCTGATCCTACCTAAACAATTATAGGTACATGGATCAATTCCCTACCTTTCCCCCTGTATATTAAACTAACCAACCCTGGGATTTACTAATAACATCTAATTACTTTTACATTTGTTTTATTGTACCACTTTAGAAATAGTTTTATATATATATAAATTTGCATTACCTAATTAGTTTAGAAATTTTTTTTGTTGTTTTATATATCTATTTCTAATCCAAATTGTCATTGTGGGGTGGAGCATGAGAGTAGTAGCTAAGCAAGGCATGAGATACAGTGAGATATGTTATGATGGGAATAGGATTTTAAAATTTAGTCGTAGATGAAAACCAAGATTTCATCATTGATCATTATTAATTCAGATTAAGTAAAGACATTTTTTTATTTGTTTTTTTTAAGTAAGTTTGGGGATATAAAATGGTCAGCTTCATCCATCTGCCCATTTCACTTATTTTACCCACACATCTATCCATATGCCATGTTTAAACCTTCCCAGAGTACCCATTTAAATAACATAGAATTATTATATATGCAGAATCATATATATATATGAGTGATATGTCTGTGGTTTAATAGTATACGCATAGATTACAGATATATTCATTTTATAAACATTTCTAATTTAAGAAATATTTTAGTTTAAATTATTGTTATGTTAATGGTATATATATTGCAGATATGTATATTCATTTTATAAATATTTCTAGTTTAAGAAATATTTTAGTTAAATTATTTAGCAACTTTATTGATATATTATTGAAATCGCATACATATATTTCCTGTTATTCTGCATTTATGGTTATAAAATAAGCCTTCTACTAATTACGAAAGTAACTTTGTCCAAAATAACATTTGATCTTGTAAACAATTTTCAAAATAGGTCACACATTGTGTGGGAAAACAAAATCTAAATTACTTGTTATAAATTTAAAATGTGTCTCTAAAATAAATAAATGAGTTTCTCTACTGGTTGTAAATATTAAATATGTTTTGCCAAAATAAATAAATGGACTTTTCAGATACATTCAAGCTTGTAAAAATTAACAGGTGGACAGTTTAAAAAGTATAAATACTTAAAGTTTTGTTGCCAAGAAGAATTATATATATATATATTAAGTGATTTGTAAGCAGAATCCACATCCATTTCACCTTAAAAATGATTGAGTAGGAAGGCGATAAAATCACCGCTCTCCTCGAGGTGAATGGAAGACTTTGGTCCAATGAAATATAATGCCGTACACCAGCCAAGAAAACTCCATTAATTTTCAATCATCATCAAGTGTCAACTTATTATCATCCCAAGTACAAGACCTGCAATGAAAACAACTGAATGATAAATTTTCTCTCAGAGCTCTGTTTATAAACTGTGACTTTCGTTTCTTTCTTTTAAAAGCTAGCTATTTATTAAATCTGCCTTTCCCAAACACTTTTACTAAAATCTACAAAGAACATTGTTAAATGCTAAATCTTGCCTGATTGTAAAACTTGAATTCTCTTTTAAAATGTAAAACTCGAATTTTCTTTTGAAATGGATAACTCTAATAATCTATTTTTAATGTATAATTTCCTGCAGTCTGTTATGCCTATTTCTAAAATCTACTCAATTTATTTTATGATTTTAATATTATATGTATTTAATATGCCAAATGACTTGAAACTGGAAGTATTTATATATATAATTTTAACTTATCGATTTGCGAAGATAATTTCAAATCTTCGCTATAATAAATATTAAATAATTGAATTATTATTCTTCATTCTCACTCGCTGTTTCGAGATCATATTATTATTTTACTGATTAAGTTTTGGGTATTAATATTACAATAATCAGTTATCTAGTTATTTTATGTGGTTTGCTTCATTCTAGTTATGAATTATAACTATTTTTATATGTAACTCGTATATCATCAGAACTAGCCTATGTAACTCGTATATCATCGGAACTAGCCACAGAGATATTCTCAAAGCATATTTTAATGTTTTATTCATAATTACCCTGCAAATATGCTTTGTCCTTCTTAGATTTATATATGTTGAGATGCAGGTGGTAATATTAAACTAGGTTACTAATTAATTTAGCCCTAAATAGTATATTTAAAATACTAAATTTGAGAACTGGATTGTATAGATATGCAAATAGATGCTATCTAATTTTAAGGCATGGTAATATAATTTTACACATTTGCATTATATATATGTATAAGTTGCAGATGTGTCCTTACAAAGTATGCAATGTACACTTATCTGCTTGCTGCATGATTATTGATGACATGCTGGTGGAGGCCACACTCATCCACTTTAGTTTGGGTTCAAGCACACTTTTCGAACTAGGGCACAAGGACCTAGATGATTCATAATGCTTATCCGACTACCTGAACTGCTAATGTTCATATTCGTAGCAAGGTGAGTGGTTTTAGGGCAAACCAGGCATTGGATGCTGAAGCCCATGAATAATGACCCATTCACACCTTTTTGCTTAATTAATATTTTGATATGTGCAATAGAGTATATAGGTAAACCTATTATAAGCTAGTTTTCTTTTCCTTTATATTAAATGCTTATCTAGTATAAGAGTATATCCTAATCTAGGTTAACACACTAACCTGCATATCTCTGAGCCTAATTACATGCTCGAATTAATTTTATATAGATAGATCTGGCAGACTACAAAAGAGCTAGAAATTTGGCAAATTAATAAAGATAGGCATAAACTCCAATACAGCACCACACTTTATTAAATATTTATAGTAAAATATGTAACATTAATCTCATTAGTTATATACACTTGCAAGTGTATTATCTCACATTTATGATAGCTAATAGACACTTAAGGATGTGCATTTAGAAGAATTGTGTTATATTTAGCCCTAAGTTGATCAGATAATTAGCTAATTCAATATCTTTTAAATCCAGTCACAAATATTGACTTTTGACTATATTATTCTTATGTAATGTTGGGAAACATGTAGTTTATAACTTATTATTAGTATAACTACTTATATGGTTATGCTGCTAAGTATGTTTTGGCCATATAGTTTCATGAGTGAACACACCAATTATAACTTGATTTCTAATAAAAATAATAGAATGCAAGGAATAATGTTTAAAGATGATACCATTGTGCCATCCAGTGTTATTATCTGGATGTCCTAAATACAAACATAAAAACATTCCACACATATAACTAACTGTTATTGTTCTCTACAGCTAACTAAAGATCATATAACACTAGGGACTATAATTCTAAACAAAAGAAGATAAATATATGAATTTACTTTATTTTAAATAATTTTACTGGGATAAATTAAAAATCCCTAAAACACTTTGCTGTTTTGAAATCAAGTCACACACACTGCCCATTCATAGGACAGATAGTTGAAAGAATAAAGACATTAAAACTATTATATTGACATGATAATAGAATAATTCAAACTTAAATACATTCTATCTTATATTTAAAATCTCTATTTTTTTCTGATTGGTGAATGTATTAATATTTGTCCAATGTCACATGTCAAATTCACATCAAGGCATATTTTTCAATGAAAAAAACTATTTGTTTCACCACTATAATGCTGTTAAATTTATATACCAAATAGAACAGGTAATGGGAAAATTCTCACATTTATTTAAAATCTTTTGTTAATTTACATTAAACCTTAAAAAATTTTGTTAAAGCAGCCAATTAAAAAAATATTACAAAAATGATGGGCTGAATCCTTGGAGCAAATAATGCTGCCAAATTCACAAATAGTAATGAGGCAGTCACTACTTTGGTATTTGATTGGCTTCAAATGGCATGTTTGTCAGTAGGATACTGAGGATTACCATCACCTATTACTAAATGAGCTTTTGTAATAAAGTTTGCCAGCCAGCTGCAGAAACAACCACAAATTTCAATGCACAATTCAATGGTAAGACACTCTGTGCTTTTGTGGACTTTTCATCTCCTAATATAATTCATATGAATGACATATTCAGCAATGTTTAACAAAAAAAATTACATTAAATCTTAGAGCAACCAATTAAAAAATATTTTACATATATATATATTTTCATATGTCATAACACCGGCCGGGACACGAACCCACAACCGTTTGCAACCAACTACTTGCTTGCAAGGCAGCCACAATAACCTCTCGGCTAACAGCGCTTGACTACATATATTATATTTAATAAAAAATATTACAAAAATGGCATTTTTGTATTAATAAATGGTAACTATTAATAAAGCTAAAAAAACTATTACATTTGTTTGTGAAGCTCTCCTAAAAATTGGAAAAATAAATAATTTTTTTTGTCAGAGATTGCTCCAGTAAAGATATAGTCATGACATAAGGCTGTCAGTTGTAACAGGTATATTTAAAATTTTAAATTTAAATTTAGCATTAAAATGCTTTCATGATCAGTCAATCTCCTAATATAATTGAGATGAACAACATACCAGCAATGTTTAATAAAAAAAACATATTTACATTAAATCTTTAAAAAATTGTTAAAGCAATCAATTATAAAATCTATAAAATTAATCGGCTGAATGTCTGGAGAAAATAATGCTGTCAAATTCACAAATGGTAATGGTGAAGTCACTATTTTGGCATTCAGCTGACTTCAGATAGCATATTTGATGACTTCTGGTAGGATACCCAGGACCACTGGTAGTAAGTGAGCTAGCTCAGCTACTTTTTGTATATTTTGTGGTAAAGGTTGCCATCCAGCTTCACAAGCAGCCACAAACACTGATTCATAATTCAGCATTAAAGTGCTGCATGCTTTCATGATCTGTCAATCCTTAATATAGTTCAGATAAATGACATACTCAGCAATATTTTAAAAAAATTAGATCTTAAAGTAACTAATAAAACATATTACAAATATAATTTTTAATAATAAAATATTACAAAAACAGTGTTTTTGTATTAATACATGGAAACTATTAATAAAGCTAAAAGTTTGTTTGTGAAGCTATCGAAAAATCTGAAACAAATATTTAAATTTTTTATTTAGAGAATGCTCCAGTAAATATATAGGTGCACTGTAAAGCTGTCAAATATAACAGATACATTTACAAATTTAAATTTAGCTTTATTAAAATGTTTTTCTGGCCTGTAAATCACCTAAGGTAGTTCAAAAGAATGACATATTTAACAATGTATAATACAAAACATATATTTACATTAAAACTATTCCATAAAAGTTAATGTTGTAGCTGCTGATTCATTTGAAATTATTTTTTTTGTTTTCTTTTTAAAATTGAGAGAAATCAAAATGGACTAGACATATTCCAATACCTTTATTCTTTGTGGCTTGAGTTCCTTTTTAAAATGATGTATGAGATGTTGAAATCAGACAAAATTCCAATTTTTTATTAATATTTTTATTAATAAGTTCATTTAATTTTTTTTCTGATCAGTTTATTAGATTGTAGAGAGAAAACAAAGGCATAAATTTTTCATCAGCCACAGTGATTAATAAAATAGATTCAACATTCTTCGATGATTTTGCAATTTTAAGACCTTTATCTTGAAAATAAACAATTTTTTTTTATTTGAACATTATTTTAATTTTTTATTATTAATTGATAATGTATAATTTATTAATGTGTTTGCATTTACACTAGGGTGTCTGCATAGTATATAAGTTATACACTCAAGAATAATGAAAGTAGTGATATATGTACACTGTAATTTTGGGTCTCTGATCCAAGTTTGAGACATTCTTATTTTATAAACATAATGATTTTCAAATGGTTTGATAATTTATTGGTATGTCTATATTGGGATTAGTGTGTTTGTGTTTGTACTTGCATGTCTGTGTTTATATAACAAGCAATGATATATATAATTAGATTATTATAGAGAAGTGCAATGTAAATTTTAAAACTGATTATCAGATGCACAGAAAGTTGTAGTTGATAAAGCAATCACAAAATTTATTAGACATAGTGCCATGTAAAAATATAAGCTCTTAAAATTAATAAAAATAAGTTTCAAGTTGTGTGTGTGTAATAGTCACAATTTGTTATGTATACAACATGGAATTGTATGTAGGCAAATAATCAAATACTGATTCTTGCCTCCATGCTGTGGAGTCAGTAGTTTTGCCACATCTTGCATCACATTATTTTCAACTCTATAGCTAGCAAATGAAATATATGCAAATAAATTATATTTCTGTAAGATAATAAATGTAACAAGAGAGCACCATTAGTGTGAAAAAAGTAAATTGAAGAGAGGAGACTCATTCATTTTATTATTGATATAAAGAGTAGCCTTCAATTTCTAGTTTTGGATAGACAAGAAGCCAACTTCTATGATTACAAATGCATATCCACCTTCTGAAAATGATTTATTTTGTATTAGGATGAATCTTTTTCTTATAGATGCCTTATTATTTTTTAACTTTTGCAGTAAAAGATAAAAATGAAGCATTCCTATGCTACTAGTTTTGTAAGTTGTAAAATTATGGATTATCTCAGATAAGAAGTATTATATATGGATTGAATGAAAGTTTTATGTGCAATACAAAGAAGTTATCAATGAAGATATACTTTTAAACTTAGTTAATGATAAGTTAAAAATTATGAACAAACAATAAAGTAATAATTTTTTTTGGATATTTAAATTTTTTTTTTTTACTTTGCCAAGATTTTTAAAGATTTAACTTTGTGATTTATGAAGTTTGTTTTGTGCTGCCAGGCAGAGAAGAGATTTCATTCAAACTTTTTTTGTTGTCCATAGCAACTAGAGAAATGCAATATTGGAAGAATGAGGGCAAAGAAAGACTTTAGTAGCTTTGAATTTTATTACTTTTCTATTTTTTACTTCTTCTTCTTCATTTTCTTCTTCTTCTTCTGTTTCTTCTTCTTATTATTATTACTTTTAATAATGTTTAATTAACATGTTCATTAGAAATATGTTTTTACTTTAAATATTGAAATAATTTATTCTTTAATAAATAAAGAAAATATGGGTATCAGAAATTTAATTTCTGAAAAGTAAAAATGAAATATCTATAGCTTAATTTATATTTGGATGATCAAGAAATGAAGGGGATTGCTGTATATAATTCCAATAGTTGTTGGAATTATAGGGAACTTGTTATGTATTTTACATCATATTTTAATATTTTAAATATTTTAATTGATATTTTATTTTATTTATCATATTGCTTAAATACTAAAGCTAGATGAATCATATTTATATGATTATGAAAGTATTAATTATTTTATGACTGTAAGGTAAATGTAAGAGAATGCCTTGTGAGTTATGTAAAGGTATTTTTAGTAATTTTTTATGAATGCTTGAAGATGCATATATTTTTACATGATTATGAGTTACTTATATATTGTTATGAATAGTATCTGCTAAGATACAGTAATATGAAAATATTGATCTCTAAATTATCTAATACTATATGTAAATAAATATATAATAATGGTGAACATTTTATTGAAATAATTTGTGTATATGATGTTTTGAACTGTCTTGAATTTTATATTGGATATTTATTTTGGAAGTGTGGTTTGAAAATTATTTTATGTAGCATGGTCAGTATTTCTTTGCAATGTTAGTGGAATTATTCAGTATGTTGAAGATAAAGTATAGTGGTCCGGAAAAGTAATTATAAAATAAAATCCTAGGTGCTAGGAATATTAAGGAAGAATATTATATGTGGATCATATTGTTATAAGTTAAGAATTAAAATACAGGTAACAAAGGATTGTATAGTTAGTACATGGACAGTTGTGTTCTTTCCATAGTTCAGTAAGAGTTCCGGTAGAAGCCATGACTGAAATTTAAGGTACATAATAAATGTGTGACATTAAGCATTATAATCATGATGTTTTCATACTCATTTAAGTTATTATATTCATACCCCTCACTATAATCACTATTATTCACCACTAGATATTGCATCATAAATGATAGTTCTGAAGATTAGAATAATAACTAGACTATTGAAAGTTATAAATTTTTGTGAATGCAAGAGGAGAGAAAAATTCTATAACAAATGATGTTTGATTATTAACTGTTTATAATGAATGTAGAAGAATGATTTGATATTCCTTGAAATTCTGGAATGTGAGAGATCATTAAACTCAAATATTAATGCATATTTGATTTGATTGTGACAAAGAATGATACAAGCATAATCTCTGAATGATAGCATGATAATATGTTATAAAATAAATAAATAAAAAATGTCAAGCAATATAATTTGAATTTTCTGTAAGAAAAGTGAACTCATAGAAGAATGAAGTTATAGGATTATTTTTTAAAATGTTTTAAAGTAATTAATTTTATAAAATGATAAAGTTAATTCAGTAACTATTGTTCTTTATTTAAATTTTGCTTTGAAATATTAAAATTTACCTGAAAGATAAAGAGAAATGCTTTACTAGTATTTAAAAGAAGTGCCTAATCCTTTTCAATGTTATGTTATATGCTAAGTTTTGAATAAATGCTAATTTTAATTTAGATCTCATAGTTAATAAGCATTATTATAATTCTAATTATTTTCTAAATAATGTGAAGCATATTATTATTAATCAAAGAAGGCATGTTTATTTATTGTTATTGTTTATTTTTAATAATGATGATGGAATATTGTTGTCATAATGGTAGAAATAATAGTATTATTGCTATAATGTATTATATTCTATTTTACATTTTAAAATAGTCAGAATGACGGTTATACAATGTTTGTTTACTTTTGTTGTGTTTTCTTATGTAAATATTTTAACCTAATTAAGTTTCTTATGTTATTTATAATGTAAATATTTAAATTTTTTAAATTTATATTGTTATATATATATATAGTATATTGTTAAATTATAATAAATTGTTAATGTTTTTGAAATTAATATCGTCTTGAGGGTTTGATTTGTCAGAGTATTTTTGTTTTTTAATCTTCATATCCACACACGTTTTGAAAAGATTAATTATTTGGAATATTATTTGTTTGCACATGATTAATAAAAATATATTATTATAATTATTTTTATTGCAGAAGAATGCCAATTTTAAGTATTTAACATTGCAATTATAATAAGATAATATTTTCTGTAAATGCCACATAACAAATAAAAGATTATATGATGTTTTATAAGAATTTATGATTTAGTTACATTTATTGAAGAGTATTAATAGTCAAATAGATGTGAGATTTTAAGAATCATTAAAATATTTTAATTGTTTGTTGTTGTTTAGTGAGGGTAGTTAAATGTGTAAAATTTCTCATTACATTTTACAACATGGTATTAATTTGTCTATTATTATTATTGGGAGGTGAACTTGAGATATTAAATAATTATAGAGTTGTATGAAATGATAATGGATAGAAATTTTAGATAATATTAAATTTTAATTTTATTTTTATGAAGGGATAGTAATTGATTTATTGTTTTCATAATAAATTTAATAAGGTGTTAAGTTAGTATTTCCTAGGTGTGTTATAAGACATAAGAGTATTACAAAGTAGTTTTGTTTTATGAATTAAGTAGGAGTGCTATTCTTATGCCACTGAGAGTATATCTTTCAGGACACATTCTCAATTTAAAACATGTATCTTACTGAATGTCTCATGTAAAGAGTTTCATAATTTTGTATTAGTATTTTTTTAACCAAACCAAATCTTAATTGAAATTAATGTGCTAATTGTAAGTGAAATTGTTAGTATAATAGATGAGCTGAGCATTTAATTTGAACCTGATGATGATGATTATTATTATTATTATATTTTAACTTGGTTAATTTAATATATTTAATTATTGTTGAAATATTAATTTGGTTAAATATTATACATTAAAAGTGCATTTTGAGCTAGTTATAATAATACTTATCTTTAATAGTTATTGTTTACATAACTCAATTATAAATTATTATATTTATTGATAGTTAAGAGTCTTTATGTTAAATTGAAAGTGCAATATATATATATAATTTTAATACATAATAACTTTTGAATTTATAAATTGAAAGTGCAATATATATATATAATTTTAATACATAATAACTTTTGAATTTATAAATTCAAATATCTATAAATACTTTGCTAATCTAGATTTGGTAGTGGTGTATATGAGAAAAATATTATTATTAATAACTGAATAGTTAGTTATTTGAGAGGTCATGCAAAATTGAAGTAATTAAATGTGATGATTTATATGTAGATCAGAAATCTTTAGGTCTCAAGTTTTTTACTCTGTCACTCCACCAAACTACTCAAAGTAATGTGTTTATTCAATAAATTAATGTTTAATTTCAGGATATTACCTACTAAGAACTTTACCTATAAAAATATTTATATAGAAATAACTTGTATATTAGATTCCTTATTTTGAAATTTTTTTAAATATAATATTACTTTTATTTTGTATTTATGAATTAAAAATTTTATTCTTTATTGTAGATATTTATATATTGATTATAAGCTGCAATTTGATCCTGGTTTGAATTCATGTCAGGCTGATTGTTGGTCTAAATTTTTATGATGCTATTTTACTTATAATTATATACTGGATTATTTTGACCTTCTAGAATTAATTGTTCAATATCTTTAAAAAAGTCAAACTTTACTTAAAATTATCAAATAAATTCAACTGTTATTGGTAGCATACAAGTTAGTATATGAAACATTTTTGGAATTTGTATTCTCTCTTCTCTTGACCACCTAGGCTATGCTGTCAAAAGCAAGTAAGTAGAAATTTTATATATTTACCTATGAGAGTTTTTCTGATTTCTCCATTTTTTTTAATAGACAAAATTAATAAACAGTTTTCAGACATTATGGATTATCACAATATGTTGATTAATGAGGTTATCTGCTACTGTCAAGTGAGCAGATTCTATAATTTTCCTTCTTGTTATTTTTTCTCTTTGATCAACATTCTTGACTTTTCTCAATCAAACATGAGAATGCAACACCATAAATTGACCTGATTCATTACTAGTGGAAACTACTAATTAAGCTTAGCTTTAAGAAAAATGCAGACACCAAAAGCATATAATTTTCTATTGATTGTTGTTTTTAACAGAAGAAGTAATTTATTATGTTCAAAATTTAATTCTCATGCTAATCCTACTACCAGTCAAGTGAAAAACACATGAAAAAGAGTAGACAGTAATATCACTTGGAATATTATGTTAAATACTAATGTGTGCTATTATTGAAAGGTAAATGTATTGAAAAGTGAAAATAAAATGTAAAATATCAGAATGATGTTCTGTCACTGTATCCCGAGGCACTTGTTTAATTCTATGTAAAAGATTTTTTAATAGAGTAGGGAGTTTTTACTATAGCTTTATCTTAAGCAACTCAACTAACCATCAAGTATTGATTAGATAATAGGTATCCAAACAACGCAATCGAATAAAACCAGTGTAAACTGTTGAGAATCTTTGCTTTTCAATAGCTTGTTTAAAAACGTTTTACCTTTTTATTTAGAATTAAAATATATATGTATACTTTTTTTCAGCTAAATATTTTTATCAGTATAATTTGGCAAATACAGTAATTAATATTACATCCAAAATAATTTAAACTCAAATGACTTTCTTTATAGACTTTTATTATTTATTGCAAATTAATAACTACATGTCATGGATCAACGATAACTTCTTTTATTATTTTATTTGGCAGAAAACTAGTCTTCTATATAATTAGCTATTATCAATTCTGTGGCTTTGCCATTTTTCTGCCTTTATCAGTTTTATTAATTCCTTTAATTGTAATAAAATTATAATAAGGTACTTAAATTTAATCTAATTTAATAGTAGCTTTAAATTTGTATTTTAAATATAAAATCAAATTTCTGCATTATAAAAAGAAAGAATTAAATATTGATCAAATGTTATTTGAACTGAAACCTTTCAGAGCTATTCACAAAAGAATGTTTAGATAAAGTAATTATAATAATTAAAAGCATAAATGATAAATGTCGGAGAAGATAAATTTTGTCTATCTACATTAGTTATTGAAAAGATTTACTAATTTAATATTTTATAAAAGAGACAGACATGTGATTAAATATTGATAAGTAATTTGATAACTTTTTTGTTAAAAAAATGAATAATATAAATGTATACATTTAATGTTTGTATTTGTGAAAACAATATAAATAAACGCATATGCATTTCGTTATATGAATATTCATTGTGTGAGCGTTTCTTTATGCAAACACCAAAAAATTGCATTCTAAAATTTTATGTAAGAACATAATATTAAGATAGTAGTAATTTTTTCTATATAATATTGCCACCTAGTACAAGCTCTAGTAATTAAAAGATGATAGAAGTTGCATAGTTCAATCCCTACCCAATATCCCCAAACTAGTTTTAGTTTATGGCTTTTATCAGTGAAGAGTTTTGGATCTAGAACCACTGCACGTGATTCTTTGTATTCAATGCATTCATTGAGCACATCTTTTTGCTTAACTATAAAACTACCAGTCCAAACTAAGAACACAATAATCTTTTCAATCCAAATTAGTCATGCAGATTTGAATCTAGTTCAGTAGCTACACATTTTGATGAATTTGGTTTTTTTAATAATTATTGTTACAGTTATCCAATGGCTAAGATTGTTATTAAACCAGAAAACATCACATGATCATCTTTTATTAGTCTGATAGTTTAGTTTATGCTGATAGCTTTATAGATATCTAAAAAAGGCAATGGTGGATGCTGACAAGGTGGATTAAATCCAAAGATCCAGGTGCACTGCTCCCAAATCTATGGCTCACTAATGAAAGTCATAAGCTAGTAACTAGTCTGGGGATATTGAATGGAAAGACACTGGATAGAGATTACAATGCACAGCCTCTAGAATCTATTGATTACTGGAGTTTGTAATAGATAGTTGCTACTATTTTAACACTGTAATTATAAGAAAAAGTAATCATTTAATTAATGCTTTAATGGTTTAACATTAAATTAAGGTAAACAAATCTTAGTTTGCTTGAAATAAAAAAAAAAAGAAATATATGAGTAAGAATTTTTTTTTAATTGAAGAAAAATCAATATTGTATAATAGTCCACTATAGTAACAACAATCCATTGTATTATCTTCCCTCCATTATGAATAATCAATGAACATAAGCTTACAACTGATGTCATTACAGTGGAATATATAGAGGAGAACAGTATAAGATGAAAGAATCTTGTATTCTAGTTTATATTATAAATTAATTACATTGTGTTTCTATGTGACAAAATAAATAAAATAAAATATTTTATAAAAAAAATGTTATAAACTTTTTGTATATTCTCAATAATAATTGCATATATTATTAATAGTTCCCATTTCCTTTCTCAAATTTCCAATCTTAAATTTTGAAAATACATTAAAAATTTAAAAATATGTTGCCAAAAATAAATAAACAAAATATTTTTTCTTGACATTAAAATCATTTGTTTAGAAGTATTAACAAACCATAGCATATAAATATACACATATGTGTGTGTCAAAATAAAGATTATATCGGTAAATAGAGTAAAAATAATTTTTAGGTTCATTTATATAAATGATAACATTTTATTTATACAATAATACTGCCATTTTTATTGGATCTAACCTGTTTTTATCATCATTGGCAGGTGAGGTCCTTTCAAAACATTGATGTTATTTAAATGTTTTGATAATAAGTATAAAGCACGCGCGTCAAAGTGCACTAAATAATAATTTTTTTAGCGTAGACATAATTATGCCATTTATTAAATAGAAGTTTCATTTAGGAAATATTTTTTGTATATAGTTAATAGTTTAATTTTTTTCTCTACTTTTTTTAGTACGACTCACTTTAATAATTCAAAAATTTTTGATTTTTTTTCCGTTTCAAACAATTTTATGTTTATTTTATGGTATTTAATTAAATATTAATTACATCAATCTATTCATTTATATTCTTGCACATGTCCACCATTCTCTCTATAAATTTTATAATTTTTACAATAATAACCTTTGATGCTATTTGTACTTGAAATTACCTCCCCCCCCCCCCAGCATTTTTCATAACATTATATAGATAATAAAATTTCACCAAGATTTATGCTAAAACTCTAAATATTAAGACAATAAAACAACAATGTATTAACAGGTTTGCCGTAAATAGTAAAATATGGCCAATAGTGATTATTTTAGTAACACTTGTCCATATTATATATTGTTAAATAATTTTAACCTACTTTCAAACAAATGAAACTTTTTTTTCATGTGTCATAGCATCAGAAGCGAACCTGCTAACCCGGGACAACTGCTTGTAAGGCGGCTGTGCTGACCACTCAACCACCACTTGTAAATTATAGTTTTTATAATTTTTTTATATTACGTAGAATTTATCTTTTCTTTATATTTTCATAGTCGCTGCTTAGCAACATAAAATGAAACATAAAATATGCCAAGCGTTTGTGGCCGAGAGGTCAGCGCAACAATAATGGCAAGCAAGCATTTGCCTGCAAACAGTTGTCGCGGTTTCACTTCCCGGTCGATGCTTTGACATGTGGGGGGAAAAAAAGAAACATAAAATATACTAATTGACAACAATTTATTTCTTAAATACAGGAGTATACCACATTAATTATAATACTAGGCCTAATAATTTATTGGAATGTTATTGAATATTTTAACAGAAATTAAAATCTGCAGAAATTGAGACAATAGTAAACTCTAATCACTATAAAGATGACTTAAATGAATTCATAGCACTCCCAGTTCTAATTTTTGTAATCAAGAACCCCCTCCAGCCATAGTGAGTTATAGATAATGTAATATTTTAATATACATTATAAACGATGAATTATTTCAATAAATAAGAATACCCATTTTAAATTCTAGCCTAGGTGATATTTAATTGGTTATTGTTTTTGAAAAATTGTGCTGCAGGTTTTAACTACAATTAAAAATGGTATCCCCATTTATTATAATATTTTATTATCTATAACATTCATTAAAAACATTAATTATCATAAGTAACTTATGTAAGAAGGAGGTGGAGGATCTTAATTACAAAAAAATAAAAACTGGGAAGTTTGTTATACTTCAAATTTTTTATGCTTATATAAATTTACTGTAATACTGTGTACTTATTTAAGTCCCTAGATCACAATGAAAATAGATAAAACTTTTGAATATGTTATTGTATTGACAGTTTATTGTTGCCCGAGCTGGAACAGTTGATTTCAATTCCCTATTATGTTTAATGATAGTGGCTGAACATTTTTAACTATAATTAAACATGGAATCTACATTTATTATAATATTTTATCACCTATAGCTTTATTAAAAACATTAAATTATCATATATATATATATGTAATAAAAATTATGTTCTAAAAATAAAAGCATCTATATAAAACTATATTAATGTAATATGCCAATCTAGTTAGTCAAATTGTTCAAAAATAGACAGAATAAATGAATGAGACACCATGTAAATAGACAGAATAAAAAAAAAAAATATTAAAATTTTCATCATCTAATATGTTATGAATAATGTTTTCTCTTTTATTGTTTTATTAGAGTTTTTGGATAAAACATAGAAGAAAAATCTTAAATCCTAACCTTCTGTAAATTGGAAAGTCTGACAAATAATGTATTTTCCTTAAATATATTTTTTTCAAAAAATGTTGAAAATCTTTTATCCTATCATAACAGTATTTTATCAAATTGACAGGCCTAGAGAGTAGTCATGTCATCAATTTATCTATTTTTCCATTCTATACTTTTCCTTGCCCAGCTTTTCAATTCTACATTTTATATCATCCAACAATGCCAATCTTTTCAATCCTTTTTTCTTACTTTCACTCACCATTCTCTCCAAAAAACTGTCATTAATTTATAATTTCTTTTTAACATATGTCCAATCCAGTTTCTCTTTCTGTCTGATTTCCTCAATCAATCTTTTTTTTTCATTTACCCTTTTCAAAACTTCTTCATTTGTTATTTTATTCATCCAATTGATTTTTTCAATTCTTCTCTATGTCAACAGCTCAAAAACTTTCAATCTGGTCCTAATTTTATTACTAATTGCCCTTGTTTCACAACCACACATTAGTACATTCTACACATAAAATTTAATTAATCTTTTTCTTAATTCTTTTTTTAAAGGTCCACAAAATATTTTCTTTATCTTAATAAATGCCTCCTTTGCCAATGCTATTCTTTTAATTTTATCTTTGCTTCTTCCATTCTCACTCAACCAACTATCCAAATATCTAAATTCCTTTACCTGTTAACTATGTTATCATGGGTTTCAATTTGCAGTTTTTTGATTTCTCCCTATCCATAAACACATAGTCTTATCAATGTTAATCTTTATTCCATACATCCTTCTTCCAATTTATTTAACATATTCTGAAGACACTTTTTATTCTCAGTTATAAAAGCCATATCATCTACAAATCTTATCATTTTATTACTCTTTTCATCCTATATTGGACTCTTAATAGATTTTTGATTGTTAATGCCTATTTAACAAAACTCCTTCTGGAATTAACATGCAATATTGTTTTTAAATTATAAACACTATCCAAACTCTTCCTAATAAAAGCTAATTTCTTTGACATATCTATCTAATATAGTTTAACAGTAAGAATAAGTAGATAATAAAGAGTGCAAATAAATGAATATGAACACAGTAATAACATAGTCTCACCAGCAATTATCAATAAAAATCAATAGTCAATGCTTGTGACTAAATGAAAAATATGTACACTATCATCATCTAACCAATACCAAACTTAGAATATATTATAAAGCAATCACCAATATTTCTGATATTCATAAGTATATAAAAATATTGAGTTTATATCCTTGTGATCATCCTTAATGCTCACATACATCTGATACAATTGATTGTGCTAACAATCAATAAAGTAGTTATTATCATTGTACACTTATAAGTAAAGTGTGTGCATTTTAAAAGTGAACATTATTATGTTAGAACCATCTAAATCAGGGATGGGCAAATAGTGGCCCACTAAGAGTTTTTATGCAGCCCACCAAGACAATCAGAAAAATCTGCCTTGAACTGAGATTTTCTTCCCATGCATGACTGAAGATTTGTCTCATATTTTCCACTAGGATGGTCATGTCAGTACACATGTGCAGTGTAGATATGATGTGCAGTGTTTTCCAGTTGATCTGGTTAATTTCAATTTTGTCTTTGCATTATCAAATATATACATTTCCAACTTTAGTAAAACCATGAACCCTCCGAAAAAATATTAAATCAGTGATGAATGTCATGTGTTTAATGAAGAATGGACAAACAAATATTTCTTTGGTGATACAAGAAATAAAGCAGTGTGTTTATTGTGTCATGAAAAAAAGGTGTGGCCCTCTGCTAAGCTTCACTTCCATAAGGTGGCTCCTGATGCAGCCCTCTGCTAATCTCTGTGGCCCCCAAGCCAAAACAATTGCCCACCCCTGATCTAAATAATTCTAAAGAAAATTATGTAGATATCTAAAAACACATATTTAAGATAATTTTGGGATAACTGTAAACAAGAGAAAATGCACACAATCTATTCTAGCATTAATTAACTTCAGTGAAATGACTTGAAGTAATCATTAATAAATTTATTGATTAGAAATAATAATAAAATTAAAAATCTGATAAATACTCTACATTGCAAATAGATTTGACTATTTACAAATATTAATAAAAATGTTTCCCTAGATTGAAAAACAGAACTAGAGATGTAACATTATGTAAAATGTGGTTTACAAATATATCAATTGTAAATGATATTAAATAAACACATACACTTACATATATGCATTTGCCTTGCATTACATCCATACACATTTCTAACTTTTAATCCTTCATTTATCATATATGTAACTCATCAAAAAAATTTATCATAAATGGAAGTTATACTAAAATCAATAACAATCTATTTATATCTTCTATTTTATTAAATTTTTTATTCAGATACACTTTTCCATGCACAAATATTTTTGTTATTATCCATTCCTAATTTAGTTTTAATTATCTTTAAAATAAATACTCAACTCTATCATGAATAATTTTCTTGTTATTCATCCATCAATTTCAATTTAATCTTGCACAAATGTTATAATAGCCAAGATACATAAATATTTTATATTGCTTATTAATTAAATTATGTATTAACATAATATTCATAGTGCTTTCTTTAAGTTCAAGCATTACATGACAAAACTTTGGCATAAATGTACAACATTTTTTCTTTCATTCTTCCAATATTTTTTCCAATATAATAACTCCAAAATATTTTGGTAAAATTATTAAATTGTTAAGTTTGCTAGCAAAGATTTTTAATTTTATTTTCACTCCTTCACTTGTCATTAAAATAATAATAAGATTTAAACATTTAAGCAAACTTTTAGAGACAAACCAAATTAATTGTTCTTCCAATCTGTAATCTTTTTTTTTCCTATATAAATTTTCCTTACAATTTTTTTCTTTTTAAAACATCATCTGCATGCTGTTAATTTATTCCAAATTGCATTTTACCATTGGTTAATTCTTCTACTCACTATTTACATGTAGTTAACTATTTTTAAAACAAATATTATCTATTTAAAATATTTACTAGTAATAAAAAAATCCCTTTCATGAACTTAACAAAAATATCATTTACTTTAAATCTGTTTAGGTAATTTTGACTTTATTTTTCTACAGACTAGTTCCAAAACTAATTTTGTGAAATCTTAATTATAAAATTCATAACATAAATATTAATTATTTATTTTAGAATAGATATCAAGATTTCACTGGAAATAGTCATTGCTTTCAGATGTGCACAGATATAATTATTTATCTCTATAACACATTTTTATTTATAATATTACATTTGAACTTCCCTGTAATTTTACATATTATCAAATGATTACTTATCAAATATTATTAATTTATAGCTTATTATTTTATCTTTTATATAACTTTGAAAATAAATAGTATTTCTACTATTTTAAATTAACTAAGCCCAAGTTCAAACCCTATGATAACTAAAATGACTGTTATTTTTCATAGTTTAATAAATAAATATTGTTGACTTTATAAAATTTAAAATTATGCGTCTTAAAATTTATTTCCAATTTGTTTTATGATGGAGTGTACCAATAAAAAGGGCACAATATATATAATCAAAATCAAATTACAATACACATAAATACAATATATAACTCACTTTATCTCTATATATATAATTCATCATCATTTTCAATAATTATAAATCTAATGAAGGATTATCTTTCCAAATTTAACCCAGTTTTTCCAATCTACATATTCTTCTTCATATTACAATATCAAACTTACCTATTTTATCCCTCTATTTCATATATAATCTCTTTCTAGTTCATTTTCAATCTGTTGGGATTTAATTTAAAATCTCAATTGTCATCTGATATTCTATTTTTATAAATTGTTTGTGCTCAGCTCCATTTTAAGAGATTCTTTCAATAATATCAGTGATAACTGTATTTTATCTTTACTTTCAATCTATTTCTCTTATCCCTAATATAATTTTTCTATATTCCATTGAGTAGTCTAAAGACTCTGCAATCCTGCATGGTTTGTTGAATGTTGGAGATCTTAGGATCGATTCTAGTTCTCACAGGTTTGAAAATCAAACTTCTTATGAACTCCTGAGCACTAAAACCATATGCATTTTGTAAATCTCTGCATTGTGCTACAGTTAAGTGTCCAAGTCTCAGATCCATAAATAAGAGCTGGTAAAACACATTTATTAAAAACCCTCCTTTTCAGTTAGATAAACATATTTCCTTTCAATACAAAACTATTTCTACTAAAATCATTCCATCCAATTTTATCCATTATGTTTTCATATGTACTAATAATTTAACCAAGGTATTTACAGTTGTTATTTTTTTTTAAATTCATGATTATCAATACATATTTTTATTTTTGAAAAAATCCATTAAAAATAATTTTAATCTTTTTGCATTTATATTTAATCTTATGTGCTTACTTTCATCTGATAACTGTTATAATCTTTTTTAAAATCTGAAACACTGTTTGCAAAAGTAACCACATTATTTGAAAAAATCAATTCATTTAAAAGTTTTTATTTAACTTTACTTCCTTAGATTTTCATTTTAATGCACTAATACTTCTTGTAAAAGTGCTATAAAATGTTTTGAAAATATAGAACCATCCTGTTGAATACCTACTTTAATTTTTATCTTTTTAGCATCACCATGTTGTTTTTTATTTTGATAAATTCTTCATAGTATGATGATATTCTGTATCTATATATTGATGATACAAAGTTTAATTACTGTTTAAATGTTTATTGTACCAAATGTCATTTAATCCAAAGCATAATGCCAATATATACTCATTCATGCTTTCTACAACTTTTTTCATGATTTTATATAATTTACTATGCTAAACTATTTTTAAACTTAGTTTGTTCTTTAGATTGATTAAAATCAAACGTTTCTGTGAGTTGTAATTATTTTGGTAAAGATTTTATTTAAAAAATGATAAAATGATTGATATGTCTATAATTTATAATATCTTCTTTATCACCTTTCTTGAATTCCAACACTACTATTGGATTCTTGTAATCATTAGGTACATCTTTATCATTTAAACATTTGGTATAGAGACTTTACAGCCATTGCTTGCTTTTTTAAAAATATTAACAATAATTCCATAATTTTTTTATACTTTATTGTTATATAATTTTTTGTAAAGGTGTTCAATATATTTTATGATCTTAACGATCTTTTTAGTAATAATTTGATTATTTCTTTTCATTGAAGAAATAGTATCAAGATGTTGTTTTATACTTTGGAGCATCTCCCTCCCTCATTCTATAGCTTTCCTTGACAATTCACAATCACATTCTCTTACATTGTTATTAATTCTTTTTTATATCATTTTACAAGACTCTACATTTTCAATTCTTGTTAATGAGTCATTATTAAATATTTACATATTTATTCTTTTCTTCATACATTCTTGTCTCGGTAGAATTTATCTTTGATCCAGTTCTTAAAAGATATCAGTTATATTTTGTTTAAATCTGAATTATCTTCAAAATTTTTTAATATCTTAAAAAATAATATCTTAAAACAATTTACAAGTTCTAATTTAAATTCACTAAAAAATATCTGAAGGTTATGAATATCAACTGTTAACACTAGCTTTTTTAATAGTTTTTGTCTCTATTTTAGTATTAAAATGTATCTTACATCTCATAATTAGTCATCATTTGCTGTGCTGAATCTATAAAGAACAACACAATCTTGACATGCATACTTTTTGTTTGTCAAAATATATGCCTTCTATGCTATATTTTCATTTGAATGATTTCATGTCTTTTATACTTATTTCTTCTGCTAACTCCATAAATCTTTATCCTTTTTTATTTCTATCACTATAAATAAATTTACACTTAACACTTTCTTATCTTCCAATTATTTATCAACTATAGCATTAAAGTTTCCCATAATAATATCAAAATATTGCTTTGTCTGATCAAAATTTTTGCTTCTTCATCACATTGAGAAGGTGTTGAATATAAATATAAATTACCTACACTTGACGTCTTTCATTCTGTCTGATACACCAAAAATCATTACAATAGTCTTTTTACTTTTTGTTTACAATGAATCCTACACTAAACATTAAATGATCACAATTTTTTGTGCTTGCTCATAACTGTTATTAAAACAGGCAAAACTACTTGTGTTCAATATTTGTATCTTTAAAATAAAGTATACATTCACTTTTTAAATCAATTGTTTATTTACATTTTCTTTTAATATAAAATAGACTAACAATATTCCTTTTAATAGCAAACAATTCTTCAATTTACACAATATTTTATTACTTAAAAGTGAACTACAGTTGTAAATATCTAAATAAAAAGTGTCATCAAATGACAGCTTGGTTGAATAATTAGAAGTTTCCTAGCACTCACTGCTTTGATCCACCAACCACTGTATTGGTTAGTGACATTCCAGCTTCTTGAGAATAAGGACCATAATTTAAATTTGATTGTCATGATTATAAATATCTATTAATAATAAAAAATAACATTCACACACATTCAACTGCCTTTGAAAAAATTCAACTGATATTTTACATAAGAACTATCAGAGATAACTGAGAGAAAAGACAATGGTATTTCTTAGTCTTAAAAATTAGAGTTAAAAAGTCAATAAACTCCCCATGCTATCTGATGCATTTTGTTGAACAGCTTACCCATGTTTGTTTACTATATAAGTAACCATGCTGTTCTGAGAAGAATGTATAAAGTAGATACTAGGAATTTGCTCTGCTCAATTTCTTTAAGTCTCAAAGAGAAATAAAAGGATTTTCTTTCAGATAATTGATTCAAATTTAAAAATACTAGCTGCCAATGTTTTCCCTAGCAATTTAAGCTAGAAGTGCACTGCTTGTAACTAGTTTAATAGTTAATAAATAGTTTATTAAATATAAATATTTGAATATTTCTCTGGGTTGCAAAATTTCAAAAAAATCAAAATTTATTTAACCCACATAAATTTTTTAATTGTTAGATGCATAAAAATATTAATGTTGATATAAATTATTATGACTTTGTACATATATAATACCAATCCACATATACTCCTTACTATGTTTCATTCATCATAGACTGATACATTAGGAAATAAGTTAAATGATGACATATAAAGAAGTTGGAAACAATTGTAAAAAATAAAGGGTACTTGTTTTTTATTTATCTAAATATTTTTTAGATCATCTTTTCATTATTTTTAAACAGATATTTGACTAATTAAATACCAAATGAGCATCATTATCATAGGAAGTAAATAAATTGTAATTATTTAATGTCAGGGACTACAAAGCAATGTGCCAACCTCAGAATAAAATGTATCTGATTATAAAATTATTTTAGTATGGCTAGCTCATTTTATATCTGATACATCTATCAATTATATTTAACTACAATAAAATAATAAAGCAAAATTAATTAGAACAATCTTACTAGCTATTTGAATATTCTTATAGTACATCCACACCAGCTTTACTCATTTTTTATTTAAATCACACACAAACTTCTTTTTCTTGGTGAGTTGAAGCATAAGTCTAAACCAATACAATCTTCCATATTCACTTTCAGTATTAAAATATTATTTATCATTATATATATGACATGTGTTTATTTATTGTAGAGTTTTAAAAATGTGTAAAATATCTCTGCTCTATAAACTTAATATTAGTTTTTTAAAAGTCAATTTACACTAAAATATATAGGCTGGATTAAATTTGCTTTTCAACTGTTATTGTTTAATAACCCTAAATAAAAAGATCTAAAATACTGTAAGAAGTAGTCCATTTTATTTCTGTAAAAAATATTGAACATGGCAGTTAAAGGCCAATTCAATTATTATTTAACATAGTCTTGGTAAAATTTATATGACCTTTTATATATATTATTGAAGATTTATACCATGCATATTTGCCTATTCATATGGAATTGCAAATGAGAAAGAAATTGTTTCTTTTCTGAATAGTAAGAGTTCAATGCTATATCAGTGAATAAATTCACTTGAAATACATATTTAATGGAAGAGAATGGTTTAAGGTTTATACCTAGTGACTGGCTTCTAATATTATATATTTATATTTGTTTAGGAGTGTGCTAAATTCTTTACTTCTGAGAATTATATATATATATATCTTTGT
The DNA here is from genome assembly GCA_028023455.1 of Epiperipatus broadwayi. NCBI lineage: Eukaryota > Metazoa > Onychophora > Udeonychophora > Euonychophora > Peripatidae > Epiperipatus > Epiperipatus broadwayi. The sequence continues at coordinate 2,983,494 of JAQFVV010000061.1, read as the reverse complement.
TTTAAAAAAGTCATTTGTTGTTTTTAAAAAAAAATATTTGATTTGATGTTTATATATGGAGTATTATTATGGTTTATGGTTATTAGTTATAGTTATTGTTGTTTGGATTTATTATTTTATTTATTTGTTGATGGTACATCGCTGTGAATATTTAATTGTTATTATTGTTATTATTTTTAATGGTGAGATATTTAATAGTAATGACATGTTCTAATTAATATATTTGTATATCAATATTATAAATAAAAAAAACATATAAATGGTTAATTATAAAAAAGATTATTTTACTTTAAGTGATTATTAAAAAATGCAATGTTATTGTTTATATATATATTTAAAGCTATCAAATAAATTTTCGATTTAATATTTTTTATATGATTGATATTTTTATTTTTTGAATGTTAATTGTTTAAAAAAAACATATGCAACAATGGTTTTCAAGACTGCATGTAATATTGCACGTGAAAAAAAAAGAACAACAGAAAAAAAGGCCATTATTAAAAAAATTATTATTAAAGAAACTGAAGGAGAAAATTAGTTGTACTATGTTTCTTTGGAATCACCATTGTTGAGAATAATTGAATAATCTATTGGATGTAAACACCTTAATAATGGAGGGGTGAATAATAATATTATCGCAGTTCCAAAGCTGTGATCTTCTAGTCTTTATCCTAGCAATTAAAAGAAATTAAGCAATGGCTCAACGTATAAATTCCATCGTGTTAAAATGTAAGATAGCTATCTAAAAAAAAAAGAATCTATAATGGTAAATTCAATAACAATTTGGAAGCAACTAAAATTAGTTAATATATTGGATTCAACATTTCAATTTATTTATTTATTTTTCAAGGAGAGAAATCTTAAAAAAAACAAAACAAATATATATATGCGTTTGGAAGCCGATCATTTTCTCTAATGTGATATTTTTTTCAAAATTTAATCTTGGCTAGAATGCATTCAAATATTAAAGAAATATAAGGAATAAAACAATGGAGCAAGTTGAACTTTGAAAAGGGAATAAATAACTTTATTAATGTAAGTGATATGTTTATATATATATATATTTTTTGAGATCGATTTTTTTTTTTTTAATTAGAAAAATTAAACGTTTTTATAAGTATAATTCTGTTCTACTTAAGCATCTTGTTTTAAAAAACAAACATTTAATAAATGTCAAAATTAACACTTAAGTATTAGAAATTTGTAAGTAAAGCTCTAAATTTAAATTGCATATGGGTTATTTTATATATATATATAGACACATATATTGTAATGGGCACATATGCCGTTACATTATTTTTTTTATTAATTAAACATGAAATTAAAATAAAATAAGACATTGAAAAGTTTGCAAATAAAAACTTCTTTTTTAAGAATTAAAAATTGAAAATTAAAATTCTATACTAAACTCATATATATATAAAATTGCACACATGAAAAAAAATTATTGAAATAAAACTTTATTAAAAATAGAAAAAGTATTTTAAAAGCAAAAACTTAAAAAAGATTTAGAGATAAAAATATATCTTTAAGTTTGAAAACAAATTAATTAATGTTATTGAAAAATGGAAATGATTATTTTAATTAGTCCAAGTGAACTAGCCTTTGGGTATTTAAATGTATAAGCAATGGTCAGATAGAAAAACAATAGAAACTAATAGCAAATGAGAGAAATCCATCGGGAATTGGACCTCAATGGAAGGATCATCATCAATGATGTAATGTCCATTGGATCCTAAAGTTACATATAAAAGAAAAAGTTTGATAATAAAATTTTTATAAATTTTTAGTTGAGTAAAGAAAATAGAAGAGATGTGACTATATGTTTTAGTGCGGAGTGAAGGAGAAGGGATTGAAAAGACACACTCTTCAATCCCGTCAGTCTCATTAAAAAAGGAAAAAGAAATGACATCGTCTTCCTAGATTGAGGATCATAGGACATCGAGGGAATTAACGCTGGTTCCAAATGGTAAGCAACTGCAAAAAATTAGAAACTACGGACTTTTTAAAACCGTAAGAACTTTACGAACTCTAAGCTTTAAATCTATTTCTAAAACTCCAGTATACTAAACAGTAAAAACTTTAATTTTAAAACTTGTTCCGTCTTTAAAATAATTGAAATAGAATCCTATCTGACCAACTTTATTTATTAATAAGTAATTTTAATTTGATGTATTTCTTTTGTAAAATCATTTTCATTTATTTTTTTTTTTTGGTTCTTTTAAGTTTTATTTATGATTTTTGTTTTTCGCTAATTTAATATTATATAAATGTTAAACTTAAGTCGGGCGTGAATGGCTGAGGGTAATCTTAGGTTATTCATTTTGTAGTTGAATTAGGTCAATGGATTGGATATATTGGTGTAATTAGTAGATGTAGTATGAGATTCACTACAGGCAGAATCGCTTTATATGCCACACACTTCCTTTTTGCCTATGGAATGCGATCGTAAGTCGGCAAAATGACCACAGTCCTTTCCTAGGGAGTTTTTTTTATTGCTCTTCTCATCAAATAGATGTGGTATTCCTATCTGATGAGAGGCAATTTCTTCTCTTAACCTTTTGTGCTGCTGTATTTGTATTACATTGAATGCATTGATATATCAGATGAATTGACGTTGGTTTGACTGTGAACTTTTGGCCTAAGGTTAAATAAGGATGCAATATTTTCTTTCAAATGCAAATCTATGTAATCTATTCATACTCGACACTCTAAATAAAAATTCATTAAATTTAAGTTGGGCATGGACATTGCATGGATTCATTATTGGTTAATTATGTTTTTGTTTTTCATATTTGATCAAAATATATACACATTCAGTAAATAATGATACCTTACGGTGAGTATCTAAAATATATTTATTCGGATGTCTTTTAAGTTATTGGTGTCAATGCAGTATCTTATGATGAATGTCATTGGGTTTCTTGTATTCCCTCTGCAATTGACGGTATAAATGACTTTGTATTTTGATCATTTATGTTTATTTTGAAATGTTTTTAACCTTGTAATCTATGTATCCGATCTATACTCAACATTTTAAAACAAACTTTTATAAACCCATCTGTGCAAACTTATAAAAATTAAAATGTAAATTTATAAAAATTAAAATGTAAATTAAAATCGAAGTTAAAAGTGTAAGTTAAATTTTAAAATGTAAACTGATACTAAAACAATTTTAAATATTATATATGTGCGTAAATAAATGTTTGGGTGTATAATTACTGGCAGTGGCTTATTTTATTCTTTTTTTTATATATTCTTAGATAAGAATTTATTGTAAAATGTAAATCTCTGCTATTCCACTGAGCTAGTGACAATGGGCTAACGACCGGAATCAAAATATATAAAAAAAAATTTTTTTTTAACTTACGTATCTGCCTACTTTATAAATTTTTTAGGTTCAAATGCCTAGTGGCGCCCTGTAGTATAGATATGTTTAAGTTGCCCTTTCTCCAGATTGTTATAATAATATATATATGATAGCAAATCAGCTTGAAATCAGCTGATCTGAGGGTGGAGCCAACGAAAGAGACAGTGATTTCTGACTCTGTCGTTTATGTAAACAAAAATACGCTTGTTTGGAGGTCTTGGTAAAGCTCCATCTATTGAACATAAATACAAGCGATAGCAGGTTTACGTATATAAAACTTGTTTTTGTTTTATATATATATATTAATAATTGAAATTTATATTTGCAAATTTCATTATCAAAAGTTTTATTATTTATATAACTTAATTTTTTTTTTTAAAATATTTTTTTATTTATTTGATAATTAGATATGTTCTTGGGGATAGATCATAGATTGAGTTAATTTATTAAAGGTTACCTATCAGTTAGAAATTGTTATTATATATATATATATATATATATATATATATATATATATATATATATATATATATATATATATATATATAAGATAACAAATAACAAAATAAGGTGAAATAAGTTCCATATTTATATTAAGTTATAAGTTAGCACTAAATAACTGAGTCTCAAAGATATGTTATATTTATAGGCCTGAGTGAGCTTCATTGAAAAGAATAAAAAAAAGTATTCAATGCTTGTAGAAATAAGTATAGTCCAAAAGTGGATATAATATATAGATCTTTTATAATGTAGTGGAGTAAATTTTGATGATTTCTTTTGATTTAATGATATTTAATCGATTAACCTAGCTTTGAGAGCATATATATTATCTATTATCTATTTTATTAATTTACAATATTTTACTAGTCAATTATTTACTTATTTATTTATCTATTTTTATTTTAACTTCATGTAATAACTCCTATGCCATCATAAACAACAATTTATATATTTGCTGTATATAATATACTTTTATTTATTTTATTTTTTTAATTTTGAATATTTGGAAAATATAAATATTGATTTGTGTTTATATTAATGTATACTTGTTGAGCACAAATATGTGTTTGTCTATTTAATATATATACTTATTGCAAGTACATATGTATTTTTTTTGTATTTGGGTTTGTATTTAAAAAATATTGAAAACACTGATACTACTTAAAAATCAAACTATGATATAGTAATAAAGGATGTACTATTTGTTTTATAAGTAATGCCTTTGTATTTTATTTGGAAGAGTATTAATATTTTATTTTATTTTATTTATTTTAGTGCCAGAGTCATTATGAAGTTTATTAACTTCACAACTTAATGGAGAATAATTTTGTATTTCAATTATTATTTAGTTTTTAGGTCACTTACACAAGTCAATGTTCACTGATATGTTTAGATATACATAAGTTTACTTATTTGATGTGTATATTAGTTTCAATAAAATTCCCTTTGTTTCTAGTATATATTTTGTTAGTTAGTCATATTAACCCTGAGAATAAATTATAATGATAGGTCTTATTATTGCTCTGTATGATTTTGGATTTATTTCATGTATAGCTAGTTGAAAGAGCATATAAACAATTTATTTAAATATAATTGGGATAATTTTATTTTTCTTCATTTAAATTATACAATCTATTATATTTGGCTTTTTCAATAATTGGATTCATTTAGATTATTAAAATCTTTCTTTATATGTATATTCCAATCTATTATATTTGTCATTGAACATTTTGGGCATTCTTTTCTCAGTATATGTGTATGATGTGCTATGTTTATATTATTTAAATTGGATGATAAATAAGTTCTATTACATTTGGCTTTCCCAACAATTGGGGCCATTTCAATTGGTGATAGGCATTCTATTACATTTGATGCCTAAAACGTGAGGCTTGATTCATTATGATTCTTTTATGAGGATGGAGAATAATAATATAGTTATATTCCATACTATTACATTTATCACTTTCAACTGGAGCAACCATGATATAAACATATACACAAATTTTGTATTATGCTTTAACTGGATTGAGTCTTTGATTTATATAAAGTAAGTATTTAACATGCAGACTTAGCATTAAACAATATTTAAAAAAAAAATGAAAAAAAGAAATAGACATGTTCTTTTTTAATGAAAAAATTATATAAAAAAAATCTGACAATAAGTATAATTTCCTTCCACTTCTTCTTATTTGCATTGTTGAATTATATATACTAACAAATACACCTTAATTTAATATGTTAAAACTGCGTTGTAGAGTGTAAATTAAGGTGTTTTTGGTATATTATATTATAATAAATATAATTGAATATCTTAAGATAGAAAAGTATGAGATTAATTACTAATTTAAAATGCTTTTATATGTATTTGAAAAACATACTATTGATATATACTCTGTCTACATTTTTTAGGAAAAAAATTTGATAAAATGTTTTTTTTAAAGTGAATTCGATAATCTCTACTATTACTATTTGGTTTCAAACCCTTTCATGGATATCTGAAACTGTAAATAATAATGAATTCTATATAAAATCTGTTTATCATACATACAATATAAGAAACAATTTCTTTTTTACCTGAAAATAAAAATAATTAAAAAAAAAAATAATATGATTATAAAATGATAGTAAAGTAATAAATCTAAAGAGTAAAAGAAATAGCAGAGCAGTGATCAATCACTGTTGAAAACAAAGTTAATTTAATTTAAGGAATTATAGTTTTATTAATACTTATGTAGTTTTTAAACTTATAGTAATTTAAGTCAAAATCATCAGCATATCTCCAAGTCAGGCTTCATAGATTATGAATAATCGTGATTCTTTTTTTGATACACATTAGAGAACTTGCAATTACTAAAAGCAAGATTAAGGCATTTCAAAGTCTGCGACTTTTAAACTAATTGTTTTAATGTAATTGTTTTTTTTCTTCAAAATCTTAACTGCTTTATTGATTTATAACATTACATTATATAGATTTTATAAAGTAAGTTTTATTTATTGATTAACCTATTGTGTGCCTGAATTATAACTTAATAAATGAATTATACAAATTTATTCATTCTATAGTTAGAGAGTTATAGAATCTCATTTTTAGCCACCTGCGATTAAAAATAAATAGGGAATTTTGAATTTTACTGTAAAAAATAATCTATTTATATAGCACTGACTATGTATATAATACAAAAAAGGTAACATATGAGAGACTATGAGAGAGATCTTTGCTTTGTAATGAGACATTTAAATGCTGTTTTACTTTTATCCTATATAATAAATAAAATATAATTTATCATATATTCTGTATTAAGTATATTTTAAAACTATGAAACTGTGATTATGAAATCATATAAATAAATTAACTACCCCCTTTCCCTAACAAAATTAATTAAAAAGACATACTTTAAAACTATTAGTAGATAAGTGGTTTAATAAAATTTATTATTTCGTATAATATATATATATATGTCATATTATTATTACTATTTGCAGGATATTCCATGTAGTGAAAAAACTAAATGCTGACGTTTCAGTACAATATCAAGTACCTTCCTCAGAGCATCCTCTTTCTCAAATCATAAGAATGCGTATGAAATTTAAAATCGTTTTTATTGTTTTCTTTCTCCTCATATTTAAATTCTATTGGTCGAGAAGTTTTAAAAATTATTTTCTTTTCCAATAGCTTCTTCCAAATGTTGTTAATCTTCTTTAATTCACACCTTTCATTTATGCTCTTGGGCCTTTTAAAAATCTCTATAGCTTCTCTTAGCAATCTCTGATCATATTTTTCAATTTTTGCTAAAATATTTGTTTTTTCAAAATTGATATCATGATTTGTTAATTTTATATGAGAATAAATAGCTGATGAATTGGATTTTTCTCTGACTGTCAGAATGTGTTCCTCCTTTCTAATATTTATTCTACGATTAGTCTGTCCAATATATGTATGTGGACAGACTCTACATGGAATTTCATATACATCATGACACTCAAAGCAATTTTATCTTTAGGAAGTGGAAATATTTCACTAATTTTTTTATAAGTAGTGTAAACTGTGTGAATATTATTATTCTTTAAAATGTTACCAATTCTATCTGTTACTCCTTTTATATATGGCAAAATTGTCATAATTTTTGATGTATCAAAATCTTTTTTCTTTTTATATGTATAAACCCTATTAATAATGTTGTAATTGAAACCATTATGAAGAAGCATTTTATTAGTAGCAAAAAGGTCCCTGTGAAAATGGCTATCATCAGAAAGTCCCTTTGTTCTATCCAATAATGTCTTTGCCACTGAAAATAGTTGTGCAGGATGGTGATGAGAAGAAAAATGCAGATATCTCCCAGTGTGTGTTGGTTTTTTATATATACCATGGGATAAAGAACCAGCTTCCCTTCTTTCAATCAAAACATCTAAAAAAGGTAATCAATTATTATTTTCTATTTCCATAGTAAATTTAATATTGTTGTGAAAAGAGTTTAAAAAATTAAAAAAGTCATCAAGAACATGCTTACCATGAGGCCAAATAACAAAGGTATAATCAACATACCTCAGCCATATAGATGGTTTTTTAACTGCTGAAGTCAAAATTTTATTTTCCAAATCCTCCATAAAAATAGAAGCTAATGCTGGAGAAATTGGTGAACCCATAGCTAGACCTGATGTTTGTTTATACATCTGCTCATCAAAAACAAAAAATGTATTCGATAAGCAGTGTTCAAACAAAAACACAGCAAAATTAGGTAACTGAATATTATATATATATATACATATGTTTGTTTTATATAGAATCTAAAACATATATATATATATATATATATATATGTTTTAGATTCTATATAAAACAAACATATAATTGTCAGAGTAAAAGATTCAAAATTACTTCTCAAATTATTGCTAAATATTACTAGAAGTATGGAGAGATGCATGTTGGGAGTAACAAGAAGGGATCGAAAATGCAATGTATGGGTAATAGAACAAACAGGCATTACTGACCTTATTAAAAAAATTAAAAGACTAAAGTGGAGTTGGGCTGGACATATTGTTAGAAGAGATGATAATAGATGGACCATTGAAATTTTAAACTGGATTCAAAGAGATTGTAAAAGAGCCAGAAAGAGACCACATGTGAGATGGATGGATGAAATAAGAAAGTGTGCAGGGGTGATGTGGAGAAGAGAAGCTAAAGATAAAAAAAATGGATTGAACTTGGAGAGATCTTCATATTGCAGTGGATTGATAATGGTTGATGATGATGATGATGAAATATAAATAAAAAAATTACAAGCAGTTGTCAAAGAAAAAAGATCAATTGTAAAAAACTTGATTATAAAATATAAAAAGCAACAATTAAATCAGTAGAAAATTATTATACAATAATGATACATTAAATTTATAGTTCAAAAAGTAGTGCACTAATTTTTTTTTAAAAAAACATCATCAAAACAAAACATAAGCATTAAGATTAGAAATGAGAATAAACAAAAGAAATAAAGGAACAATGTTTGACCTGTTAATAATAATCATAGAGTCTATGTGAAACTTAGCAAATAAAAACTGTTAGTTATAAACAGGGCAGTCTAGTAGTCTTTCTCCTCATCGCATGTGAAAGTACAATTAAAAAACGATGTAGAAAGCTAATTAAATATTTTGACATAATTCTAATTAATTATTAATATGCTAAAAAAAGATATAAATTATTACTGTTAATACTTTATGAATGAATTTGTCAAAAAACAAAGCAATCCAAAAATGGTAAATGCATGACAATTACTTGAAACTAAAAACACTTTTAAATAATAATAAATGTCAAAGGAAGTCTAAACATTTTTCATATCAGAATAAAGAAGAAGAAAATAAATAAAGGATCCAAATAATAATATTAATTTTGACTATTCATATAGTTAATTAATAAGTCATTTACAGAACAAATAATAATATATACAGAATAAAAAAATGTATATATGAATATTAAGTAGAAAATAAACATTAATAAAATAATTACTAAATTGATGAAATTAACGCATTAATAAAAACTCTGATAGCAAAATCAATAACTTATATTGTCATCAAAAAATAGTTAGTGTGAACACACATATGAACATAGATATGTTGATTCCTAAAGAAACAATATGTTTGCTAAATTTTGATTATGTAAATATATATATATATATTTTGATAATTTATTAATGCTATGATTGGTCACAAATTTATTAAACTTATTTGGTATTCTATGTGATATTAATATGTTTAAGTATACTATTTTAGCTAAAGGATAAATGTTTTCAGATTATTCTGTGTTGATCAGGTGAGTATCAATGATTGATTTTAAAAACAAAATAATATAATTGTAATATAATAAATGATAACAGATAATTCTTAAAAACTGAACCTTTTAAAATTATTAAAAAGATTATTAGTATTTATTTAGTGAAGCCTCAAGGCACAGAGGTAAAACATATATATCTGAAAATACTCATGGCTTGGGTTCAAATTTGAGCCAAAATAAGTTTATTTCTAGAGGCTTAAAATTGTTCTCTCAGGTAAATCAAGCATTGCCAAACTAGGTAATCATAAATATTCATTAATAAATAGAAATCTAGCTATTGTTAATTAGAGGATAAAATTGTTATCTGGAAAATATAAAGCATAGAGTATACATTGCTTTTATTTACTAAAAAAAAAAAACAATCGATATAAAATAAAAAAATAGATATTAAAAAAACAAATATAATTTATAACATGCAAATAAAAAATTATAAAGATAAAAATGAAAAAAAAAATAAAAGAAATAAATTAAAATATATAATAATAAAAAATTTACAAATAAAAAGAATAATAGAATATTAAATCACTCTTTCATTTTTTGTTGGCCCTGGTTATGCATCATTAACAACAATTTTTAGTTTTAAGAATACTTTAGTCTTTCAGTTTAGTACTTGATGAATTTCAATATATTTAGATTACCTACAAAATACATTACTTCATTGCTAAGATAAAAACAGATTCTTCCAAGCTCTTGTATTTACATTTCTGCTAAAAATATTTATTTAATTAAAGAATTATTTGGGACATTTTAAGAATTAATGAAAAATCTATTTTAAAAATTCCAAATTTTATTTAGATTTTTACCTAAAGAAGTTGTCTTTTTGCATCAATTTTGGACCAGCTTTGGTGATGAGAACTTATTAAAGATAAAATTATGAGTGGTCAGTTTTTAAAAATGGCAGATTAATGAAAATTCACTATGTAGAATTTTAAAATAAAAGCATGTTACAAATTTAATTATTAATGTATATTAATTTATCTATAAGCATTAAACAACAAATTGCATGTTTTTGTAATGGCTGTGCATTATTATGCATGCATAAAACTTTAATTGACAATTGATAAAAGACACTAGTTTTCAGGAATTATAAAAATATATATAATTCTTTTTATATAGTTTTATCAATTTTTAAGTAAATGTAAAAAGTTTTGAAAAACATAAATAGATGTAATATTTGCAGTTCTTTTAATATCAGTTTAAGGATAATTATAATATTTAAAATTATAATATTTTAATATACATATTTCACATATAATTAAGGTGCACATTAATTATGCACAGTTTATATTATAATGACAAATTATTTAGATTTTTTAAAAATATTTAATAAATTATACTAATTCATCTATATGGTACAGTTTTTTTAAAAATAAAAATAATAAAAGTATATAAAATAACAATTTTGTGATATATAGCTGACATATGTCTACAAACTTGCTAATATAGACTATAATAATATGCTATAAATTTATCACACATAAAATTATATCATATCACAAATTATATAAAAATATCTACATAAGATTATTATAAAATTGTATAAAAATCAAATACAAAATAGAATATTGAAAATATTCATATTTTTACTTGGAAGATAAGCAGATTTCAGAAATCATGCTGCAAAAAATATTGAGGTTGAGTTATAATAACAGTCATCAATAATAGTTTGTCTAAGTTTTCATTATTTATAGTTAGATAATCATTAAAATGCTTAAAAATCAATACCTGCTAGACAGGAACAAGATGCAAGTGAGAATTGTCCCTTTGTGTGCCCCATGCAAATTCCATGCTCTCCACAAGGATGTTCTTCTAGTATACAAGAGCGTGTCTTCAGTACCAAATTTACTCCAATTCGCCGGGAACTACAATGATCTCTGACATAAAAAGCATAAATATAAGTATATATATATAATGCTCAGAAATGTGAATGGATGGTGAAAAGTGAAACCATTACTAATATATTTTTTCATTAAAAAATTATGCAACCAACAACTAATTATATAACATATGTTTATTAACTAATACATAAACAAAATAATGCACTGTCAATTAAAGAAATAAATAATTTGATTTTCACATTGTAATGACAATGTTACAATAATTTATTAATGATCAATCACAAATATATTCAGCACATAATGGAAAAACAAAATCAGTTAAAAATGTATCCAGCAAATTATATAACTGCAAAATAAAATTTTATAACTATTAATTATTTGTCATTCAATTGTTACTAATTTTCTTATTTTCTGAGCCAATGTAATATTTGGTGAAATGAAAGTACAGAAAAGGTAGGTTTTTTAATATTTAACTTTATTACTACCTAGCATGCTTTCAATATATTTTTACTATATCATATTCATGACATACTAGGCAATAATAAAGCTAAATATTAAAAAAAACTACCTTTTCTATGAGTATTTTCATTTTACCAACTATTCTTTATGAGACTCTATCATGATATAATTTAATTTCTGTAGTGGCAATATTACTCAATCTTGTTTAAACTGTATAATATGGTTTATTACTACTTTAAATGATCAAATTTCAATGTTAAAATTTGTTCATAATGTTGCCTTCTATATATAAAATTAAACACAATCAAATTTAAAACAAAATTGAATTAGACACCTCACTATAAAAAAAATATAATATCAATCCTTTCATCCTTTAATGGAATCTTTTTAAGATGTTTCATTTTACACACTCACAAGTGATGTGATGCACTGTGATTTCTCCTTAAACAGAGTCAGAAATCCCTCAGCAACTATGCCCAGAGAAACCTGTTAGCCACTTTATCTTCCCTTTCCATTCCCCACCTTACAACAACTCCCCTAATGGACATTATTTACATTACAATAAATATTATTATTAAAATGTGTAAATTAAATATAATTAATAAAATACATATATGTGCATAAAATGATTAAACTTATTACAGTCCCATTTATGGTTTATTATATTTTAATGCATTACATAATATGAATGTACACAAAATCCTTTAATTCAGATATAAAAACATGAAAATATCTTTATACAAAGTTTAAAATCCATAGCCAAATTATGTTGTCATATTATACATGTTAATTTCAATAAAAGTAAATTTTCTACTAATGGTAATACCAGAACTAATTATTATATCATTAATTTAAGATCAATATAAAAAAGAAATGACAAGATGTGTGTATAATACACCAATACAAATCATAGTATTTATATATAATTAGGCAAATGAAAGGAAGATAATTAATATTATTACTCCATAATAACATAAATGTGTGCCTTTAAGTACATACATAAATATATACACCATATGAATACAGTTTAAAAAGCAGTGAACTAATCATTAAACACTAGGATTCCCACTGGTAACACACAGAATGATAAAAGATATATAAATAAAAAACACTAATATTATTAACTCACATAAAGAAAAAATGCATATCTGCAAGTATGCATATCATAGTAACAGAAAAATAAGCCGGATTTTTACATTTGCATTTTTTATATATTAAAAACAGAATATTACTTAATATAACTTCAAACTTGAGATAATATAATGTTTACATGCCTGTTAATAATATTACTTTCATATGAATATTGTATACATTCTAAACTTCACAAATTCATAAATAGCAGATAAATCTATGAACTTAAATTGATTAAAATATACTATTATTTGTAAAAAAATATAAGTTTTTACAAATATTTAACATTTACTTATTTAACATGTAAGTATAAAGGATTTGAACTCAGATTTCAAGCAGCCTTCAACTATCCACACTATCTCATACAACTGATACACATGACCACACACATGTAGAAAAGATAAATAATCATCAAGATATGTATTTCATGCTAAAACAGCACTCATCAATTGGTCCAGATTATCATCTCACACACACACATATATAATCAGTGCTCAGTTTATATTAAGATAGTAAATCTTCATACTTTAATGGACAGGCTTGGATCTACTACAACCTCCAACTCTTCAGCCATCCATATCATTGAAAATCTGATGATGAAAACTCAAATCCCATGTTTAAGTCATAATCTGATGATGAAAACTCAAATCCCATGTTGATGCCAATATTATTGCCATCAACATGGGATTTGAGTTTTCATCATCAGATTTCAATGATATGGATGGCTGAAGAGTTGGAGATTGTAGTAGATTCAAGCCTGTCCATTAAAATATGAAGATTTGCTATCTTAATATAAACTGAGCACTGATTGTATATATGTGTGGGAGATGAAAATCTGGACCAACTGATGAGTGCTGGTTTAGCACGAAATACGTATCTTGATGAGTATTTATCTTTTCTATACATTGTCATCATGCATATAAGTTGTATGAGATAGTATGGATAGTGGAAGGGTGCTTGAAATCAGAATTCAAATTCTTTATACTTACAATTAAACTCCCACGTTTGTAAAGAGTGCCTGGTTTTCAAATATTTATTTAACATGCATAAAATAAAACTCGAACAATCATTCAAATTTTAAACAATCACATTCTCTAATGGTATCACATAATTTATTCAATATTGCCTTAAGTTCATCTTTACAAATTCTAATCTATAACATTTATGCAAAATTGTTTATATATGTTTCTTTAAATCTCTAATCATTTATTTGTTTGAATGGCGAAGAATTTACTCTTCGAATATTTAATAATAAATAAACCCACCTGAAAATTTTATATTATTATCAAAACAAAATTTAAACTGTATACCAACTTAATATTTTTAAATCATAATAACTATAAAGCACTTTAAAATACAAAAATAATAATAAATAACTCAAATATCATTTTTTCCTATCTTAAAAGTTATTAAGTTTAAGACAGTTTATATTAAACTTTATAAAGTTTAAATTATCAGAACTTATATGCACAATAGAAATGTTTTTAACAAAAAGTTTAATGTTAATTTAAATAATATTGTAATTATTATTAAAAAAAATTCTGGATTATTTATTTTAGAGCTGTAATATTTCCTGGTTGTTGCCTATTAATCCTTTTTAATCTTTATTCAAATATTTAAATTTATTTAAAACATTTACTGCTAATTGTTTTATACGTAATGCCATTAGCATGTTAATTAAGTTGCTGTAGAGGGTGAGAATTCCTGATATTTTATTTAAATCATTTTGTACATTAATGCTGTAAGTCAATTATTTCCTAAATATGTATGTTTTATTTTATTGTATTTAAATTACGCAATTGCTCTTTTCCTTTACTTAATTTGTCTTTAAAATAAACATCTATTTTGCACTGCATCACAACGAATAGCCATAATTATGTGAAATGATTATATCTTTCAATATATATAAAGTAAATTTGATGTCTGCATTCTTTCCAAAATATACGTAATATTCAAATTTATATATATATTAAATACAGTAATATTCATATAATTTAACTTATTCTATTAGAAGTACTTTCGACTATATTCCTTTTAGTCTTTGTCAACTATATAATGTTGAATAATTAACAAACAAACAATAAACAAAGGAGGAAAATGGCTCTATCCCAGACTATGATGCAAAATTATTCTACGTATTGAAAAAAGGATCGAGAATAGAATGAACCCACCTATTCTTGGTAGCTCTGATGTTTATAAGCAGTGAAACCAATTAATTTATCAACAGTGGAAAGTGTTATTAATCTCATACTAAAGTCATAATTATTTATACAAAGCTGGAGACAGCATTGCATCCCTTAACACCTCAATTGTAATAATCAAAGAAGATTTAATATGTAAATTTTAAATTAAACATAACTCAATGTATATGTAAACAAAGAAGGTAAATCACCCTAGCCAAGCTAAGATCCAAAAGCACTTTAAATTTTGAGCAAAGGCTCAAGAATAAAATAAATCCACCTTTTGGTCACAGCTGAAGAAGGGTGATTTATCCTTTTTGTTTATATATACATTGAGCTATGTTTAATTTAAAGTTTAATATTAAATCTTGTTTGATTATTATAATCAGAGTGTTAGGGGTACAATGATGTCTTCAGTCTTGTATAATTAATTATAAGGTAATATGAGTTTAATAACTCTTAGGTCCCATATCCCATCTGATTGATAAATTGGTTTCAATCCGAATTAATAACAATGTTGACAAAGTTATGCTTATAAACATCAGAGCTAGCAAGAGTAAAGGGATTCATTCTATTCTTGATCCTTTGTTCAACATTTAGAGTGCTTTTGATTCATAGCCTGGGGAAAAGTGATTTACTTCCTTTGTTTATTTATATATTGAGCTATGTTTAATTTAATATATATATATATATAAAACAAAATAAATGTTCGCTAATATCAATAATACAATAACAAAACTTAAATATATTCCAAACAACGGTAAACAATTTATAATACAATATAAATAAAAACTCAATAAAAACTCATAAAGAAATATTTTCGATTATATTCATAATCATTTTCAACTCAATTTTCAAAATGGAATCATCTATTACCAACCGGAAACACGTGTCGATTTAAATATCCCACAATTCATTAATCCTAACATTTGCTGACTGTCTGTTTATTATCATATTTTTATACCTACTAATAAAAACTGCCTCTTTAATTTTTCTTTTTTCATTATCTCTCTCTTGTCCTAAAATTTTTATTTTATTTATATCAAAATTAAACTTAAAATTACAATTTCTATCATGATCATAAAAAACAGATTCAGTATATAACTTGACTTCATTACTATTATCATTACATATCTGTACATTTTTCAAAACTCTTTTGTATAACAATATAGAAAAGAATTAAAGAACATAAATTGTTATATAAAAGAGTTTTGAAAATGTACAGATATGTAATGATAATAGTAATGAAGTCAAGTTATATACTGAATCTGTTTTTTATGATCATGATAGAAATTGTAATTTTAAGTTTAATTTTGATATAAATAAAATAAAAATTTTAGGACAAGAGAGAGATAATGAAAAAAGAAAAATTAAAGAGGCAGTTTTTATTAGTAGGTATAAAAATACGATAATAAACAGACAGTCAGCAAATGTTAGGATTAATGAATTGTGGGATATTTAAATTGACATGTTTCCGGTTGGTAATAGATGATTCCATTTTGAAAGTTGAGTTGAAAATGATTATGAATATAATCGAAAATATTTCTTTATGAGTTTTTATTGAGTTTTTATTTATATTGTATTATAAATTGTTTACCGTTGTTTGGAATATATTTAAGTTTTGTTAATATATATATATTCTACTGAAATAAAAAAAACCTATAGAATGGTGTAATAATATTTAAACTTTTTTATATAAATATATGAATAAAAAGAACTACAAATAAATAAATAGACATAGTTAAATTTTGTATTGTAAAAAATAAATTAATATGAAATAACAATATAAATTATTGAATTTAATTTATAATTTTATTTTACAGAACTAATAAATTGCTAGCATGACTTTACTCTCTCTTTCCCTCCCCTCCTTTCTCTCTATATATAATATAACCCCAGTGCATAATGCTATACTGAAATAAATATACAAATATTAAGCAATAAATCATCTCACATGGTTAAGAATTCCAGTACTGCCCTCTGTGAACTAATATATAAATACATTAGAGTTCATATTTCAAAATAGCCAGGTCAAAATGATACCACTCTGACCTATCTGCTATATGATGTTATATATTAAAGTGCAAACAAACTCAATAAAGAACTTGAAATTTTAGCAAGCAAAGATCTTAACTTTTTGCTACTAACAAACATGTTTTACTATTATGCTTAATATTTGTATATTTATTTCAGTATAGCGTTATACACTGGGATTATTTTCTATACATTTGTGTTAGGTGGTTTAAAGATTAAAATTACTAATATTTAGTTTGTCTTTATATAATAATAGTAAAACATGTTTGTTAGTAGCAAAAAGTTAAGATCTTTGCTTGCTAAAATTTCAAGTTCTTTGATTGAGTTTGTTCGTATTTCACTATATAACATCTTATAGCAGACAGTTCAAAGGGTATCGTTTTGAGCTGGCTATTTTGAAATATGAACTCTAATATATTTATATATTAGTTCACAGATGGTGGTACTGAATTTCTTAACCATGTGGGGTGATTTAATGCTTAATATTTATATATACAATTTAATTTTATATCAAAGAGCCTAATATACTTTCAATGTTTTATTGTCCTACTCAAGGCTAACAAAATCACTATTATTAATTCTCATAAAAACAGACAAAACTCTCCATACAGTAGTGCCACTCAGTGCAAGACAGAGTAATCAATGAATGCCAGAAGGCTTGTGAATAAAATCCCTAACTAGTGCCTACTCATCCAAGACTCTCAGATCCAAGACTCCTCACTGATGAAAGCCACAAACTAAAAACTAATCTGGGGATATTGGATAAGAAGGCACTAGATAGGGATTTTGTGCACAAGCCTTCTAACATCCATTGATTACTCCGGCTTGCACTGAGTGGCACTACTGTATGGGGAGTTTTGCCTGTTTTAATAACAGTTATGAGGAAGTATAAGAAATGGTGATCATGTGATGTTTAGTGATTTAATTATTATTTACCTGGAGATATTGATGAATAAGATAACCAATAGTATTCAGATAAATATACAGTGGATGTTTTTAGGGCAATTATTTAAAGAAGCATTATAGTTTGTAAACTATGAGTATGTTTAAAAAATGCTAAATTTTTTTGCTATAAAAATTAATTATTTACATTGTTATAGTACTGTTTTCATATATTACTTCAATTTGATCTACAACTGTCAATTCTTCTGCACTTATATTTTTGACATCATCCATATTAGATAAAAATATTAATGATTAATACTAATCAATATATAATATTTAAATTATAGTTTAAAATGAAGGTTTAATATAAATAACACATTATCATCACAATTTTAACCATTATCAATCAAACAAAGGATGGATGTCTTTTTAAGATCAATCCATTTCCTGCTTCTTTTAAGATATCAATTATAATTCCAGCATTTGCTAAATATTTTTCTTCTTCATAAATTTAATTGCATGATTCACTTCTTTATTCAATATCCTGGGCAATTTAGAAGATACAGTAGATTTAGGAGATACTTACATTGACTTTGATTCCAATCCTTACCTGACATATGTGAAAGAAGCCATGGATAATAGCAAACTCTACATGTTTGACATGTAACAAATTAATTTAAAAATAATGCACATTAAAGCATCAACAAAAATAATTATCTTGATATACAATATAACTGTAATAAAAAAACAATATAATAATTCAACAAGAGAGAGTAAAAGAGAGCAAGCAACATAAGATTATTTTGCAAACAAAATGAACTGGTTGACTGAAAACTGATTCATGATGTTACTCAATCAGCTAAGCTTCCTTATGATATTTATTTACAAAAAATGTATTAATTTCTTATATTTTTTATCTAATGATTTTTTAAGTCATCAGTTATTCAATCTGTGAATGGTGTGTAGATATTGGCATGTATGAGGGGGATACTATTATATTACACTTGTATATATAATGAAAACTTAAATTAATAGTTATTAATGAATAAAGTTGAAGAAAAACAATTTTTATTATAATAATGTGTTAATAGTAATTGTAATACTAGTAATAGTAATCACTAGATGGCACTTTTTAAAATCAATTAATTACTAAATCAGCTTATTATATTTGATCATATAATACTAAATCATTTATGCATTTTATTACTGTTACACAATGCTTTATTTACCATCCCCTTTTATAGTTTCAATTGCCCTAGAAATCTTCTTCAGAACTTTTAGATCTACTAACTTCTACTGCTCTTTTTATCCAAACTCTATTTTCATATTCCTTTATCTTCTTCTAGAAGTATAATAACTAATCTTTCTTATTGCAAAGCTAAATGTATATCATATAATACTAAATCATTCATGTACTTTACTACTGTTACACAATGCTTTATTTACCACTATCTTTTACAGTTTTGATTGCCCCACCAATTTTCTTCAGAGTTTTGATTGCCCCAGCAATCTTCTTCAGGGTTTCGATTGCCCCAGCAATCTTCTTTAGAACTTAAGTTCAGTGGGGCAATCAAAACTCTGAAGAAGATTGCTGGTGCAATCAAAACTGTAAACTTTAAAAGAGGGTGGTAAATAAAGCATTGTGTAACAGTAATAAAGTGCATGGATGATTTAATATTATATGATAAACATTTGGCAATGCAATAAGAAAGATTACTTATTATATTTGCTTTTTTTATTTAATTTCTGCAAATAAAAACTCAAAGAAGATAAATAAATAGAGTAAATATCACTCAAAAAGGTAAGCTCACTTTTGGGCTTGAATATATTATAAATTTAATATGAAATAAGAAATTATATTTCTTTTTATACTTTTAAAAAATGTCAAATACTTCTAAGAAAAATTCTACATATAACAATAAATCAGAAAATTCAGAACAGTATTCTAATCTATTTAATTCTAGTACAATTGTTAAAAATGTTGGTGCAAACATTAATAATAATGAATCATCAACTGTAATCAAAATCATTCCAATAAATTTGAAACCCTTTCAGAAATGCTATAACTTGATTTTTCTTCTCATTTAAATTATGCCAATATAATCAAAACAATATTAATTCTAATAATATAATAAAATAAAATACATCTCACATGATTTAACTAAATATAAAAATAATGTTTTCAACAGAAAAAAACAACAATTTAAACCCATAACAATGGTAAAAATTATTTTAATATTATTATTTAATAGTATACCCCATAGTTCTAAACCCATTTCTAAAATTTTAAAATAAAACAACTTTAACATTAGTCATATCATACATCAACATGTTCATTATAAAACTGTCTATTGAAAAATTCTATACTTTCTTAATAAAAAAAAATCTTTGAAATATGCTGCATAAAGTTCTGGATAGACCTCAGTAACAGATAAGTAATATTGGAATTCCATAATGAGGCTCAAAAAATAAATTTTAAAAATGCATCAGATTTTTAGATATTGAGAGAAACATCACTTTAATAAGATCATATCAAAAATTTGTCATATTAATTCTTATTAAAAAAGATTTACAATTTCTGCTCAATAACTATGGCAAAGTTTCTAATTTTAAATACCTTATGGAGATTAACAAATACTGCTAAATTTAACATTACTCTTAAAAAGGAAGTGCAATCTACATGCTATTGATACATCTCCACTAATTATTATTTACAAGGGTAAAGCAAAAAGACCACATCATTAAAAACTGTCCAGACAGATTTTGTAAACAATATGGTCTCAAAACTATTAAAACATTAAGTGTGCAAAAGAGAGCCAATTTTTACCATACAAAACACTTCCATTCAACAACTACAATCAAACTCTTTTAATGTTACTACATGCATTACTGATGTCAAAAATAACCAACTTGACAATGGTTAGAAGGAAGATAGGATGTTAAACCAATCCACCCTTTATATACAACAAACCAATAAACATAATCAAGTAAAACAAAATATTTCAAATAACATTCAAATGGAGTGAATAAAAGATATACATTTAACTTCCCAATTATCATCAGAGGAGAGTGAAAACAAATTTCATAATATTAAAACAAAAAAGCAATTATCAAACCCAAGAAAAAACTTAAGATGTCTAGCATGGATAATAAAAATATACATCAATCTTTACACTAAAATAAAAATAAAATCTTTCAAATAAAAGTAATACACATTGCACATGAAATAGTTATAATTTATTTATTCCTATATCTTCAGAGCAACTAATCTTATTTAAAAATGTATAGGACATGAGTGCCAATAAAGATAAAAATCTTTACAGACAAAATACTTCTCTATATCTGGATAAGATAGGTTCAATCTGATAATAGTGTAGAATTATTATATGTGTTCATATATTGACATTTATCAATAATTTAAACTATTTAATTTTCCCTACTATAGCAAATAAATCTGAACCCATTAAAAATCCTCAGCCATTACTTACTTTTTCCAAATAGTCACATAATTAAAAAATTTAAATGTTGGTATATTGAGCTAAAATATTTAAATTTCCTGATTAAGATCAACCAATAAATGATGGAATCTGTTCTTTATATCATAGAAAAGAAAAACTATAGATCATCTTTTAGTACAATATGCAGATCTACAAACATCTTGCA
Source organism: Epiperipatus broadwayi (assembly GCA_028023455.1). Taxonomy (NCBI): domain Eukaryota; kingdom Metazoa; phylum Onychophora; class Udeonychophora; order Euonychophora; family Peripatidae; genus Epiperipatus; species Epiperipatus broadwayi. The sequence goes on along the minus strand of JAQFVV010000061.1, from coordinate 2,961,612 downwards.
TTCTTATAGTCACAATCACCAACTCTCTCAATTTCCATATTAATAAATAGCATAAGGAGAGCCCTATTTCCAAAAATTAGAATTATTACATTTTATTTTCTACTTCATAGTTTCTAAAATGCCACTTCTGCTACAATGCTAACACCTCAAAAGTTATCATCTCTCTTTTGTAATAAACTTAAAAAATTAAAATTAGGCATCAAATCTTTGCATCGGTTAACATTTTTACAGCCACATGGAGCTTAACATCACTTCCACCAGCACTATCATCACTGAATTCTATCTATAATAATATTTTTTCTTCTATTTATTAGTATGTTTTTTCAATTGTAAATTATTTCTTATGACTACTACAAAATGTATTATAATTCATTTGTCAATAACACAATTACTATGTAGTCTAATCTTTATCACAAATGTAATCCTTATCATAAATAAAGTTTACCTTAAAACTAGTAGTAATAATAGTAGTGGTACTACTACTATTAATAATAAAATAACTATTTCTCAGGAGTTCTTAAGGCCTTCGAGTGTGAGAAGTACTTATATAAAAATAAATGTTAATTATAGGAATGTATTGTTAATGTATATCTTAATGTTTAAATCTTTAAAAACATATGGTTACATTAGAACCATTAAAAGTTTATAATGAGGAAGTAAACAGTATCAAGTTAAATTATTATATATTCTCTTAATTTGATGATATGATTAATTTGGACATTTTATTTAAATGAAGAATACTTGAATTAATAGCATTTCATCTAAAATGTTAAGATAAAACCTGAGATTTATTTAAGCATTGTAATGATATATATAAAATAAACTGATATTAATTTGAATGCCTTCTTTGGCATTCACTATTCATTTGTATGTCAATGTGATTCTTATATTATGCTATTATCTAGCTTAATTTTGCCAATCAAAATATCATTGGAGCTGAATATGTGAGTTCTTAAGAATGGCCCTACTTTTTTAGCAACACAAACATTGGCTATTTAATTTTATAAAATCAAAGTTAAATTCTTCATGCAGTTATTTGTTTAAATGAGAAGAATATTTATTACATTATTTTTATATTAATTTGTTTCTTCTATTTATCTCATTATTTTTTCTTTCCGTATTACTATTAATATCTACACTGAACATAATAATGTAAGGTAATATTGATAGTCAATATTGATGGTCAACTACAGACAATAGCAGTTTATGCTTATGAATAGAAAGAATGCTATTCCTCTGATCACCAGGAGCCAATAATGAGTTGACAATAGATGAATTAACATTTTAATTACTTTCATATGTTCATTGTTAATAGATGTTTGGGTTTGCATTAATTTGTCATTTATAACATAAACGTCATTACGTTAAAAATTGTCTTTGGTTAGCATTTAATAATTAAAGGTTAATAAACATCACATGATCACCATTTCTTATGCTTGCTTATAACTGTTATTAAAACGGGCAACACTCACTATACGTATTGCCACACACAGCAAGGGAGTAATCAATGGCTGCCAGAAAGCTTGTGCATCCACTCTAGCTTGCTGTGTGTGGCAATACATATAGTGAGTTTTACCTGTTTTTAATTAAAAGTTACATTAATAATTTCAACTTTTCCTTATTATAAAATATATTTCTAAAACTAGAACTGTTTTATTTTTGACATTAATTATAAGTGAAAATCATATTAATGCTTTTATATTTTTTGTTGACTATTGATAATTTTTTTCTAATGTAAAGACAATCTTTAAACTTCATAAGTCAAAACTCAATATTTGAGGTTAAATATATTTATATAATATAATGGTCATTACTCAAATCATTTGGCATTTAGATATTAAATACTAGAAAAGCTTTGATTCAAGAATTTTCTCCTCTCAAATCTGTCATGTTACCTTTGCTTTTAATGCATAGGCAAATAATGAAATGTCTTATAATTTAGAAGTTTCAACAAGAAAGCTTTAGCTCTTAAGTCCATCACTTTATCACTACATCAAACTGTGCAGGGCAAATCAAGATTCAATGACAGTATTTATTGACATTTATTACTTTTCTTAAATATGTTTTAATTTTTAAAAAAATAGAGAGAAAATGCCATGATTTTATTAGGTTTATTTAAATAGGATTCAAAGAGAAAGTCAACAACAAACTGAGTTATATACAAAACATAATATATTTTACAATAAACAAAGATGTATATAACATACAAATTTAATATGTAGAAATTAAATATTAAATAACTGAGCTAACATAAATGACATTTGTAAACAAAATGTACTAATAAATGTTATATTGAAGAATGCAGAACTAGTGTATAAGTAGAGCCATAAAATAATAATAAAGAATATTATATGAATGTCGATTCAATAGCCCAAAAGAAAATAAAAGAATTTGATCTTTTCTATATTAAACTAAATTAAGATACATTATTTATCTAATAATAAAAGTTATCTACTAATAAGAATTTTATTTTTTAAATTCTATATTCTAATGAGGAATAAATAAATTAAATTAATTGATTTTTGTTCGGAATTGAAATTTTGAAAAATAAACAATTCTGTAATGTATATTTATATTATATAAACAATAAGTCATAATAATTTAATTATTCGAGATAACAAAAAATTATACATCATAAATAAAAATAGCATATACTATTTATATAATAAAATATTAAAAACTAGATAAAATATAAAATATGAATAACATCAAAAACTAGAATTTATAAGTATGAATAATATTAAAAGCTTAAAAAATGTGTATGTATATATGAATCGTATTAAACTCGAATGTTTAAATGTAAATATTTATTATTTAAAAATAATAATGTCAATAATGTTACTGTTATTTATATCTATAAATCATGAAAACAGTTTGCCGAGTTTTCATTATCTATTCTAGCCACATGATCAATTCAAGGTAATCCATCTGATCAAATTTGTTACTTACTGACTTAACACCAGTTCTTTCCGAGTACTGCTAATAGTAAATCTCTGCTGTTAATGATCCCATCATTTCATTCCATTTAGCATTTTTAAACCCTTTCGAACCCATAATTATAATCTTAATTTATTTCTCTTTTGCCTGCATCTTTCCATATATATGTTGTAACAAAACGTTTCCCTGACAAATTAATGGTATATATATATGTTTATTAAAGGCAAAAAATGTATATACTACCTTTATTGTCAAATTAATTTCTTTTTTTCCATATAATAGTCAATTACCAAACATCAGCAATTTTTTATTTTCTTTAATTTCTCAATCTGCTGCTCATATTTTATATTTTTCTGCAGGTCTTTCTGTTGCATGTGTGAACGAAGTTAATAACTACATTTGTATATATATATACAATCTTGTGTTAATCACATTTTGTAAATGTTTATTTTAGAAAAAGCACAAATGAAGCAAAAATATTAATTTTATTATTATTTTTAATTTAATAGTTTTGCAAAATCAATTATTAAAAAAAAAGGTTTCAATTTTTTTTGTTAAACATTCTCACTTCTCCTTTCTTCAAACAAAACAAAAGGTAAACTGAAATATTGCATACATAAATTAGATAAACTTCAAAGTTTGATGATTAAACAATCTTTTAAAAGAAATTTGCACCATTCTTGCTTTTTGATAAAGTAAAGCAATGTCAGAAAATTTATCTAGATTTTAGAGTGGTTTTTTTATTTTTAAAATATTTGTTTTTTAAAACCTGAAAAAGTTATTATTACATTTGAAATAAAATGAATCTTTGATATAGACAAAGTTTGTGAAACACTTCTACCTGCAGAAAAAAAAAGACTTTAACATTAGTACATTTGTTTTTAAAAAATAGACCAATAAAAATTGTCATATATCTAATAAATATCTCTTATAAAAAGTAAACGTACAAAATAAAAAAGCTATATAAACAACAAATAAGTACACATTTGTATAATAAACTTTGCCATAACTACTTTAAAAGAAAGAATAGATGCTAATGAAGTTTATTTAATTTACTGTTGGATTTATTTTAAATGGAAAATATACTGATCTTGCATGTTTGGAATAAAATGTTTGAATCAGTTATATAACAATCTTCATTAAAATAAAATTGATGTATTTCACATTGTAATATATTAGAAATAATAAAAACAAGGAATGAATAATGAAATTTTTAGGGAAATATTTAATGAAAAAACTTAAGTCTAAAAATTACAGGAAAAAAAATGATGTGAAAATTTTTTTTTGCCTGGGTTATTTCAGTAATAATCGTTTACATTAAACATCTTTCAATGTAGGAAACACTTTTAAAAGATGATAATTAATTAAAGAAGCATCTTAAAAGCTGTAAAACTATCTTTTAAACAAAAAGAGTTCAAAAAGTTTTTACTTATATATCATTTTTATAAAATAATTCTATAATTTAATGTATAATTGTATTAATATTTGCATTATTAAAAAATAATAAACAATGCATTAGAGAAAATATTATTGATATTTCTTTTAATTATTTCAATATAATTTTTTTTAAAAGTGGGAGATTCAGAACATAATAGAATGTTAAATTACATAGATAAGTATATGAAATTCTAATATTAATGAATCTTTTTTAAATTAATAATTTATAAAGTGTACATTAACTTTACGTTTATTTATTCATTTTATATATTGATACTAAGGGAAGAATAAAATAATTTCTATCAGATTATAAATATTATTGAAATTAATTTCAATTAGATTAAAGTTTAAACAACATATTTGATTAAATTCTATTTAAGAAAATTGTAGTTATGAAATCATTTTTGTTTATAACATATTATTTATCATCTTTCAATTAATTGCCTATTAAAATAATTTGTATTTTAAAGTAAATTATATTTGTCTTTTCTTTTATTGTGTGCTTGTATTATAAAAGTGCTTCAGAATTTTATGATTCCAATTTTTAATTTTACATTTCAATTGTACCTCATTCATAATTGTACCTGATAAGTGCCCAAAGAAGATTATATCTAGGAAAAGTTTGAAGTCACCACTACTTATGCAATTCTACTTAGTGGTGCTTGGGAAGAAATACTAATTATTATTTATTACTTATGTGTTTTAGAATTAAATAATTTTGCAATGAAATAACATCCATATTATCAAATATAGTTGATTCCATTTATTAACAACAATTTTGGTAAATGTTTTTTTAATAAATGTAGACATATTAACTCACATTCAAGGTAATGTGTATAATCTGATTCTAGAAAAGGCTGAATTACTTTCTCATATCAGTCACTTTTGGGACATAGACTTTTTTAAATCTCTTTTATGTTATTTGTCAAATTTGTGGGTGATTTTATTTATATTATTTATTGGTCTCAGAGGAATTTATAAAGTTTTATGATACTAAGTGTTTCATGATTATTTGTTTAGCTACAGGCTTAGTTTAACCATAACTAGGATCTTAGTGTGAAAAACCAGGTTGTATAAAGTATCACCTTATTTGGTGTTATCATTGTACTCTGTGTGGATGAATCCATCATCAGTATTCAGATATATCTCCTATAGTAGATTTGCCATAGTAAAATTCATCTGAGATAAATTAAGTAATAATTGAGTTACATACAAACCATTACTAATATACATATCAACAGTGAATAAGAGTTTAGTAAAAATTTTATATTTATTTGATCAAGGTATAAATCTTGAATACCATTAAACTTAAATAAAATTTAAAAACAATATAATATGCTATGTCCTGCAGCAATCATTTTTCTTTTAAATTATGAATATTTTTTTCTTTAAAATGTTGATTTAAGTTCTGAAAATCACAATATTTCAAGGCTATAGATGATCCTCCTTTAAACACTAAATTTTATGACTATAAGTGATATAATAAATCTCATTAAAGTTATAATGCAACTTTGAATATTGAAACATTAGAATGAAATTGGTTTAGAATATTGATTGCAATAGCAAATTATGGTCAGTTATGATCAAATAATGTTATTTAGTTATAGTAGTTTATTTACTAATTAATTAACTTGTCTTCAGATATAGAACATTTCATATATATATATATATATGAAAAATAAAAACAAGTTAGTCACGTAACCTGCTATCACTTGTTGTTTCGGCGGTTTTGGTAAAGACGCCATCTATTGATCATATATATATATATATATATATATATACAAATGTGTAAAAAATATTTTAAACTTTCTGATCATATTGTTTGAAAATCATTCACTAATCTTACTCTTAAAAAGTGAGAATATGAAGAACCCTTATAAATAATAATATAAAATTTTTATTGAAAGTTGCCTATGGCAGGATAGTTTAATTGGTTAGAATATTACTGGTTCAATTCCTGAGCTAGACTGTGACAATGGTCAGGGTACCAATACTGAAGAAGAGAGCAAAAATATTCCATTAAAATTATTGTATTATATACTAACATGTATTAGTGAGAGAGAGAGAGAGTTAAAAGTTAGTAAAAAAATAGTATTAACAGTTGATATTCTTCATTTTCAGAAATAACCTAATGAGTTTAAATTAGAATATGCAAATCATTTACAAATTTTAATACAGATTTGAATGAAATTAATAAAAAGGTAACTGAATAAAGATTGCTGATATAAAAAACCAGGCATTTATCAATATTTTATAATGAGACAAGATAATATATGAAAAAAGGAAAGGATATGAAAATATTTAAAAGTTATTACCAAATTATTTATTAAGAAAAATTAAATGGCTAGAGTTTTATAAAATAAAAAGAGTTAATAATGATATAAAAAACATTAATATAATTTGGAAAGAAAACTATAGAAGAGAATAAAAGTCCCAAAAGTATAAACAAATATTATGATATTGAAAGGAATTTTATTTTTGTGATAAGAAGAAAAGATGGGATTAACTAAAAGAAGAGATGATATCAGAGAATTGTGTGGAAGAGTTATATAAAGAATTCATCCTTGCAGTTACATTTTTAATTGACCAGCATTTTAAATAAAGAAGTGAGAAAAGCAATTAAATGTATGAAGAAAGGAAAAACACCAGGAAATGATATTTTAAAAGAATCAGGTGAAGAAATTCATCCTTGCAGTTACATTTTTAATTGACCAGCATTTTAAATAAAGAAGTGAGAAAAGCAATTAAATGTATGAAGAAAGGAAAAACACCAGGAAATGATATTTTAAAAGAATCAGGTGAAGAAATAGAAAAAAAAACTGTTACTAAAGTTATATACAAAATGTCTAAATGATAAAAATATACCAGATTATTGAAATAATGCACTAGTATTATTAATATATTAGAAAGGTGATAAAGAAAATATTAGAACAACTTTTAACAGTTATATATCTTTATCAAGATAATTACAACTAATCTATAAGGAACTTTGGATTTAAAAAAAAGCAAAAAAAAAAGCAAGAGTTAATTGTGATCTTAGTACAGTGGACCACATTCAAATATTGAAAGAAGTTATAGAAAGCAACTGATAGATATAAATTGTCATTATGTTTTGGATGTCTAGATTATAGACATATGATTCTGTAAGCATTTCTACAATGACTATAGTCTTAGGTCACAACCATATGGACCCAGGATATTGTCAGACTTTGAAAAAAATTATCAAAATGTAAAATCAATGATTAGATTACATGATACTAATAAGAATATTAATATTGAGAAAGATATTTGTTAAGATGATTTCACATCTCCAAAATTTTTTACAGAAGTTTTACAAGAAATATTTTGTGGATTGGAAACTAAGAAAATAAATAAAAATGATTTAATTCATTTAGATTTTGCAGATAACATGGTTATTTTTGCAGACAGTGCAATGCTTCAGAAAATGTTTCTATATTTAATAAGAAAGCAGGTTTCAAGATACATGCTAAAAAAATAAAGTAAGGTTCAATGGATTTTTTCAGAAGAAATAGAGACTGATAATGAAAAATTAGAAAAAAGTAACAACTATAAATACCTTGGCAACATTATTAATACAGATGGAAACATAATCGATGAAATTAGTCATAGATGGAAAGTTATTTCTAAAAAAAAAAATAATTAAAAGAAAATATATTTATGTGTTTGAAAAGGAAGGTTTTTAATAGATATGTTTTATCACTTTTTATTTAAAGATTTGAAACTTAGGAAATTAATAAAAGAGTTATGCAGAAACTTCAGACCATTTAATAAAGTATGGAAATATATATGTTAGGAATAACAAGAAGCAAATTAAAATTAAATATATGGCTGGTAGTGCAAACAGGTACCACTGACACTTTTAAATAATTACAAACTGAAATGAAGTTAGACCATATATATTGCTAGAAGAAATGAGAATAGATAAACAATTGAAGTCTTAAATTGGACTAAAAGATTATAAAAGACCTATAAAGATACCACATGTGAGTTATATGAAACTAGTAAGTTTGTTATTATAGAGAAAAAGTGATAAATATTAGATAAGTTTCAGTAAACATGGTATGACTTTTCTCCTGCAGTAGTTCAATAATAATTGAAAATGGTGATAATACTAACTTGTGAGTTTACAGAGGCAAAACTATCCATACAGTAGCACTACTCAGTGCAAGCTAGAGTAATCAATGAATGCAGAAAGGTTTGTGCATAAATTCCTATGGGAACAAATATGCTCCAAAAGTGCTAAGCCAGAATAAACCTTAATTGAAATATAGCTTTACTAGTGTGCATTGAAGCCCAGTATAATAATCACAAAGAATTGGTGAACTAAACGAATTATTATAAGATCCCTATCTAGTGCCTACTCATCCAATATCCCCAGAATAGTTTCTAGCTTGTGGTTCTCATCAGTGAGAAGCCTTGGATCTGAGATCACCATGTCAAGATCTTAGGATCTAATGCAACCCTCCAGCAGCCACTTTTTATTTTTTTATCTAACTATAAAGCTTTGAGTAGAAATGAAAACATAATAATGTTTTCCAGCTAAACCCATTAGCTGGTATAGCTGGTAGAGTTGCCTCTGTGAAAACAGCTTGTGTAAGTATAAAAAATGGTGATCAGTGATACTTGATGGTTTAACATTACTATTTTGAATATATTTGGAAAATTATATGTAGAGTTTTGAATTTTTATGAAAACATTTAACAATTCAGATGATGATAATGGTTCAATATATAACTGCAATTTCTTATTCATAGAAAAATATGCCATAAATCATTGTAGTTTTATAAATAATTTATTGTTAATTTTATATTTTTAAAATTAAAAACATTTAGAGAATTTAATATCTTTTTACACAGACATAATTCACAATACTTTATATCTGTTAGTTATTTTATGATTTAAATTAAACTGCTAATCTAAAATACAATTTCACTTTACATTAATAATTGTTTTCTTAATGACTATTCACTATAGTAATATTGCTTATAAAATATATGTGTATTTATGCGTCCCATTTTTATGCCATTTTTATTAAAAGATCAGCTTGTTTACTTGGAAAATTTCCCAACTTTCTAAAGTATTTACATATTATGTAATAATTACATTTAGTGTATGTAATAAAAAAGTTTAAACATTTACTAACTTTTTATAATTTAATTACTTAACCATAAAATAATTGTACTTTTTTTTTTTAATGCACAATATTTAATATATATAGAAACTGACCAAAATATTATACAAACTCATCTTTTTTAAATTCAAGGGTTTTATTTATATTTTTTTGTTAGATTTTTTATATGCTTAAAATAATGTGGAAATAATATGGGCATTATAGGTTAAACATGTAATTACAATGTTAGTTACATTTGTGTGATCCTTCACATTTCATTGAATTTTTATCATTCTTTATACAAAATGTGATTTAATAAAATTTATATTTTTCCAGTCAATCAATTTTCTTGTTTGTTAACTCAGGTTTGCTTGTTAATGAAAATTCTATAGGATGCCATTTTTTGTTTTAGAAGTGCCAAATGACAATATATGTATCTGATGGGACAATCTCATTTCTTAGTTGTCCAGATTATTTATTATTGTGTTGAGAGAAAGCTAGAGTTGTGATTTTAGATAAAGATATAGACTGTGAAGTATAAAGATATATAACATAAAAGTGGACACTTTTATTTTGGAAAAAGGAAAAAAAGGAAACCTCTAGTGAAGTTTGTAAGCAGAATATGAATGCTAATATATGGTTTTTTACATGCTGTTAATATTCTTTACTGAAATTGTAAGACTAACATATTTCTACACACAAGGATGTCTTATCTATACTATTATATGCTCATCTATATTTTAAAAAATGAACTGTGATAAATGTGTTATTATTGACTTTGAACAATAAATTAAAGAATATTAATTTTAATAGTGACAAAAATTATTGATTAACTGGTTACTATTTACTCTAAGTGGAAAACTGCATGCTCACAATATCTAATCTTTGGTAGTAATAGAGATACTTTTATTCTCTCAAAATTCTTTAGTAATTCTAATATTATATCCCAGAATTTCTTTACAAAAAGAAATGATAGTTAATGATGAGTAGAGAAATTTATTATTATTTACATTTGGAACATATGAAAAAATTATAGCCTTAAACTGTTATCATCTGTCAGAAGTTGTAGTTCTTGTATTGAAATGTTTATTACTTTCTCTGCCAGCAGAAGGCTTCTTCAAGTTAAGTAAATATTGGAGTAAATTCTTTTGTAAATTAATTAGAGGTCAATAATATATTTTGGATGTTGGTCAGTTAATTGAATAGAGACATCTTAGAATATATTGATAAAGATGATTTTCTGGAGAAGAGCTGCTTTGTTTTTGCCTGGATTATACTTGCATGCTTCTCATTACAGAGGGGCTGAAATAGAATGAGAATATAATAAATGTAAATATTTATATTAGAAAATATAAGTCTGCTGTTTTTGCTGATCAGACACATTATTTTTTACATTGTATTTAAATTGATATTTTGCTGTATATTTTGTTAGAATGTTTAGCAGAAGTGGAATTTGTTTTTTAGATGTGAGGAATGCTGTGATGTTGTTCATGTGGCAATATAAATATATCTCAGAATTATCTTTATAAAATTAGTAGTTAAATTTTTTTTATATGTTATGAAGAGTATGAGTTGACTGTAAATCTAGTAAAATTAACTGATGTGAGATGAAAGTTACTAATGTCTTTCTAGTTAATGTAACATATTTTTCCTACCTCATAAAAAGTTATGTAAATAAATAGATGATAAATTTTGTAATTCTGCATTTGCTAATGGTTGTAAAAATATATTTATTGGTAGCATATCAAATGTTCTGAGGACTTTTATTTGCATTATGGGATAATTATTTTGCTATGTTATTTTGCACTTAGTCAAAAATAAAAGTATGACTTGACTCATAAATTTTCCTCTTTTGTGAAATGGGTGCATGAAAATTAGAATAAAAGATATAGCTCTACCTTTATTTTATTTATAGATTCTATCTATAAATTATAATATAAACACTTATTAATTTTAATTGCTTTTCTAGTTAATTATATCACAGTTGGTGTAAATTTATCTAAAAAATACATATAAATTTGCATTATTTTTTCAATATATCTTTGCAAAGTCTGTGCAAATAATACATAAATTAGAATTTTTAAAGTAGGTAGTTGTTTATTTGTTTAAAATATTTAGAAAGTTTCTGATATTCCGTTTCATGCAAATGTCTAGCATAAGACTTTTATAACATCTAGAGTAATAAACTAAGAGCATTTCAGCTTTTAATTTAAATTAATTAGAAATACTATTATTAGTCATGTTTTTAATTTAAAATTTCCAGTTTTAATGCGTTTATCTACTTGCATTGTAGCTAAAGTTTATCTAGTTAAATACATTAAAATTCCCATTATACTTTCAATATTTATATATATAAAGTCTGTAATTCATTTAAAACTAAGATATACAATTCTTTACATGAGAATCTTATTTACTTATGAGAAAGTATTTTAAAAGTTGTGATATTTTAGTTTTCATACCTATAAAGTATATATGTCTGATTTATAATTCATCTAAAGTACTAAGCTAAAAGTGGTTCCACTTTTAGTTTAAATGTGAGTCAGTTGGTACTAATATTAGTGGATGGTGTGATTTAGTTTACAATTGTTTTTGTTGGTTGATTGCCTGATTATATTACAGCTAAAATTTATCTAGATAAATACCCTGCAATTCTCATTTTTAATATTTATAAAATCTGTGAAAATGCCTTACTTTAATATTCTGATTCACTCTTGAGGCAATAACAGTTTAACAGTATTTCAAAGATGCTGTAAATCTGTTACAAGACTGATGATATAGAACTCAAGTATCTTAACATGAAATTAAAGTTTATTGAAAAGAATAAATAAAGCAGACATTGCAATCAACATTTTCATAAAGATTAAATGATGTAATAACTAAGTAATTACTAAACACTTAATTGAAAGCAGTCATTGGTATTTGACATTTCTCATTTAGAATAATACAGTGGCATATAGGCAAAACTTCATAGTATAATAGTTGCACATTTTTTTGTCACAAGTATATTCTGGATAAGAATTTGAGCTAAAAAATTGCCATTTTTTACTATAAGGCTTAAAACTTTTTTATTGTAGCTGTTCGATAGCAAGAGAGCAAAACATAGCCAGAAAAATATTTTCTTACTGCTTTTCAATTTGAAAGCCTGATATATATCATCCTTTCCTTACTAGTTTTTATTTTTTAATTATTAGTTTGTAGTTTTTCAATCATTGTTCAACAGGGTAACAGGTCTCACCAATATAATTTCTTTCACATTAACATAACATGTTATATATGCAATTTTGTTTATCAACATTTCCAGTTTAGGCATGGTAAAAGTAAAAATTCCTTGAAGTGTGGTATGGCTTTGGAAAGCTGTTGTAATGTTATATTGACTGCAGAATTGCTTTACTTCGTCCACCATTCCTGTTATGTATAGATACACTACAGTAACAATAATTGTTTTATCTTTTAGTGGTGTCTCTTTTTGTTGTTTATTAAAGGCTTTTTTAATGAACAGAGATGGATAAACATTCATCATGAGACTTTGTTCTATGTGAATATTATCTTTTTATAAATCACTAGTTTCCAAACAAACTTTTTTTGCTTTATTGTAATAGTGTCATTGCATGTTTTGTGCTTCAGGTATGATTGGAATACATGCTAAGTATTTGCCAGTGTGTATTGGTTTTCTATAAATTGATGTTTTACTTTTTACTGATGGAGTCTTGTCACAAGAACATCTAAAAATTCCAATTTTTATTTTTGTTCTGATTCCATAGTGAATTTAATTGATGGACATATTGTTGATGTGTATCCAGAATGACTTATGATTCACCATACTATCATACCACAAATATATCATCAACATACTAAATTATACTTTAGGCAGATATGGAATAGTATTTATAGATATTGTTTCAAGTTTTTTCATGTAAATCATACTAAGCAAGAGTGACAGTGATAAACTCATGGCCTACCTTTTATTTTGTTGGAAGAATTCTGAGTTATATTGAAAGTACATTGTTGTTATGCAGAAAATTAGTGGTTGTATTCTACAATTAATAACTAGATTTGTTCTGGTTTATAGACTATCATCATATAACACACTAGAAAATATACATCTAATCATATCAGAAGCACAAAACATGGAATTATACTATCACTATAAAAAAAGAACAAAGGAAGTTTGTTTAAAATCAGTGATTTGAAAATGGAAAAAAATATATAAAACAAACTCTCATAAAGAATAGTTATCCAACAGCTGTCATCAAGAAAACATTTAATAGATAACAGAGAAACACCCAAAGGAATAACAATTATTGTTACTGTAGTTTGTAGTAGCAGAAAACGTAAATCTGCAGTCAATAAAACACTAGAACAGCCTTTCAAAGCCCTACCACACTTTGAGGAATTTTTACTTCTACAAAACCTAAACTGGAAATGCTGAATAACAAAAACTGCATCTATGAAATACTATGTGAATGTGGAAGGAAGTATACTGATGAGACATGTTGCTCAGTTGAACAGTGATTGAAAGAATTTAAAATAATGGTTAAAAAACACAGATATGTCTGCAATAGCAGACCATGTATAAACTAATAAAGATATGTTCAATTGGAACCCTACAAAATATTGGTTAGAGAAAAAAGGGTGCAAAAAAAAAATTTCAAAGAAGCTACTCATATGACAATGGCAAATAATCTTATAAATCAATGCAAGGTGGGAATACATAAGGTCTGGAAGTGTTTAATTAACCTCACTCTTGGAAAGAAAATTTAAAAAAAATGAAGGAATCAGGAGGAATTAAACCATAATACATAAGTATATGAAATCTCTACTGAGTGTTGCCTTTGACAGAATAGCTCAGTTAGTTAGAGTGTTGCCTTAAAAGTCAATATTCAGTAATATAAGGATGCAAGTTTGACACCTATACTAATATTGCCACTCTTTAGACAGCAACACCCTGAAGAAGAGTGATGAATAATACTATTAGAAACACATAGTTGTGTCAATGTTAACCTGTATTGTCTATTTGTGTGTTATTACTAAAAAGATGTTTATATTTGAAAAATTTAAATAAAGTTTAAAATGTTTGAGACATACAATACTTAATAATATGTGATTAAAACCGTCCAACATATTATCACATATTCCATAAATTATATTTAATTTCATAAAAGTCATAGTCTTATGCTTAGAGAACATTTTGATTATTTAAAAATTGTTTTATCATCTATATAAAATATCAAAAATAAGCTTCTATTTTTTTTTTTCATCACCAATTACATATATTAAAACATTAAATATGATATTTATCAAATAATTTTTCCAAACATCACATCTTTTCTCTTTTCATCCTCTTGTTTTTATCTTTTATAAAGCGTAATTTCACGTTGTTATTTAGTTTTCCAAAATTTTTCTATTGAGAAATAAAGTGTTTAGCTTGATTTTAAGATTTTTGTTTACAATATCACATTAAGTATTTTAGCAAGAACGCACAAATAAATTGCGGACTCCAAGTGTTGATTTAAAAAAAAAAAATAGTGATGAAGCTTTTATTTACATCAAAATATTTGTAAATTCAATTTTTTATTATGTTTTAAAATGGTAGTTAGTCTGTTTTTATTTATTTAATTAATCTGCGCACAAATGTAAAAGCTTACGAGGATTATTTTATTTACGCTTCAAACTTAACCCTTTACATAAAAGAACACTTATTCCAAGAATTAGAGATAATAAAAATATAATTTCAATTACTTGGCATACAAACTGATATAGACTTTTTTTAAAATTTTATGTTGATGGTAAAGAAGCTTTTAATGCAATCAAATTTTTATTTACAAACGCTAGTATTTAATATTCACAAAAATCAAAATAAATAAATAAATTCAATATTATTAACTTACGGTCTTTTAACCCTTAAGGAAACATTACCTTAGTAATTACCAACTTTACTGCACTATAATCTTCTATAACTAATATATCCATAACCACCATTCTCATATGAATGTCTCAGCATAATGCATATGTACATTAAAGTAATTATTTTATTTATATGTTTTATAGTGACTGAAATAAATAATTTGAATAGCTAACAAACTATTACTGATGGTGATCGATATCCAAGCCTACTCAAATAAAAAAAGCAATTAATGTTTGCATCTAGATCTTTAAATTAAACGTAGTATCTACTGATTTTGCTGCCCAATGACTTCACACCATCATTTATAATGCTATCAACAAGCTCAAAAACTAGTTTTCTATTGAATATTTATTTTCCACATAATTACAATAAATAATTATGAATATTAATATTTTATTAATTCATTATTTGAAACAACCCTCGCTTTTCTCCTTAACAGGTAATTGAATTTAGTATATGTAAAATATGGCAAGTCAAAATTTTATCCACAATTTCCTTTTATCAGAATATAAAATAAACTGTATGCCATAGAGAAGTTTTTTTTTTTTTCTAAATAAAATTAAATTTAAATTAAAAATAATAATAGTCTTATAAAAGTTTTAAAAAAAAGTAATCACAATCTATTAATTGCAAATATAAAAATTAAGATTTTTGTAGAAAGGTAATGATGAATTTAAAAATATATAAATCCATATAGTATTTTTTGTGATTCCACATTTTATATAATCTATAATAAAAAAAAGAGTAGCAATAACTATTTGAATTAAAAATAAGAAAGTTAAAAACATAGAATATATAGAATATACAGCTAGATAGATAGATAAACAGATGAGTATATATATATATATATATATCGAACAGACAGATATATATATATAAATGGATAAGCAGATATATAAATACATAGATAGGCCTGTAGACTTGCATAAATAATATTTGGTTTTCATTCTTTCAGAATGAATTCTTATAATAATTAATGCAATCAATTAAATTTTTTATACTTATTATACTGAATTCTAAATAATTTTATAACCTACTTTTCTGCACTAACTGAAATAATTAAGAAAATGTTTAAACATTTAACAGCCGAATAGGTTTGATTTATAATAAAGAAAATTATGTAATGCTATAATTATGATACTATTCAGTATTGAAAGTATTCAGTTTTAAATAAATTTCTTTATTATAAATCAAAGCTCTTCTGCTGTTAAATGTTTCATTTTTTAATTGTTATTTATTATACTGTTAAATCTAATATTCTGAAATTTTCCATCCTTAAAGGTAATAAAATAATCATGTAGATAATTGTTTGTGAGATCATGTGATGTCTGAGATCCAAATAAAAAGTTGAACACAATAGTTCATTCAATTGATTAAATTGAGGGTTTTTTTTTTCCATCTGATAATTGATTGAAAAATTTTCAGCTTACTACTTTATCACTCTGCCAAGTTGCACAGGTCAGAATTATGTGATTAGTTATATAGAGAATTAATAATGTTTTTGCACTAAAATGGAAGATTAAGCATAGCAATTTTATTCAATTAATTAAACTGTGTGGTTTTTTATTTAATAATTCTACCTTGTACTTATAGCATACACCATCTTTAAGATAATAAGATTAATATATTTGATGTCTGGCAACAAAACTTAATAATAATTTTCAAGTAACAGTGAATATTCTGATCTTAATATTCAAGATATAATATCATTAATTTTTATTGATTATTCCACTGTTTAAAAACATATAAATCATAAATAATTTAGCCAATTTCATTGTTCAAATATGATCTTAAAAAAAATCAGTAAATAATGATGATAATAATAATTATTATAAAGATACTATTTCACTATTAACTAAAAATATCAAAAAGTTATTATAAATATACCAATATATAAAACTACTAATTATGTTTTAATAATAACATTTAATATTTGTTTTAAATTTGCATCACCTCATAATGTTTAAAAAATGCAGGTTCATAATGAGAAATTATTAGGTATATTGTTGACCATTACTACAAGTTAAATATTCCTTTGTTCAGTATGATATATATATATATATCATACTGAACAAAGGAACATATATATATATATATATATATATATATATATATATATATATATATATATATATTCTTTACTGAATAGCAGATGTGCAATACTTTTCAACATAGACATGTCTAAATAGCACAGATAACTAAGTGTGTAATATACATATATAAATTAAGGTTGTAGCATAAACAAAATTAAAAATAATGTAGTTATTAATAGTAAATTGAAAGAGCACATTTACATATATACATATTGTGTGTGTTTATTTATTTGCGTTCATTGAAACAATGCCAAACATTTAAAAAAAATAAAATGAATAATGAAATATCAGACTTTTGTCCAATTAAATGCATTCTGGGTGATATTCTTTTTTTTCAAAAACTTTTTTTCTGTGAAATAAAATATCAATCTACTTGTATCAGATCATGGCATCTTTAATTATTTTGTTGTTTTAAGTCTGTATTGATTTCAGAATATATACAGTCAGTCCTAGTTGCCCTTATCCATTTCAAATTCTCATTTAAACTCTTAAAATTGTAAGCTTTCAAATAGAATATGAGTAATTTACTGTTTTTTCTCCATTTCTAAATTATTAACTTTCATTAATTAAAAGATACTTTATAATATTTGCCTGAAAATTTGTGATGATGGCAAATTAAATGTGATAATATGATGGATTATTTCTACCAACTATCATTAATTGTTGAAGGTCTAGAAAATTTTAAACTTTTCAAACAACTTGCTGATAATAACACATAAATAGGCAATACAGATTAGTAATTGTATGACCTGTGGGTTTTCAATAGTATTATTCTCAGAACTTCTTTAGGTGTTGCTGACTAAACAGTAGCAATATTAGCATAGGAGTCAAACATACAACTTTAGATTCTTGAATATTGAATTTTAAGGCAACACTCTAATGAACTGAACAATTTTGTCAAAGGCAATGTTTAGTAGAAATTTCATACATTTATCTATGAAGGTTGGTTCAAAATCTCCTGATTCATCCAAGTTTTTTTACAATTCTTTTTTTAAAAATGAGGTTAATTAGACATTATATATTGCCACACTTGGATTGACTTATAGTATTATTTGCCATTGTCATATGAGCAGATTCATGGAATTTTATCTTTACAACTTTTCTTCTCTATCAAATATTTTTGTATTTTCCCAAATTCATTAGTACATACATGGTCTGCTTCTGTAGACACATCTGGTTTTCTTTTTTAATCATTAGTTGTATTTTTTCAATCATTGTTCATCAGGGCAACATGTCTCATCAATATAATTCCTTCTACATTGGCACAACATTTTATATATGCAATTTTGTTTTTCAGCATTTCCATTTTAGGCTTGGTAAATGTAAGAAATCCTTGAAGTGTGGTATGGGTTTGGAAAGCTGTTCTAATGTTATATTGACTGCAGAATTTCTATAATTAGTTCACTATTCCTGCTATGTACACTACAGTATCAATAATTGTTTTTTCTTTTAACATCTCTTTTTGTTGTCTATTAAAGGCTTTTTTAATGAACAGAGATGGATAAACATTCTTCATGAGATTTTGTTCTATGTGAATTTTTTCTTTTTCCAAATCACTAGTTTCCAAACAAGCTTCCTTTGCTTTATTGTAATAGTATCATTGCATGTTTTGTGCTTCTGGTATGATTGGTGTACATGCCAAGTACTTTCCAATGTGTATTGGTTTCCTTTAAATTGATGTTTTATTTTCTCTGATGGAATCTTGTCACAAGAACATCTCAAAATGCCAATTTTTGTTTTTGTTCTGATTCAGTTGTTGATATGCACCCAAAATGATTGTTTTGTGTTTCACCATGCTATTATACTACAAATATATCATCAACATAAGTTATAATTTAGGCAGATATGGTATGGTATTTAAGGATGTGATTTCAAGTTTTTTCATGCAAATTTTGCTAAGCAAGGGTGATAGTGATAAACCCATGGCCTACTTTTTATTTTGTGGGAAGAATTCTGAGTTATATTGAAAGTACATTGTTGTTATGCAGAAAATTATTGGCTGTATTATACAATTAATAACTAGATTTGTTATGGTTTGTGGACTGTCATCATATAACACACTGGAAAATATACATCCAATCATATCAGAAGCACAACACACGGAATTATACTACCACCATAAAAAAGAACAAAGGAAGTTCGTGTAAAACCAGTAATTTAAAAATGAAAAAAAAATAAAACAAACTCTCATGAAGAATAGTTATTCATCAGCTGTAATCAAGAAAACCTTTAATAGATAACAAAGAAACACCAAAAGAACTAACAATTATTGGTATTGTAGTTCATCCATACATAGCAGTAGTGGCAGACAAAGTAAATCTGCAGTCAATAAAACATTAGAACAGTTTTGCAAAGCCCCACCACACTTTGAGAAATTCTAACTTCTACAAAGCCTAAACTAGAAATGCTGAATAACAAAAACCGCATCTATGAAATTCTATGTGAATGTGAAAGGAAGTATATTGGTGAGACCTGTTGCTCAGTTGAACAGTGACTGAATGGATATAAACTAATAGTTAAAAGAACAACAAATAGGTCTGCAATATCAGACCATGTATAAAATAATAAAGGTATGTTCATTTGCAAACCTAAAAAATATTGGATAGAGAGAAAAAGGTGCAAAGAAGAAAATTCAAAGAAGATGATCATATAACAATGGCAAATAATCTTATAAATCAATGCAGAGTAATAATACATAAAGGCTGGAAGTCTATAATTAATGTCACTTTTAGAAAAAAATAAAAAAAATTGAAGAAATCAGGAAGAATTGAATCATAATAGATAAGTATATGATCTCTACTGAGTGTTGCCTTTCACAGAATAGCTCAGTATTAATTAGAGCATTGTCTTAAAATTCAATATTCAATAATATAAAGATGGAAGTTTGACACCTATGCTTATATTGCCACTGTTTAAATAGCAACACCTAAAAAGAGTGATGAATAATACTACTCAAATCACACAGGTTGTGTAATTACTAACAGTATTGTCTATTTGTATATTATTGCTAAAAAGTTGTTTGTATTTGAAAAGTTTACATAAAGTTTAAAATGTTAGAAACATACAATATTTAATGATATGTGATGAAAATAGTCCAACATGCTGCATGTTTCATAAATTTTATTTAATTTCATAGTCTTATATTTAGAGCAAATTCTGTTATATGAAAAACTATATTCATGAAATTCAGAAATGATAACTAAACAAAGAATAAAATATCAATGGAATATCAAAGAAATCTTATTAATAGATATGATTGCACGGTGCTCTGAGATGAAAAAATGGCTGTTTTCATTTCATAAAATGTATTAAATTTACAAATTTTATGTTTTAGCTTTTTGTTTATTCACATTTTTTACTTTCTATTTTTTGGGCAGTGTATAAATGAATTATCATATACTACTATATCATATATTGCTGCTTCACGATGTATATATAAAAAAATGCTAGTATTATGTATACAACTTTAAAATAAAAAAAATATAAACAAATTATCAAAATAGATTAAATAAGGAATATTTTTATTTGAAAAATGAAAATTTAATTTAAATAAAGTAAGTGGAAAATTTTTGAAATGTATGAATATTTATAAATAAAAATAAATTGGATAATTTTATAACAAAAAAAAGAGAGGACTGAGGGGATGAAAAATAATAAATTCAAGAGATTAAAAATGAAACTCACAAAAAATTAAAATAATAAAAAAAAAAAAATCAATATTAATTTTCAAAGTAAAAAATGAAAAAGAGTAAAACAAAATATTTGTGTTTCTTTTTTAAAACTTATAATTTTAATGTGTCAATGTTTTTTTATAAATATAGAAAGAAATGAAAACTGTGATAATTAATATAATATATAATAGTTCATGTATATGTGATATTGTGTATCAAAAGTGTATAAGATCTTTATTTCAAATATTTTTTTAAATGGAAACTCTTGACAAAAGGAATATGTAGTGAGTATAACATTGGACAACAAATTATGATAATAAATTTTGATTGAAATAAAATAAGTTTATTTTTATTCTGAAAAGAAACATGAATGTTTGTAAAATTAAAATTATATATATATAGTACCAATATTGAAATTGGCACATACTAATTTATCTAAAAAAATAAGTTGTAAGAAATCTAAAGTGTCGTTATTAAATGAAATGCAGTTGTTTTCGAAAAAAGTAAGAGTCAGATAGTGTTCTATCATTAGTTTTTGAAATAAAATTGATTAATTAAAAGATGGGAGGGGGAGTTTTCCTGTAGGAAAAACTAAGAGTTCATAAAAGTTAAAGAGTTGTGATTATTATAAATTAAAAGTTAAAATATAAATCTCTTTTCATTCGGGCTTATTATAATAAATTATATATGTGTGTGCGAGTGTAAATAAATGTATGCGTGTTAGAATAATATAAAATATATATATATAACTGAAAGTTAAAAAGAAATTATATTTAAAAACACACAGCAGTGGGCTACTAATTAAAGAGATAAAAACAACATGTTTATGATGGCTACTACTAATTAAACAATCTTCAAAAACACGTCAAAAGATTAGTTACTAAAGGAATTTCGACAACACACATTGCCGAAGGATATTAAAACAAAAAACATTTCACGTATATAAATAGCCAGATTTTTATCGGATGTTCAGTTTCAGCCTAGTTTTCAGGGTCAGCCTTGTTTCAGTTTAGATAACAGTGCAGTTTATATTATGTATTCAGAAACAGAAATGCAGTGTTGAGCAGCTTTTGGGAATATACGTTCTTACTTCAGCCCTTTAGTCCAACAAGATAATCAAAACCTGCCCATGAAATAATGTCTGCATAACAGCTTAGAAATCCTCCAACAATGTTCAACTGTCTCCAGGAATAAAACCAATGGATTAGCATCAAATCTCTTCAAGAAACATCAAATCTAACCGGTTAGATATACTCCATCAGAAGCAGCCAACAACAAGCAATATCCACGTTCCAAAAATCCTAGGTAAAACATTTTATTATTCTCATTTATATATAGTAGCCACCGCTGTAATTTGTAAATCCTACAGAGACAAGTAATTTGAACTCTATAAGCATGCATAAAATGAACTATTGATGTGCGTGTTTGTGAATGTGAGATAATTTATCGATGTCAAATATTATTTATGCTTTTCATAAGATATATATAATAATGTGTTAATTTAAAATGTGCGTGTGTTATATTAGTTAAAAAATTATAAAGATGTTTAAATTTAGTAAATTAATGTTAGTTAATAAATTGTCTTTAAAATTAAACTTTATTTTTCAGTCAATTCTTTTTATCAATCTCTTTTTATCAATCTCTTTTACCTATTCTTTACCAATCTTTTATCAATTCAATCACCACTAATTAAACTATATTTATTATTGATTAAAATTAGACTGGGCTAGTTTTGGGATCGTTTCGAGTGCTGGATTATGAGCCTACTGATCAAATATGTTAGTCTGAGACTAGCTGGCACCCAGGGTTTATTCTGAAACAAATAAAGTGTTTGGATAGTAGGGGTTTGAATCTAGCAGCCGTGATGGGCCATTGTTGATAGTTAAAGCTATCAATAATATTTCCCATTTTGCTCGAACGTGCTGGTTCGTTAACGTAACATTTATAAGTAAACAAAATTGTAAATGTATTATGGAGAAATTTGAAATTACCCAAAACATATATACATGTAAGTAAATTATTTCAGTGGAGCGATCCAGTACAAATGTCTCACAATGTTTGGGGCCGAACCTGTCATAAATGACAGTTAATTAAATACTTTGTTCTTGTTTAAAAATAAAAACCTTAAACAAAAGCTAAATTACATATTTGAAGTGGTATTAATTTAAAAATAAAAAAAAAGAATTGACTGAAACCTTTTTTTTTCTTTAAATTAAAAGAGATTTATGCTATTTACGTTGGTTAAGATAAATCATTCTTTTAAATCAGACAGTTGATATTTGGGTGGAGCTAAAGCATTAGGATCAGGTAGAGAAAAATGGACAAAAGGGGGAGAATTCAGCATATGTTTCCATCTTAGTAAGAAAAATAAATAAACAATAATAATATTTGATTTGTTAATGCAAAAGATAATTTAAAAAATAAATAAATAAAAATACAAAGTAATAGCATAACTGTGAATAAAGAAATGGAGCTGGAAGAAAGCCCAATATATTTTCAAAATCTCCAGTTAGTGGAAAAAGAGAAAAAAGAAGTATCTGAGACACAAATGGTGATGAAAATGATGATGAATATGATGCAGAAATTTGAACAAAGTCAGCAAGAATTCAAGCAAAGCCAGTTAAAACTCAAAGCAGAATTGAAGGAAAAAATTAGACAGGTTAAAACAGAAATTAAAGAACTCAGAGCAGAAGTAAGGGAAATAAGATATGAAATTACAGAAAAGGTAGAGAAAAGTCGAGAGATCATAGAAGTAGATTTTGTCAAAGAAAGTAAGGAAGTTGAGGTCATGAAAAAGATAGTAGAGTCAGATAGTGGTAAATATAGTAGTTTGGAAATAGAAATTGAATTAGAATCAGATAGCGTTGTGACAGATAAAGTAGAAACAAATGTAGATCAAGAAATAGAAGAGAGACATAAGTTCAAGGTAAAAGATAGCATAGAAGTGTTTTTACAAAAATTTAAAAAGGTAATTGTAAAAGTTGATGTTCATTTTAAATGGAGATTTAAAACAATGAGAAAGCGTAAGAAAAAATATTCACGGCTAGGAAAAATACGGAGGTCTGTGAAGCATAAAGGTTTTCTAATTTACAAAGTTGAAAATAGAATGGAAAGGGAAAAAGATAAAACAACAAACTTTATAGATGTGAAAATATGGAGTATAATTTATGTTAGTCAATTAGTAGAAAGAAAGAAGGAACTGCCTGACATAGTTTAAAGGTTAGTAAATGGGCAGAATAGTAAAGGAAATAAACAAAAAGGACCAGAAATGGATAACGAATATGATTATTCTAATGTAATTAAATCTGATAAATTAAATCTGAAACTTCTGTTTAAACTAAGATAATAAATTTAAAAATAAATGAGTAATGATAAATGAAATGTTTAAAGTAATAATGATAATGGAGGCTTTGTAAAATAAAAGATTTTTTCTCCACACACATATTAATTAAGAAGAAATGCTCGTAAATAAACAGCTCAAATAAATAAAAAATAAATAAAATCAAGTTAAATAAATGGGTCAAATTAAAGATTTAAAAGTAAAGTTTGTAGGTTTAAATAAATGAGTAAGATAATGGAAATAAGCAGAAAGAAATCAAGTTAAGCAAATAAGTGTAATATATCTGTAGTAAATAATAATAAACAATGAATCGCAATAAAGTAAAATAGTTTTTTTTTTCTGAGTACACGAACATTAAAATAAAATAGTTTGAATATATATAAGTTAATATAAGGGAAATAAATAAATGCTTTAAAGTATTTAAGTTAAATAAATAAATAAAATATCCGTAAGAAAAATATTTGTGTAATAATGGATTGTAATATAATAAAAATAGTTTTTTTTTTTATATACGCACGTTAAATAAAAACGTAAACAAATGGTTTAAAGGTAATATCGTAATATAAATAAATATGTTAAAGTAATGTTCATGTGTATTTAAAAATAATATTGAAAGGTTAAAATAATATAAATGAAAGTCAATAGGAATGTATAAGGGTTCGAAACTAAGGGATGATGGTAGTATAGAAATGTTTTAGTTAAGGATAAGTTTAAAGCTGTCGACTGGATAAATTTTAGTACCCATAATGGATTAGCAGGGATCATTCCTCTTTTAAAATGTGCACAGGGGACAATCCAGCATAAGATGCAAGTCACTTTTCAGGGGAGAATCCCCATATCTTGTACCTCATTTTCCAAAGTGTAAGTCAAAAATGGATAGTTGAAAATTCCTGCCATTCACAGCGACCTTTTCTTAGTCAAAGTCTGAGCAAGAGAATTGGCAATTGTTTTCCAAAGCATAAGTTGAAAATGGACAGTTGAAAATTCCTGCCTTCACAGCTACCTTTTCTTAGTCAAAGTCCGATCAAGAGAATCGGCAATCGAAGCTTCATTTATAAAAGATCCCTGTGCCACAAAATTAGTTTGTCCTCATGGTCACTATCCAGGACTCAGAACATTGTAAACAATGTTGCTAGCATAGAAAAAAGAAAAGTATCGTTGGAGATTGCCCTTGGTATGTAAAGTAAAAGATATCAAAAAACAAACTTAGAAAGAATAATAAATTAAGATTTAATGTTGTCAGAGATAAAATGGTCAAAAATGATGCATTTTACTCTCAAATGAAGGGGAGTGCAATGTACCAATATTGAAATTGGCACATACTAATTTATCTAAAAAAATAAATTGTAAAAAATCTAAAGTGTCATTATTAAACGAAATGCAGTTGTTTTCGAAAAAAGTAAGAGTCAGATAGCATTCTATCACTAGTTTTTGAAATAAAATTGATTAATTAAAAGAGGGGAGGGGGAGTTTTCCTATAGGAAAAACTAAGAGTTCATAAAAGTTAAAGAGTTGTGATTATTATAAATTAAAAGTTAAAATATAAATCTCTTTTCATTCGGGCTTATTAATAATAAATTATATATGTGTGTGCAAGTGTAAATAAATGTATGTATGTTAAATAATATAAAAATATATATATATAAATGAAAGTTAAAAAGAAATTATATTTAAAAACACACAGTGGTGGGCTAATAATTAAAGAGATAAAAACAACACATTTGTGATGGCTACTACTAATTAAACAATCTTCAAAAACATGTCAAAGGATTAGTTACTAAAGGAATTTCGACAACACACATTGACAAAAGATATTAAAACAAAAAACACTTCGCATATATAAATAGCCAGATTTTTATCAGACATTCAGTTTCAGCCTAGTTTTTAGTGTCAGCCTTGTTTTAGTTCAGATAACAGTGCAGTTTATATTATGTATCCAGAAACAGAAATGCAGTGTTGAGCAGCTTTTGGGAACATACGCTCTTACTTCAGCCCTTTAGTCCAACAAGATCATCAAAACCTGCTCATGAAATAATGTCTGCATAACAGCTCAGAAATCCTCCATCAATGTTCAACTGTCTCCAGGAATAAAACCAATGGATTAGCATCAAATCTCTTCAAGAAACTTCAAATCTAACTGGTTAGATATACTCCATCAGAAGCAGCTAACAACAAGCAATATCCACATTCCAAAAATCCTAGGTAAAACATTTTATTATTCTCATTTATATATAGTAGCCACCACTGTAATTCATAAATCCTACAGAAACAAGTAATTTGAACTCTATAAGCATGCATAAAATGAACTACTGATGTGCGTGTTTGTGAATATGAGATAATTTATCGATGTCAAATATTATTTATGTTTTTCATAAGATATATATTATAATGTGTTAATTTAAAATGTGCATGTGTTATATTAGTTAAAAAATTATAAAGATGTTTAAATTTAGTATATTAATGTTAGTTAATAAATTGTCTTTAAAATTAAACTTTATTTGTCAGTCAATTCTTTTTATCAATCTCTTTTTATCAATCTCTTTTACCAATTCTTTACCAATCTTTTATCAATTCAATCGCCACTAATTAAACTATATTTATTATTTATAAATAAGCATTTATTTTTATAGCGTCTGTATACAATTTGTAATTACATTCATATCGGCCTTTCAAGCCAATTGTGCAAACACTTTGCGAGTGTTAAATAATAAATGAATACCCTCTGACCAACACAAGATATAGAATTTATGCAGGAATAAAAAGAATCCCTCTTATTCCTATGACTCAAATATTTATATATGAGCAAATCTGAAGTACTGGCACAGAAGGTGTGACAATATAACAGTCACTTTAAATTACTATATACAATATCTGAATGAATGATGCCGATGAAATTTTTAGAATTTACTAAGCGTCATTCCAACTGAAACTTAATCATATATATAAATAAGCATTTATTTTTTTATAGTGTCTGTATACAATTTGTAATTACATTCATATCAGCCTTTCAAGCCAATTGTGCAAACGCTTTGCGAGTGTTAAATAATAAATGAATACCCTCTGACCAATATAAGATATAGAATTTATGCAGGAATAAAAAGAATCCCTCTTATTCCTACGACTCAAATATTCTATATCTTGTATTGGTCAGAGGGTATTCATTTATTATTTAACACTCGCAAAGGCCGATATGAATGTAATTATATTTATTATTGTTTAAAATTAGACTGGGCTAGTTTTGGGATGGTTTCCAGTGCTGGATTATGAGCCTACTGATCAAATACATTAGTCTGAGACTAGCTGGCACCCGGGGTTTACTCTGAAACAAATAAAGTGTTTGGATAGTAGGGGTTTGAATCTAGCAGCAGAGGTGGGACATTGTTGATAGTTAAAGCTATCAATAATATTTCCCATTTTGCTCAAATGTGCCGGTTCGTTCATGTAACATTTATAAGTAAACAAAATTGTAAATGTATTATGGAGAAATTTGAAATTAGCCAAAACATATATATGTGTAAGTAAATTATTTCAGCGGAGCGATAATGGTACAATATACATAAACACACATGTATATATATACAAATAAAATGTCCATGAATTAGATTTTAATACCAATAAAAATAATAAATATAAAGGTAATTAACAACTATTATATACAGTCTTTCAATCTACAAAAGTATTTTCAGTTAATTCCTTAACCTACCTCAACTGCCATTAAATTCGAGAAACATAATGGAAGCAAATGTCATCAACTCAAATCCCATGAATCCAGAATTTTAACTTTAGCAGTTGGTCTTTTAATTATATTCATTTTATTTCTATTTATTAAAATTGCTTCCTTAATTTTTCTTTTATTGTGGTTTCTCTTTATGAAGAATCTTAACACTTTCGATATCAAACTTAAATTTATATTTATATGTTCTTTCATGATTCTGAAACAGTCATTAAATCATTTAATATATATATGTTAATAAAATTTAAACTACAAGAACACACAGGATAATTTATAATACATTTAAAAGGGTTGGTGTGCCCTTATGCTCTGCTGAAAATTAATATTTGACAGTTCAATGGAATAAACTTCAAACATTATGTTTTATAACCATTAGATATTTTAATGTATTTGACTTTCATGAACGACATCTAAAGTGCACAGAATCTATGGATAACAAATATTTATCATTGTGCACAGGTCATTTCTTTTCATGGAAGGTTAATTATTATAATTATATATATAAGGTTACTTTAGTGTACGTTTGTATGAGAACAAATGTTTAGACATATGCTTAATCAGAGTACAATAATTATGTAGAATTTGTAAATAGTAATCAAAAAGATTTTATCTGATGACTTGTTTAAGTTTTCTTAATATCTGTGTAGTAGACAAACCATTGCAAGATAATTGTTATTTTTAATTTTAATTTTATTTAATAAAATTTAAATCAAATGTATGTTTTCCTTTGATCTTGTAATAAGTATGTGATTCAGCACCACATTTATTGGCATAAACATACAACACAATGCAGCACATTAAATTTTATTTCCATAATATGTTCTTCATTTTATTTGTTTAGTACTACTTATTGTAAATAAATTATCATTAAATATATTATAAATTATATGAATTATCATTATATACAATATACATGTATTTAAAATATTATTATGTTATTAAATTCGAATTTTGAATTTCATTTATTTTAATAATTTAAATACAATAATCAGAATTTATATTTAAAAGAAAGAAGAATAAACAAGCTTCAACTAGTTAGCAAAATAAACATTATTATTATATTGATGTTTAACAATTGGTTGACATGAATCCAACATACTCATAAGTACTCACTAATGTCAATACTGTTAATAAATTTTACAATAAAATTTTATCAGTATTGATTTAAGTATTTTACATTTTTTAAAATAAAACATAAACTGAGTACATAGCAAATTAAGGGCTATTTAAAATAAATGTCAATTATAAATCTATTATTAAATTTTGAATAATATATTACTATGAACTATGTATTTTTTAATTTATTAAAAAAAGCCTGGTGAACTTTTATTCACTTAATCGATTAACTTAATAATTGATTGATTCCGCATCTCTAATTTTAATTTTAAATGATCAAATAAAATGAATGTGTGATGAATATAATAAAGATGAGTTCTTATCTTATAATTTTTGGGACATCCACAAGAGCTAGCATTTTTTATTTTATTTTATTTGAATCGCATTGTTATAAATTAGGAACTTGAAACTAGAATATATAAGCTAAGTTGTTTAATTTATTTTGCTTCAATATTTGTTTTTTCTTGGTAAATATTGAATTTTAATTTAATTTTAAAGATTTTTTACTTTTTGGGTATTCTATATCATTAATTTTCTTGCATCAGTTCATAAGGATTAACAAAGAATTTTCTTATACTTCATTTAATTTTTTTTATGCAATAGGCTGGTACATTAATTTGTGTACAAAATGATATTATTTCCATTGCTCCCATTCACACTAGTACAGTTTATATATATAAAATTAAAAATAATCAATTTAAAACAAAATTGAAATAAACAACTCACTATAAATAAAAATATTATTTAATGCATCAATCCGCCCTTTGTTCCTTAATATAATCTTTTACAATCATCCATGATGTGATGCAAGGCACTATGGCTTCTCCTTTCTCAGAGTCAGTAATCTTTTAGCCACTGTGTCTAGAGAGACCTCTTAGCAACCTTACCTTTTCTTTCCATTCTCCACCTAAAGTTGTTCCCATATACTTTTCTATCCTACTTAATCCCATTTTCATAACATTATCTTTCCACTCTATGGCCTAAATCATCCATATCTTTTTTCAAACCCAGCATAAAAACCAAAAACCTACTTTCTTTACAATCACTTTGTTTATATTTATTTTCCCACAAATTCATTATTTGCACCCTTTCTGGTTGTAGAAATTTACATTTAATCAATAGATTCCTAATATTTTCTATGCTTTTCTTACATAACTTACAAAATAAATCATTCACATTTCTCCATTTATTTGTGTATTCCCTTGTTGCTAACAATACTGTTCAAGCCTTAAACAGTAAACTACTTTTCTTGCTATTATCATAATTTAACTTGTACCCAATATTCTGTTTACTTGTATATGTATTTAAACTCTTTTTTCTTTCCATACTAGTTCTCCATCTCTCCAACTTTTTATTTTTTATTAATGCATCTGTTCTTTTATCCCATTCCTTGCTGTTATAACACTCCACAATTCTCCAGAGACATTCATCCCATCTTTTGTATAAGTACAATGACATAAAGTCTTTATCCAAATCTTCTGAATGCCAACAACTTGCTCCCCCATCTTGTTGTCTGTTTTTTACTCATAAGCCAATTCAATACTATTTTGGCTATTGTCCTATTATCTATAAGTTGCAATCTACCAAACATTTTTATTTTACTTTTTGCATTTTACCATATAAAAATTTGACCATCCCATTTCTCCTTGAATTGCCTTCTTTTCCAATCACACATATGCATCTAATGCATGTCTTCCTATTTCTTTTTTTTACTTTTTCTAAGTAATCTAACACCCCTTTACTAACACAACACATAATTACCATAAATTAATCCTGCTACTGCCACTCCCTCCAAACAATTATAGCTATATCATATTTATTATATGAAAACACTGCCAATTTTTTTATAAATCCTTTTTTTGCTTCATTTATCAATTTTTTTTTTCATTCATCCAAGCAATTTCTCTGATTACTTAAGATAATGCCCTAATAGTTATACCTATTCACCACTTTTAACTTTATATTTTTCACTTCATAGTCAATCATCATCAATGATAAATTTCCATTAATAGAACAATCCATAATCCACCACTTTGTTATATTCCAAAATTCTTCCTCATATTTAAAATATAAAGCATTATTTATCATTTGATATTGACAAAATGTATCAGAGTATACTTAGAGAAAATAATATAAAAATAGTTATTGAAAAAAAAAAGAGTAATATAATTTCAAAGGAATGGTTATATGTTATTAGAAAATTATTATTATTGATAAATGATGCTTTATATTTTAAATATAATAAAGAATTTGGGAATATAACAAAGGGATGAGTTATGGATTGCCCTATTAGTGGGATTTTATCGTCAATTATAATTGACTATATAAAGGAAAATATAATTGACAAGTATATAAAAAATAAAGATATTTTAGAATATCATAGATATGTTAATGATATAATTGTAATAGGTAATAGTAGAAATATTGTTAATGCATTTAAAGAATTGAACAATAATAAATACAACATTAAGTTTACAATGGAAAAAGAAGAGAAGGGGAAAATATTTAGTCATTTTTTAAAGAAAAGGAATTAATGGTGAAATACTTATTAAACATTATATTAAGGATAAAGAAAGTCAAATTGATTTAAATTCATATCAGTCATGACCACAGAAAGTAACAACTTTGAAAGAGTTTAAGTTAAGAAATGATACGTTAACATTGAGTATAAAAAACATTTGAACAGAAATTGGAAGTTGAGAATGATTATGTTAGTATAGCATATAAAAGATAAGATATTAAAAAAAAAATTCAGTAATAATAATAATGCAAAAGTTAGTGTAAGACATAGATATAAAAATAGAAAATGGGTTTCAGTTCCATATTCAGAGCATTTATATAGGACATTGATAAAAGAAAAGTTACGTGATGATATTAAGATTGTTTGGAAAAATAGTAAATATTTAGGGAAATGTATGTCTAACTCAAAAAGCATGGGTAACATTAAAATTAGGGTAGTGTTAGTTTATAAAATTAGTTGTCATCTTTTCAATATAATATATAGTGGTCAGACAGAAAAGAGATAAAGAGCATGATAGGGCAATTAACATAAAGGATATAAAATCGGGGCCATATATACATTTTTGGATACTGGACATAAAATAAAATGTTATGAGACTTCGTATATTCAAAAAAATTTTAAAAATGAAGTAAACATGGTTAAAGATTCAGCACAATAAGGGGAAAATGGGCATTGTTAGATTATTGAAAACTTTAGAGTTATACTTTTAAAAATAGAAGGAAGGAATTATTTTTTTTTAGATTGTTTGTATATATATATATATATATATATATATATATATATATATATATATATATATATATATATATATATATATATATATATATATATATATATATATATATATTTGTGTGTGTGTGCAGGAGGACTGTAATAAGTTTAATCACTTTTATGTACATAGATGTATTTTACTAATTATATTTATTGTATGTATTTTAATAATTATATTCATTGTAATGTAATGTAAATAATGTCCATTGGTGGGGAGCTGCTGTAGAGTAATTGGTTAGATTATGAATAAGTTTAATAAATTTAAGAATGAATGGAGTTTTAGTGGATATTATTAAGAGATTGTATGAAAATAATTGCTATATGTATCAATTAGGAAATGTAGAATCAGTTAGAATTAAAAAAAGGGTGGGACTAAGGCAAGAGTGGAGAGAGCAATAGAAAGGCTAGAATGAGGAGTGTAGATACCATTAACATATGGCAAGGGGATATTTATACTATCAAGTCTTTTATTTGTTGATGATATGTTCTTCTGCACAGAAATTAGCAAAGATATTGAAGTTATGCTGAAGACTTGTGCAAGGATGGGTATTAAATTTAGTGAAGTAAAATCAAAAATAATGATACTAAATGCTGGAAAAGAGAAGAGAAAGAATTTATATTGGGGGATATAAAGTTAAATGCAGTGAGGAGGTGTAACTATTTGAAAATATTCCTATATAATCAGAGAAATTGCTTGGATGAATGGAAGAAAAAAAAAGATAAATGAGGCAAAGTTAAGAAAGGGACTAATAAAGAAATTAACAGTGTTTTCATATAATAAGTATGATGTAGCTAGAATTGTATGGGAGTGACAGTAGTAGGGTTAACTTAAGGTAACAATACAGTATGTGTTAGTAAAGGGGTGCTATAATACTTAGAAAAAGTACAAAGAGAAGTAGGAAGATATGCATTAGATGCAGATGTATGGTTGCAAAGGAAATTCAAGAAGAAATGGAATGGTTAAGTTTTATATGAGAGATATAAAAAGCAAAATGAAAATGTTTGATAGATTGTAATTTATGAATAATAAGAGAATAGCCAAAATAGTATTTAATTGGATTGTGAGTAAATGACAGAAACAAGGTGAGTGAGAAAGGTAGTATGGTAAGCAGTAGATTTGGATAAAGACTTTATGTCAGTGTACTTGTACAAAAGATGGGATTATTGTGCTAGGAGAATTGTTGAGTGTTATAGTGGTAAGGAAAGAAATAGAAGAATAGATGCATTTAATAAAAAATAGGGAGTTGGAGAAATGGAGAACTTTTAGGGAGAGTAAAAAGAGTTTAAATACATATAGAAGTAAACAAAATATTGGGTGCAAGTTAATTTGTGATAATAGTAAAGTAGTTTGCTGTTTAAGATTCAAAGAGGATAATTAACAACAAAAGAATATAGACATAAATGGAGAAATGTGGGTGATTTATTCTGAAAATTATATAAGGAAGGCATAGAAAATATTTTAGGCATTTGTTAATTCAGTATAAATGCTTAGAGCAGAAAGGGTTCAAATAATAAAGTTGTGGAAGAATAAATATAAACAAAGTGATTATACAGAAAGTGGTTTCTTAATTCTTATCTTGGGTTTGGGAAAAGATAATGGGAAAGCCATAGAGTGGACAAAGATAAAATTGTGGAAATGGGATGGAGCAGGATATAGAAGAATATGGGAAAAGTTTAGGATGGGGAATGGAAAAGGAAGGTAAAGTGGCTAATATGTTTCTCTGGGCATAGTCACTAAGAGATTCTTGATTCCAAGAAAGATGAAGCCATAGTGCATCACATGTGATTGCATAAAAAGAATTATCTTGAAAAAGTTCCATTACAGAATGAAATTTGGATTGATGTATTAAATAATATTTCTATTTATACCGAGTTGTCTATTTCAATTTTGTTTTAAATTGATTATTTTTAATTTTGTATTTATTAGGCAAAATTATGGATAAATTTTAAAATTGAAATTTAATTTTATATATATGCATTCACTTTGTGATTTAATTTATTACACCTGGGTCTTGTTTTATGCAGGAGATAGGTTCCACAGAAAACGTATTAAAAAAAATCACACAAAAATAGACTTAACATACCTTGAAAAATGGGGGATAGGTTCTGTAATTTTCAGAAATTACATAAAAGCAAAGCAACAAGGAAATATTACTTTAAAATTCACATAAAAAATAATGAAATAATGTATGACTAATAAAAAATTTCAAATATTTAAAAAAAATTGATACAAGACAAACTTTTTTTACTTTTTTTATTAACTACATTATTTAATTTTACATTTTTTATACATATTTTAATCATTATTGCTATTTAACAATATGCGGTTTGTTTGTGAACTAGTAAGAAATCAGATTCATCACAAGAGCAAGTTCAACTAACCCATTTTCAGTCTTGTGCTGTGTTAATGGTTTTCTGTCAGCAATGTAATCAGTGATTAAACTTTGAGATGATGATTTTACTAATTGTTTATAAAGCTCACTATATCCAGACATATAGCTATTTAGCTCTCATTGGAATTTAAGAGGTTGTTCATTGCGTAAATTCTCCGATTTCAGCAGTTTCTGAGGTTTTTCTTTGTCTCACACATCAACATAAAATCTATGATTAAATGATTAGTACTTATCAGAAAATAATAAAATTTGTCTTCATTTGATAGATATTTTTGTTTACTGCTGAAATAAATTTTAAATGTTCGCATTTTGTTTCTAAATTAAAAAAATAAAATCACAATTAAAACAAAGTTTATATATTATCATTAGAAAGATAATTTTCAGCTTACAGAATCAACAAAATCTTCATTATTTATTTTAAAAACCTAAAAGAATATTTATTTTTGTTATATCTAACAAAATATGTTTTAAAAGTTTAAAATTTTTGAATATTTATTGCAATATTTTTATACTTGTAAGTATAAATCTATTATTATTATTATTATTTACTCATAAGTATAAGTAGATTATTTATGTAGAAGCTAAGATTCTAAATACAGCTTCAGGCCATATTCACATTAGCTGCTAATATAACATTATATTTTTGAAAAAAAAAATAGTATTTCAAGTCAAAATAAGTTATGAACAATTTAAATTTCTTGATATCTAATAAATATAGTGAAATATGAATTTCTTTATTGCATAAAAGAAAACTCTGCATAAAAAGATATTGAGAAGAAATATAAATCACATAACTTCAAAATCACATTAAAAAATTAGCATAAAACAAGATCCATGTGTGTATATATAGTTGATGTTGTAACAATGGGGCAATATTGTTAATCTAGAAACACTTATGATTCCAAATGATGGTTATTGTATCTATGTTTACCACAAACCAACCTTTAATAAATATCTTTACATAAGCTTTTTCTGTATAAGCAAGAAAAATTTAAATAATAATACAGCTTATATTTCAACTACTTTTTACCATTAGGTTAAAGTAAAAGTAAAGAGAAAGAATAAAAAAAAATCTCTCATAATACATTCAATTGTTTGAGCTGATAAAATATTTGTTCAACAGAATAAATTGAAACAATTATAAATTCGTATTTTTTAACTGTAGCTAAATTGAAAATGAAATTTATAAATAACTTGGAGATTATTAAATTGCAAGTTCTACATACATAGATACACACTATGAGTTGCAAAATTTGTCAAAAAATAATCGCCTAAACATTACTTGATTAGTACCTATATTTGATGTCATAAGCAATGGATATGAATAATTTTGGTTCACTTTAATTATGTGAATATAAGTTTTAAAAAAACTTCCATAAATTACTGTCACATAAAAATTACTTATTTGGAAATGAAACAAAGCATTAAATTAGAGCAATACATTGCAAATAATTATGGGTTTTACTGAAGTGTTGAAAATGATCATTTACTAGAAGTGTATCAATTAAATATATTTTATTATTTATTGGATTGCCATAAGTCTCCTTCTAAACTCTATTGTTGGCTGATTATATGATAATATTTTTCAAAATTAAACCTGAATATAAAAGATGACAATGGAGATGAATTTACATTAAAATGTTGAATTGGATTACAAGTATATAATACATTCAGCAATCTTGCAAATAATTTATATGTACTATTTTGTTTAACTATATGTTCAAGATCTTGTTAATAATTTTCTATAGCTAATATTTATCTGATTAGCACCTATCATCATTTTCAATTATATATCCAGACCCACAGTAAACTTTTTAGTATCTTAGGCAAACCAAACATTTACATTTCTTTTTAGCTCCAACAAACATTAGCGGATTGCTCCAAATAAAATGAATGAATGAATATTGACTTTCTATTGATAAATTTTAAATAAATTTCATATAAAATTGAAATGAGATCTTAACAACATCATGTAGCAGTAATATGTTTCATATTAAGCAGAATGCTAGACATTTATCTGCTTCATTATAACTATAGCTATACACACATCACATTAATGTTCACAATAAAATGTTTTATAGCTGCAGAAAGCAGTGAAATACAGTTTAAATGAATATTTTAATATCCTATTAAACTTTTTTAGTTAGAAAGTTTGCACTTTTAAGATTCTATGAAGATGTAAGTATTATGAGACTTCATTTCTATTCAGCCAGCATATAAGCAATCTACCTTTTCAGTCAATGAATATCTAAATAGTTTTAACTGGAGAAAAATATCATAAGTCAATCAAAGTTGGTTAAAAAAAACATTGGTTTATAAAACAAAAATTTAACTCTAAGTCAGTGGACTATATACTATGGTTATTTATACTAGAACATTTAATAGAATAAATATTTGATGACAGATTAAAGATATTTGATAATAGTAAAAGGTTGCATAGAGGAGAGGTGATGTGAGGTTTATTTTATGAAATATTATTTTAAAAAGTTTATATTTGTGTGCTTTTTTAAGAAAAGTATTTCAGTATAGTTTTTCTGTAAGATTAAAGGTAATCAAATATGCATATATGCACTCATAGGCTAACAAGACCAAAATAAAAAAAAGAGAAACAATATGACAAAATCAAAAAAAAAAAAGTGGAGGCGGAATATGATCACAAAAAATCTTAACAATCAACTGAAGGAACTCAGAAAATAGAGGGTATGATCAAGTTCATCTCAATATTGCAAATGTTTAAAAAAAATGAAAGATAGCAATCATCAAAGAGAAGAAGAAAGTCGGATGATTCTAAACATACTGGAAGATAATGTAAACAGAACAGAACAAAGAAAAGAGAATAATCAAGAGAAAAAAGTGAAAAAAATGCTGTTAAAAATAAGTTCACAAAGAGAATAATCAAATAAAAACAAACAAATTCTGCTACAGGAACTAGAAGAAAACATTCAGAAAAAAAATAGGCAATCCAAAAATGAATCAGAGAAATTAGGAAGCAAACTAGAATATTAATTGAATAATAAAAAAGAAAGATCAGGAGAAAAGAAAACAGTACTCAAAAGATATAGATGAAAATGTAGAAGATAAGAAGTACCAGGACAAGAAAATATAAAAAGACAATCAAACAATAAACCAATGTGCTTAAGAAATTATCCAGAGAATAACCCAAGTCATAAAGAAAAAATATGGAGCAGGACATGAAAATAATAAAAGTTAGGAATCAAATACAGGTGTGCTTTGAGAAGAAGCTGAAATAATAAATCAAAATGAGACCATTGGAATTTACAAGTGAAGTAAAAAGTAATGGAATTAGTGGACATTCAAATATCAAGAAGTAAACAGACAACTGAAAAGAGAAAATAGAGAAATGTAGACTTACAGAAAGTATAAAATCTGTGCAGGAAGAATTAAGTGAAAATTTGAGGCAGATAAAAATTGAAAGAGGGAAAATATGTAAAAAATGATGTGAATATGACACTATAAATAGGAAAATTTAAGAATATTCAGAAACAAGGTTACTAAAAACTAGTGAATGGTGTTATAAGGAAAAGAAAATCTCTGAAAAACGGAGCCATATCTAGGAGATCATCACTTTTGTAAAATAAAGGCATTCAATGATGATATAGGGAAAACCCTATGGAGCAATTTGGCAGTCTAGAAAGTTACTTTTCCTTGAAAAAATGGAAGGGTAACACAATATGGTGCTAACCTATGACTACTTTCAGGGATCCACAAATTACTAGTGGAAATCATTGTACAAAAACGGAAAAAAATTTCAATGATATAAAGATAGTATTTTGCACAAATAGTGAACTGAAGAGCATAAGAATGATATCTAATACAAGGTATCACAAAAAAGTAAAAAGTAGATGCTGGGAAATCCTATATTCAGGATATTTACACCTTGTTTTATGGCTAAAAGTATTGATCAGTTGCACTCTTTATCAGCTATGCAAATAATATGAATTGTCAGACAATCTTCCATATATGGTAGAACTAATGATCATGTGTGCTGACAAAAAAATTATTGAAAAAATAGCAGAATAGCTGTATCTTTTGGAAATAAATCAGGAAATGCAAGAAGTAGAAAAATAAGATTTTATCTCCTTCAACTTTGAAAATTAAGATCTCTGGAAAGAGGCCAATGTAAATAATATAGCTTTCAAAAATAATAGATCTAGTCTACAAAATAAAAAGTGTAAAAGAAGACACAATAGTAGTTCAGAGAAATAAGAGAATTTATATTAAATTTTATCATTCATTTATGCAGGTATTTAATGTTATAATGGCATTATAAATGGACAGATGCCAATTTCAATTTTTGATTGTGTGTCATGCAAATAAACTTATTTAAATCCTGAGTTTAAGAACTTTATCAATATTGTAAAATTATATATGCAGATGAAAACAATTCTTATATATAATATTACATTGTTAGTTTTGATATTTCATTATTGAAACATTTTGTTCACATGTGATAGCCATTTATAAGATGACATTGAATGCCATAAATTACTTTCTCATTACTTTAACAATTTTTCAGTAATCCTGTTCAGTTGTTTTGGACAAATAATTCTTCTTACTCCATCACTTTTATAGTTAATAAGTAAATATTTTTAAAAAAATAAAAAAAAATATGAAAGAGCTTAGGTTTGCATCCATGAAGATCAGAACATCAGAAAGCAAATCTCCTTTTTATAACCTTGTGTAACTGACATCACCAAAACTAAAGTTAAACTCTTTATTAACTCTTATATCGAAATCATCCTGCATTCCATGTTTAAAAGTACTTTTACAACAATAACAATAAAATGAAAAAAAAAATTACAATCATTACACATATAATAAATAATATTCACATTTTAGAATACACACAATATTTTTTTATATCAACATAAACTAAAACAGTTTACCTCACATCCTCACCATATTGCACTGGAAATATATATTTTATATATATCTTTTCAATTCTATATTCCATATATCATATAAATATAACAACAAATACATTTAAGACATTAAACATTTGTGTGTATTGTTTATAATCTATTATTCATGAATGCAATAATTAAAATACATAAAATAAATAAACAATAATTCTTTTATTAAAAACTATAAACTTCATTATTCATAAAGGCATTTTAAATGAATAATATTAATTTATAATTTTATGCGGCAATAGTAATAATAACATTTCTTGCTTTAATATTTCATTGTCATTATAACCTATTTTCAAGCTCTTGGTGCTAATACATTCTCTATTAAAATCAATTAAGAATAAGAAAAAAAATTATAACTTGACATGCCATCACATATTGAATTTACACTAAATTCCAGATGGCACAATATAGATGTATATAGCCCTATAATATGTACACCCAAAAACCAATTCTAACAGTGCCTTTGTGAAAATTTAGAAGTGAAAGTATGAATTAATGCACTTATACATCTAGCAATAATCTTTTAAATTTGATTTTTGCTATCTGATTAATTTTTATTTTCTTTTATAAAAAACTACATTAACTTTTTTTTCTATCAATTATATGTGGTTTTTCTTTTAAGAAATTTAGAAACCATAATTTTGTTTATTAATCATTTAAAAATTGTAAGTTATATTCTGATCACAAACAACTCTACATCTAATTATAGCTGTAATTAATCATTTGGAGTGTTCATTGTTAATTATTAGTATTCATTTGCGATAATTTGTTAAAAGCTGTATTACAAATCTATTTTAAAACTGAAGTTTATATTAATAATTTTAAAATTCTCTTTTTAAACCATCTTTTCACATAGTAATACCGAAAGTTCTGTACCATGATAGTGTGATCATGTAGAAGTAAAGGTTTCAGCATTGATTCTTAGTAAAGTCTGTTTGAGTTTTCAAATGTCGCACGACTTCTCAGGCAACTAACTATACAACTATTATTATAATACCAAAGTAAAAACAATACACTTGAACAACTCTAAAAAATAATAGATAACAATAATGAATGTCATTAGTAAAAAAAAATATAGAATTAACGTAGAAATAAAAAAAAAAAGAAGGGCAAAACAACTTAAAAACGATGGATATAAATTTGTATAAAATACAGAAAAAATAGTATAATGAAGGTGGTAACAGAAATATAAATTTAATCAGCCAAAGATGAACATATTTAATGTTTGTTATTTTGGGAAAAAAATTAAATTAAAAAAAAAAAATTAAATTTACTTTCATGTATCTTATTTAATAAATTAATTATTTTTATTATAAGAAGTGTTCTGTGTATTTGGAGAAAAATAATTAAAAGTCAATTTTAAAAAGAATATTAAATGAAAGTTCCTGGCGTTATCTAACGTTGAAGCTTATTTCATTAATTCTATTCTCTGTGTTCAATTTTCTAATATGCTAATGCAAAGTTTACAAATGAAGTCAACTTTTAAAATTTCGCCTAATATGTAACATTCCATTTCAGTTAATCTTAACAATCAATTTAAAATCTAATTTTCGTGCAATTACCTTCTATTGTTAAATTAATTTTAAAATATTTTTTTTAGTTTATTTTTTAAAATATATTCTGTAGATGCATATATGTAGTATGTTCATAAAAATTTAGAGTATTTAAGATACGCTTTTCAAAATATATTAACATATTAATTTGGATTTTAATAATTATTATTTTTAGCATAAATTTTCTTTTCATGTTAGAGGCAACTAAATATAATAAAATATGTGAAAACGATGTTACTCTTTATTTAAAATTCACAAAAATTTTGCAATAAAAAAAATCTCATGCCACTTATTTTTTTATTATAAATACAGTATAGAGAATATTTTCCCCTTCGGAGAGGGAGGGGGAGGGGGTGAGAAGCGACTATTTTTCTCATGCTATGAAAGTATTTTTTTAAAATACTTACATAAGATAAGATTCTGAAAATAATAATTTGCCTCACTAAAGCAAAATTTAATATTTATATATAACTCAAACGTTACTTAAATTGTGCTAGAGAGGGGCAACTAGTGACAATCGATATTGATGATAATGAAGAGTTATCAAATGGTTATAGTATTTTATCATCTATTTGTTTTAATTTTCTTCAAAAATAGAATTTAATTTGCATATACATTATACACCATGTTAACATTCCACTTTAACATGTATATCATGATTTATTTAACATAGCTTACAGCTAAGTTGGGTTGATATTTGTTATTCACTGGATATATATATATATATATATATATATATATATATATATATATATATATATATATATATATATATATTAATAGTTCAAACAAATATATTTAACACAGTATTCAAAATTAAATAATATATTCTTTACCAGAAGTACTTTCAATTGTTTCACTGACAATCTTTATCAACTGTTAATACAAACGTACAAAAAATAAAAACTTGCATTACCCATCATTCAATCTATTCAAATTTCCCACAATTCTGTTGTCTTTATATTAGCCGATTGTTTATTCATTAAACCACCTCTATTCCTAGATATCATCATTGCCTCTTTAATTTTACGTTTTTCACTACACCTTTCAATTTGAATAATTTTTATATCTCTATTATTAAATTTAAAACCATAATTACATGTTTTATTATGATCAAATATAATTGATGGAGTATTCATATTTACTGAAGATATATTTTCTTTCTGTACATGTTTATATAATGTCTTATGATCATTATTCAAATTGAAAGGTGTAATGAAAAACGTAAAATTAAAGAGGCAATGATGATATCTAGGAATAGAGGTGGTTTAATGAATAAACAATCGGCTAATATAAAGACAACAGAATTGTGGGAAATTTGAATAGATTGAATGATGGGTAATGCAAATTTTTATTTTTTGTATGTTTGTATTAACAGTTGATAAAGATTGTCAGTGAAACAATTGAAAGTACTTCTGGTAAAGAATATATTATTTAATTTTGAATACTGTGTTAAATATATTTGTTTGAATTATTATTATATGATTTAAAAATACAGACATTTAATGGTTGTAGTTATATATATATATATATATATATATATAACCATAATATGTATATATATATACATATATATATATATATATATATATTGTGACCATCTGAATGGGCACAAGGTTTAAGATACTTTGTATCTTAAATGAAATAGTTATATTATATTAAAAAAAAGAGAAATAGCCTTAGAATTTTAATTTTTTTTGCTGGCGATTGTTTAAAGCTTGGATATGGGTTGCTTATGCAGTTTATTGACCACTTGATAGATATTCATTATTATTAGTGTGGTGAATGAGGTATTTAATATAAGGAAGAGGGATTGTTTATTAATGGAATTGATACATTTTGTCAGAAAGATGCAAAGTTATTTTATATTATTGTAGTATTAGTTGAATGGTTTTAAAATTCTTTATTCATTAATACTTATCCTTTTGTCAACAATTAATAGCCATTTTAATCATATTTAGTTAAGATAGTTTAATATTTAGGTTGTAGTACATGTGCATGCATGTATGACTCCGCATCATTTTCATTTCATTTTCATCTTTTAATAACAGCAAACAATAGTACATGCACAATAAAAAACATTTAAATTACAGTAGTTATCTTAAATAATTTAACAAATATATATTTATTTCCAATGATTAATAGATAGTTGAATCAATAGATTATTTTACAAATTAAATAAATTATTAATCATTTTTATTTAATAGTTAATTAATATTCATTTTTCTTTCAAGTTTGTAAAAGCTATTTATTTTATTATTATTTTAATCTTGATTTTAATTCTAAAAATCAAAGTGTTTTTTTTTTTAAAGATTTTTTTTGAATATGTAATTAGCTGAGATAGAAGAGGAGCATGGGAGTAACTTGGTGGAAGGAAATGAACTTGTCTAAAAAGAGCTTTTTAACAAAGATCTCCAGTGAAAAATTTGCATATTATGTAATGTAATTGTAGCCAAAAACAGTGGCTGATTATTGTGAAATTAAAACCAATTGCTGAAGTCAAATTGATTAAAAAAAAAAAGGACTTTGGAGTAAAACTTCAAAAGGATATTAAGAAATATATTATGGAAAGAGTTAATTTCAGAATGCAGTTCTAAGTTTTAAAAAGGTACTCAGTTTACTTTACTCTTCTTGATTTAAACATATTGAATTAACCATCTTCATAACTATTACTCTTTTAAAAATGTATGTTAATAATGTCCAGTCTACATTACTTCACTTAATTATCATTTTAAATAG
The DNA here is from genome assembly GCA_028023455.1 of Epiperipatus broadwayi. Lineage (NCBI taxonomy): Eukaryota > Metazoa > Onychophora > Udeonychophora > Euonychophora > Peripatidae > Epiperipatus > Epiperipatus broadwayi. The sequence goes on along the minus strand of JAQFVV010000061.1, from coordinate 2,917,338 downwards.
GAATAAATTGCATGAATATTATTGTTGTATCATTAATCAATGTGTGTTCTTTAATATATCTGGAAAACACATGCAGAACTATTTTACAGAATATATTTTAATTCTTCACTATTTTCCATGCTGTGTTTTTGTGAAGATTAAACATAATATTAAGAACATGCATATTTTGATAAATTATGCAATGTTTAAATTCATCATAAAGAGATAGCAGTATTTATTTATCTGATATTTCTGGAAATGAAGGAAATAAAATGTGAGCTACTTCAAATTAAGTATCTGTTTAAATCAAATAGAAGGATAGAAATGCGGTAATTTTTGTTCTCTTCGATAAGGATGGAAAATAAAACAAAGTGTTATTAAATGCTATTCAAGAAACTACTAAAAATAATTATGTATTCAATTTAGAACTGTAACGAATAAGTGAGATAATTCCTGTCCAACAGTAGTTAAGAATTTATTATATTCTCATCATAATAGAAGATAAATTGATTGCTTATGTATGATACAGTAACTTAAATAACTTTGTTATAAACATTGAAGATGCTGAGTTCTATTTAAGCATGACTATATTTATTTGGTTATCCTACAGCAGTTTATTTTGGTTTAAAATTCAGTTTGGAATGTGTCCCATATTGTTTCATAAATCTGGAACCGAGCTTTGCAAGTGAACTTTTATTTTAAATTACAAAACTAATAACTTTTTGTTTCTTTATTTTTTTTTATTGCTTGTCATAATTAATGTATATGATAGGTAGATAGGCTTTATTTATTATTATGTTTATTTATAATTTGGGTATTTTGACCATCAAGAGCGTCTCTGAAGCGTATCCAAATGAGGAGTACGCTGGTAAAAATTGATTGTGTTCAAACAGGTCTTATTGTTTTTTTACGAAGGTAAAAGAAAGAAATATTTTTTTAAAGTATATTATTAGAGAGGTTTACATTTATTTTGTATACTTTATTATCTCAAAGTGAAAATTTTGTTCTTTTTTTTAAATCAATGAACTTATAATAGAAGTAGTTTGCAAGATATGAAAGAAAGTTCGTTCGTAATAATTATAAATATTAAATTAAAAGTTATACCTTAATGCAATATTTAATTATCATGTTACCTGCTTAGTGTGTAATTTAAAGTTAATATTATATATACTTTTTATTCACGGGTGTGTATTTGTTTTGCACAATTATGACATTTGTTTGATAAAGTTCAGTTTGTGAATATTTTATGCATAAATTTCGTACACTGTTGTATTCTACTGAGTTGAATGGATTGGTATGTTATCTGTATGTATTTATCTGCCAGAATGTATTTATAATGTTCAATATTTAGAAAAGCTATGAGAATGGAAAGAAATCTGATTGCATTATAATGTTTGTAGGGATAAAAGATTTTGCTTATGTAGTATATGTGAACAATTTTCCATGAGTAGAGCCTAGTCTATATTATATGCCTATGATTAAATGATATTTTGAAGTGATGTTTTCTTAGAGCCTGGTGATGATGAATAAGTCCCCACCAATAATGTATTTAGAAGTAGATGAGTTATTGTTGAAGTATGATTAAATGATGCTTAGGAAGTTATGTGACGTTTTTTCTTAGATTCTTGGTGATGAAGAAATGTTCTCCATCAACATTATATTTAGAATCAGATGAATTGTTGTAGAAGTGTTCAGTAAGATTTTACCTGCTCCGCATGTAGATTTCCCTTATAACGTATAAAATGTATAATCATGAAAATATAGCTTTGTGTTATTTAATATTGGCCAGATAAATTGTTAGATTAATTGGTGATGTAATATCAGTGTCTTATTATATTGATGAATTATGACATTGTTCGAAATAAAATAATTGTATGATATTTTCTTGATGAATGGAGAGTTTATAAAAAAGATTGTTTTACATTATTGCTGCTTGAACATGCACACACATGCGTAATACAAATAATATCGCGTATATAAAGTATAGAATTATTGAAATTAAAATGAGAAATAAACGTCTTTTGAATACATTACATTCATTTAAATATAAAGTATAAAGTATTGAGATTAAAACGGGAATAAATATTTTAAAATACAGTGTATTTATTTAAATAAAGGTTATAAATCATCAAATCATCAGAATAAACATGATTTGTTGCTACACATAAAAGGTATACATAATTGAAAGCGATTATTTAGTCAATTAGAGAAAATTGTTTTGTTGAGAGCCAAATATAATTAATTTGATTTATTTTGTTAATCAAGAGTAATATCCTCTCAAAAGTATTTTTTTGTGCTAATAATCTAACATGTTATTTATTTATTGTCATGTAGATGAAACATGTAGGCAAAGCATGTGTTTGAAGTCAGGATATTTAAGTTTTGTTATTAATTTGCTTTGATAGTAGGGATAATCCCAAACTGATACTCAAAGTCTATTTGATAATTTAAAAATCTGTAAAACAAATAGTCCATTTGTAAATATCATGTTAAACCAAATTTATCTTGTTTATTGTAATAAATGATTTGTTTTAGTTATTTAAAATCTTAAAAACTGTGTCTTGAGTTATTCTTGTGTACATTCATGTTTTCCATTTCCACATCTCCACATTTCATAAATCTATTACAAAATAGATGTATTTTTTTTTAGAGTTATAATATTAAATTTGCTAGTGTCTGACAATATTGTTTTTTTTAATCCAAACATTATAAAAGAACATTTTGCCACTGGACAAACGTATTAGAAAGGTTGCCAAGTCAGTATATTTATTAGATGATGATATGAGATGAAAATATCCTATCTCTGTCATTATCTTGTTATTGAAACACAGTAAAATATTTTAGTCAATTTGTTTTATTACATTTTTATCATACTTTAGAATTATAATTTATGGGCCAATGTAGTTTATTTAATTCAACTGTGTTTGTTAAAATTCCCTGAGATCTTATTGTTTATTTCTTGATTGGCATTAAAGTAGATGTTTAGATTATGATATGCCAAGTCATAGAATTGTTTAAGAATATAATTATAGCAAGCTGATATGTGTTATACTTGGATGAAGGAAGAAATTAAGTTTAAAGTATATTTTAATAGACTGTTCCAAATAAACATTATGATTCTTTATCATACAATTAATTAACAAAGGAATTTACATTATATTAAATGTTTTATAATATTTCTTCTTTTATTCATTTATTATCATATATCTTATGAACTGCCTATAGCCTCCCACTGAGCTGAGCTGAACATAAACTTAAATATAGAGTCTCAGTAATAATTTTGTATTATATATTTTGTTATATTGTTCTATTCATTAATAGAACTGGTGCCTGGGCATTTCGTTCATGTAATGTATATGAGCGGTGTTGGGAGTGTATATATATGAAAAACAAAAAACACAAGTTAAAAACTTGCATACGCTTGTATTTATGACAATAGATGGTGTTATACCAAAAACACCTTCAAGCATTTGTTTACATAAACGTCAGAGCGAGTATTAGAGATAGTGAAATACTCGCTCTGACGTTTATGTAAACAAACGCTTGAAGGTGTTTTTGGTATAACGCCATCTATTGTCATATATATATATATGGAAGAAGTCAAGATTGGATATTACTAATCTATTTTATAAATTCAATTTAGGGACTACAAAAAATATTTACACATAATTTTATTATTTATCTGCAATCAGTATATTTTTCAAAAAACAATAATCCATCAATTATATTCTCTGATATCATTTCTTAATTTGCTTTAGCTGATTGGCAAAAAAAAACATCCATTGTTTTGATTTTTCTGAAAGTTTATGATGGGTAATGAATAAATAAGTGATTGCTGTAGATGAGAATGAAAATATCTTGAAAGTCCATTATGGGTGTAGTTTAAATTGCTAAAGATATATACAATAAAAATGAATTCTGTAATAAGCACGATTGAAACAAAAAGAAATGCAGAGTTTTAAATAGTCATTCAAAATAAAATACATTTCTCAGTAAGCAAGTCTAATTTATACAAAATCCGACTCTACAAATAGTCTTGGAGATATGACTGGCTTGCTTAAAATTTTACTGACAAGTTAGAATTTACCACTAGATAATATTTAAAAAAAATATAATAGTAAATCGAAATGTTTAATTGTTATATGAGCAATAAACAATTTAAGTTTTCAAGATCCATTCTAAAAAAACTCATCTACAGAATGTCCTAGTTTCATTGCTGGAAATAATTTTCATACAAAAATGTAGTACTCAAAGTATTATTCACATTAGATTACATTTACTATTTATTTCATTTCTTTTAATTACAATTAAGAAAAATTCAAATGTAACCATGAATATATCTAAAATGTTTTTGGAATAGGTTGAACTCACTATTGAAATTCAAATCATATCAAAAAGTTTTATTCACTCAGGGAATTGTCAGGAGAGATAGCACTAAGATATCAATTTTTTGTCAATACTTATTTATAAATACACCTGTCAAAATGAAATACGATAGTAGATAGTTTTCTGAGTATTGCTGTTTTATATATACACCTTTTAACTATGCTTCTGATCTAAAAAACATGAAGATAAACTTTTCCATATGACAATTTTTGGAAAGGTAGCTTGAACATTTTTTTCATCACTACCTTTGATTCAATCTTTAAAAATCTACACCTCTGCAATATAGTAGTTTAGCTGGTCAATTTGGACTCTGGTGATATGTTTACCTTTCCTTTTTAATAAATTAATATCTAGGGAAAAATGACTTACTTTAAGATATTTACTACTCTTTTACTACTCTTATTTGGTAATTCCAGTAATTCATTTTTTTTCTGAAAATTCTGATCTTTATTTTCTGTAATATCCAGGGTATGAGCACAGATTTTCACATGACCCACCTCTCTCCACACTATCTCATAATACTGATACACCTGAACACACATATGTCGAAAAGATAAATAATCACCAATATACGTATTTCATGCTAAACCAGCAATCATCAGTTGGTCCAGATTACCATCTCTACACATATCAAATACCATTCATAAATTAAAACAGATAATCAGTAGTTACAATATTTTACTTAATTATATGCTATTATTACAATTTATTATTTACATCACCAAAATGGCTTCTATTTTTCTACTTACTTTTGGCATATTAGATAGTTGATCTGATACTAATAACCTTAAACAGACAAAATTGTAGACCAGAATTAATTCCCTTTCCATTTAAGTTCATTAAATATTATTTTGATTTAGTTCAAATTTACTCTTAGATTTATTTTAAAAATAACTTCATTTATTTTTTTTATCTTTGAATAACAGTCAGATTTGGAACAAAAATAAAATAATATTAGTTCCAACATCCATTATAAATTAGTATGTAATCCTGAAGCATCAATTACAAAATATATTTTAATTCAGATATTGAAAAATATTTAAACATATATATTTTTAATTACTATCTTACAAACAGAATCTTAATCACTGAAAGATACATTTTAAAAAAGCAAATCACATTCATGATGTGAATTTTGATGAAAACAAACTTATTCCATGTTCTAAACTATTATTCTTGCATATCTAAATAAAATTATATCAATTTAAATTACTTACTTTTACTTTTTAAATATAAAATTGTTAAAATTTTTAACATTAAAATATTCACTTTAGCTTATTTTGAAGATTAAATTTATTATGTAGTAATAATTTTATCTATGAATGCATTATATTTTTATATCCTCTTTGATCATACATTTTCATTAAACAAATGGATTTTGAAATTACTATAGTACAAATTAAAAATTGGTATAAATTTATTTAGAATTAAAAGAAAAAATATTAAAGAACATCAAAAGCCAAGATCAATTGAACCAGATTGATTTAATCAAAACACATAATTTGGGAATGTTTTTCACTTTTCTAATGGTTTTGAAAAGTGAATTTGTAAGATAAGAGGACATAAGTAAAAAGGAAGTAAAAATACAATACATGTATAGGTAAAATTATGATTATATGATATAGTGAATTGTTAATTAAATTAATTGAAATATCAAAAAATTAATAATTTTATATTCAAAAACTAATTGATGTTTATGAATAATAATAAAATTACATTAATATTAAAAAATATTTAAACATTTTGAAAGCAAATGGGAATTTCAATTGATGAAATTTTTTATTAAAATATCAGAAACGACTGTGGCAAATAGTAAGGATTTTTTTTGTCTTGAAGAATCTATAAATTCAATCACTTTTTGTAGAAAGTAATGAAAAATTTTGTTTATGTTTTTGAAACTTTATTTAATTAAGTATAAGTAGACAAATTTCCAAAATGAGTCAAATATAATTTTAAGATTCGTCAAAGAGAGCAAAATGTAACCCAATAATCAATTCAAATACTAAACTCTCCCAACTTCACAACAATCCTATTTTATAACAATCAGCAATTCTTAAAGAGAAATGCAGAATCATTTAGATCAAACCCATAAAAACTATATCAATTGAGTAATAACAATTTTTTTTCATATGGTAAATGCATTAACTGGGAAGTGAACCTGGGCCACCTGCTTGGAAGGCAGCTATGCTAACCACTAGGCCACCATGCTCGACAACTTGATTATATTAAACACACATTTTGTTAAAATACCCAAATATAATTTTTGGTAAAATACCATTAATATAAGATTACTGTATGACGTCTTAGACAATACATGTACCTTTAGTTCTAGTTTATACTTTGGAATTCATAATAAAGTTTTTTCAAATGTTTTATCTATTTTGAAAATTCATTTCCATAAATCACTTTGCTTACTTTACATTAAATTTTTTATATAATTTAGATTTTTTTTCTTTTTATATTGTTTTTCTAGACAGTCTATCACAGATTTTACTTTGTGATGACTTATGGGTGCTGTAAGAGTTCTAATATATAGAATGTCACATGAATTTTATATTCAGGCTTTTAAATGATCTCATTGTAATATTTTAAATATTAACTGAATTCAGGATTAAGTTTTTTTTCTGAATTTCATCTAAAAATTGACCAATAACTATGAAATAAATCTTTTATGAGGGTAACGTTTTTTAAAGGGGTTGATTGGCCCTTGACCTTTACAAAAAAAATCTTAGTATTCGATTTTATAAGCAATTATGAAAGATTTTTGAAAAAAAAAATCTTATATATAATTCAATTACCATGTTTGTGGCTTTCATTTTCTGATTTAATATGACAATACAAAAAAATTAAATTTATAATGAAAAGCATATTAATACACACTCATGTATACATTAATGATCAATATTGAAAATGTTTTTTTTTATTCTATATTTGTACAAGCGTAAAAATAATTTAATATTTTATTTCATTTGAATAGTATTATTTTAAACATCTTGTAAACTAATAGTAAATTTGATTGATTCTTTACTTAAAAATTTTTAATTACTTTTGTCAAGCGTTGCTGGTCGAGTGGTCAGCACAGCCATCTTACAAGCAGAATTTTTTTAAATTATTTTTATATTTTTAAAAAATATATATAAAAATTTTCAAATCTGTATATTACGAAAGATAAAATTTCACTAATAATAAAACTATGTTTAATTCTCATAAACCTTTCTCATATTGTAAGTTTGCTTGCATACTCATTTGATGAGATAGTAATCTCTATAATATATTTAGGAAGTTAGCTAATAGAAGATGAGAAAGCTGTTCCTGTAATTAGAGTTATAATATACTGAAGGAAAAACAAATATTTATTGTAATAAAATTATGAATATAAAATATATATTAGATAAATTCATTTGTTTTTAAAAAGTTTTAATAATCAAAAAATTATACAAAGTAGATTTATTATTTTTGTGCATTAGTTATTTAAAACATTAAAGAATAATTTATTAATGAGTTTCACTGTAATATTCTTTACATGAATATTTTAATTGTGTAAAATAATTATCACCAATCTTAAGAAAATACATTTTCCAAAACATATTTCTAAGATATTTTTATTATATCAAATATTTTAAACATTGATGGCTATTTGATAAAATTGATATTTACCCTTTTAAACTACTTATAAAACAGCAGGATTTGATAAAATTTGTTATGACTGAAAAGATCTTACTAATATTGTATTACCATTCTATGATAATGAAGATGCCTGCATAATTTAGTGCAATAAGTAAAGTAGAGAATTCTGAAATAGATGTATGGATCATGTCTACAATTATCATTTTGATGCTCAAGAATAATGCATTTGACTGCATTAATATTTTGCCCTGTGTGATTTAATGCAGTAATAAAATAGTAGACTCTAGAAGTCAAGATCCATAGACTGCCATACAGTTTGGTCTTTTTCAGTACTTTACATGATCAAATGGATTATAGTTTAGGAGTTAATAATAATTATTTTTAGTGAAGATAATATATGTCAGTTGGAAAATATAAAATATACTTAAGCACTGATGACAATTTTTCACTGAATAAAATAACCATTCTTAGACATTTCAAATAAAAGGAATAAAATAAGATTATTAGAAATTTCCAAGCAAATAATTAAAAAAAAAATGTATATTTTATTAAGCAAATAATGTCAACCTATTTGCGTATACAATTGGACATATTTTTTTTATAACAAAAGAACTTAAGACTCATTTGAAAAAAATCTTGTGAAAAATGATTAATACGTTAAACAAAAATATCTATATAATATATATGCTATATTTCAAGAATAATTTATAATCAATAATTTTCTATTTTAGGGATGGTTCATAATGGGTATTAGTAACATGTTGTTGATTTGATCCAATAAGTGCAGCAGCTTCCAAATAATGAAACTGATGTAATTATAATTAGCAAGAAAGGCAAATGATGGTAAACCATAATATAATAACTAATAGAAAGAGCACAATCTTGAAGTGATATAATCGGATGATGGGATGGATTTTGCTTGGCAAAATCTATAATGGGGGATTTTTTTAAAAAAAAAAAATGAGACAAAATTTTATAATATGGAAAGGTGAAAAATATTTTTTTTAATGAAAAAATATATTTGCTTGTTAAATCTAAATATAAAATAATAAGTTTTTTGTAGAAAAAGTGAAAAAGTTATCAAGATCCAGAAGTACCCAAATTTAAAAACTATATTTCATTTTCTTAATGTGTGTTTCACAATTTATTTTTAGAGAAATAGTCTAAATTTATATATTTGTTAACATATATATAAAAGACATATTTTCCAGGTTCATCCATGTTAAAAAATGTAAATATTGATATACCAACGTTTCGACTTGATCACACAAGTCTTTAAAACCTCTCATTTGGCTCAGATATATAGATGACACTTTTGTCATATGGCAACATGGAAAAAATAAATTAGATGATTTTTTCTTACATTTAAATAATATGCATCCTCATATTAAATTTACAATGGAGACAGAGTCTGATGGAAAACTCCCTTTTCTTGATGTTCTAGTCACCAGAATACCAAATAGTTTATCTTTTTCGATTTACAGAAAGAATACACACACAGAAAGATATTTACATTTCCATTCTCATCATCACCCAACTCAGACAGTTTCTGTAGCCAAAACTCTTTCAAATAGAGCAATTAACCTTTCAGATAAGTCACATCTGAAAGAAGAAATAAATTATATTAATAGTATTTTATTAGCAAATAGTTGTAATTTATATAAAAAAAAGCCTTATTTCAAGCCCAAAATGGACAAAATAGGAAATAAAAAGATGATAAATCAGCTATTAGGATTTGTGTTTCATATGTAAAAGGAACTATAGACAGTACTGGATGTATATTAAAACACTATAATATAGATACATTTTTTACTCATCAAAAGGTAGCAATATAATCACCAAGCCTAAGGATTTAATCCCTCTTGAATCTCATGGTGTTTATCAAATCACATGTAAAAATTGTAAAGCTTCTTACATAGGTATGAGTAATCATCGCATCAGTGTTAGGAGAGATGAGCATGCTAATGCAGTTAAACAACATTCATCATTATCAGCACTCTCACTCTATACTATAGATTCAGATCATAAAATTGATTTTTCTAGTATCAGGATCATATCCAGATGTGATAATCTCTACCAGAACAAAATTAAAGAAACCATTGAGATACTTAAAAGGCCAGATTGTATCAATAAGTGAGATATACATGCAAACTTCTATTTGGAAAGATTTTTTTAAAAAAAAACATTCTTAATTTAACATTTTTGCTATTGGTGGAACTTTAACATTTTTTTTTTCAAATCAGTGATTGTAGTGCCTCTACAACTATCTTTCTACCTTTTATCACCCAGTGGATGACTTGTGTGATTAAGTCGAAACATTGGTATATCAATATTTAAATTTTTTAACATGGATGAACCCGCAAAATATGTCTTTTATATATGCAACCCATGAAAATCTTCGTATCAACATATATATATATATATATATATATATATATATATATATATATATATATATATATATATATATATAGAGAGAGAGAGAGAGAGAGAGAGAGAGAGAGAGAGAGAGAGAGAGAGAGAGAGAGAGAGAGAGAGAGAGAGAGAGAAAGAGAGAATTACCTTTTTCAAGAATATGATATAAGTAGCCATTATAATGCCCAAATGCTTGCTTTATTGCTAAAAACTTATAAAATTAAAAATTTATTATCATTACAAAAAAGAAAAACTATCTATTTGAGCAAAAGATTATATGTTCACATTCAAATATCATTTTAAATAGCCCAATGTCAACAATCATTTGACTGGCTTTAAATAAAGACAAGTCTAAGATAAGCTTTGTATCTTCAGAAAAAATATAGAGACAAGAATACCAGCAGAGACTCAATTAAACTTGTAATGACTATACAAATATATATCACTATTTGAGAAAAGAAAATAGTGAAAAAGTTAAAATCAAGTCAGCAAAGAAATTCATAAATCTAATAATGACAGCTCTTCAATATGTTGAAAAAAGTAAGACTTTTTTTTAAAGTGTGATACTGATTTCAATAATAAAAAATTATTTTTAAGCAAAAATAATAGCAGGGCCTTGTAGAAAATGATCCCAAAGCAATTCTACTATTAATAAATTGCATTAAAGTTTAAAAACAATTGCTGCTAAAATCATTTGATCAGTGTCATGATTTCCATAATATTTTTATATATTAAATTTAATAGTTTCAATATCTTAAGTTTTGTATTACTAAAAAAATTGCTGTTGTTTGATGGTTGTAAATAATTCAGTTGTCAGAAGAATCTACTCATTATAAGCTATATTAACTTTTTTCCATTCCATAACCATAGAAGAGTTTTTTTTTTGCTTCTGAATTCTCAGAAACTATTATTGGGGTATAAGCACCAATATATGCATAAATTCCAAGAATAGAAAATGACAAATTAGATCTTATGGCAAATCTAATGCTATACAATTTTATTTCATTCAGAAATCTTATCTTCCAAAATTACAATTTATAAGTTGTTCTTTTTAAAAATGAGTTATTCTCATATTAAATTTTGATAGTTCTCTTGCCACAAATACTATTCTTTTTTTTTAAGTTTTAAAGAGTTTATAATAAACAAAGTTCATAAATTTCATATAACAATATTTACGAAAAAAATTAATTATTAATAAAATAAAATTCTTTTAGTATTGTCTTCATTTTCTGATTAATGATTATTGTTTTCATAATTGTTTTTATTATGTTTTAATAAGAATTGCAATAGGAATGCTTATACATATAATTTTGATGAATTGAAATGACCATATCAGAACTAGTTCCAAAGAAATTCATTATTAATTGTATTTTTAGAAATATGTAAATCCATAAAGTTGTACCATTTATTCTTAAAGATATTTCATTTGTTTTACTTTATAAAACTAAGGAAAATATAAAAGAATATATTAATTACATAAGAAAGACATTGTTATCTACTTTAACAAAAAATTTCAAGAATATTGTTATAAACATATTGTGTTTAATCATAAATAAATAGTGACTAGAGACTAAATATAACTTTTGTGAAGCAAGACTACATACAGTTTTACTGCAAGTAAATAAAAGAAAATTGTCCGAATCAAATATGACATTTACATGTCATTTTTATCATTTTGGTCAAAGAAAACAATTCAATTACCTGGCAGATTTGCAGCAATATTTGAAATTATTAAAGGTCTGCTGAAGTTCATTTATTAATATTATATAACTTTTATATGATAGAATGAAAGAAAACTGTTAATGGTTGAAAATCTGAAGTATTTAAAATAAAAACTGTTTATTTACAAAGATGTCTTAACTCTATTTTTGTTTTTCCTTTTCTATGACATTGGTTTTTTAAAAATGTATAAGTATTTTATATAAAAGGATTAATGTATAATAATGATAGGTCTTAATTTGAATAAATTAAAAGCAAAACAATAAACTTTATTTTATGGTTTCTAAATTTACACTATGTTGATGTTATGTCTTTATTTCCAATTAAAAATGATATCTTGAAGTTTTTAATACTTTGAATACAGCCTATAAAGATTTTGTTTTAAAATTAATATTAAAAAAGCAATGATTAATGAGAAAGACCAATATACTATAACTGCCTTTAACAATGATTATCCAATTAGTTACATAAAAAAACTATTATTTTATTCAATTTATTACATGGAAATAAGACTTAAAAACTTTACTGAGTTAAAATAAAAACAATACAAATCTATTTAAGAATCTATTTACATTAAATTGGGCTTGTAAAGCAAGTGGATAGAAAGAGACTTTCTTATAAAGAAGATTATGTTAAACTTGGGTATAGATTTTATAAGAGAGATATATCCCATTAACACTTTAATGGTTATCTCAAGAACATTTTAAGAAAGTGTAATATTAAGTGTTTTCACTAGAAAAATTTGACTGAAGACAGAATACAATGAAAAACTACAATTATGCAAGATATTGAAGTATTCAAAAAAATATCACTGCAGAATTAGAAAGACAACATTCAAAATAAACAATTAAAAAAAACAGTACATGATATATAGTAGTGATTAATGAAATATTTTATTTCATTGTTATAAAACTTTCTTTAATGTTTATATATATATTTGACTTCTCTGTTTTAATTTTATTTTTTTTCCTTTAGAATTACATTTGCCATATTCATTTACAAGCACTTTGTTATGATAATAACACAATTTTAAGTGATACCAATATATATATATATATATATATATATATATATATATCACTTAAAATATATATATATATATTGTGGCCTGTCTATAGGTGGTACAACCCTAAGCAGAGTTACTATATCCCGACCATTTTCTTTAACTATAACAATTGAATTTAGATAAGATTAGTATTTATCCCAAGTTACTTTGACATGAGTAAATATTTCTAAAATAAGACGTATTTTAAATATAATCAATATGAGACTTGTTTACCCATAAACAGATTATCCCCTTAACATTAAACAAATACAAAATATTTGTTCAATGGCATAAGAATACACAGATACTCCTCCTCGTTAAGTATCTGCATACTCTCATGACTAACAATAATATCTAATATATTATTTTATATTTATAACTATTAAGTTTTAATTCAATCACTCATTAAATTAATCTGTTAGATAATTACAGATAAACTTTGATTCATATTATGTTTAATAATTAAGATTGACAATAATCACAAGAATAACTTTAAAATAAGGAGATCTCAGGAAAATCATTGATATATTCATTCTTCATACTACCCATGAAATATCAAGAGGGATTTTACAGATTTCCATGGATAGTGTACAAATTAAGAAAGGCTTGTAATTTAAATTCATAATCAAGCTTTATATGTATGTTCTTTAATACTGAATATTAAAATAATATTATTAACTAAACTGTGATTAACACTAATACTTTCACTAATAACTAATGTATCATTTAATTTTATATTAATAAATACACTTTAATAATTGGCAGTGCCATCAATGACCTATGGGATCAAGGCAACATGGAACAAGTAAAAAAAAAACTTTATTAAGAGATTTATGCTTATTAAACTGTTAGATTTGCTCTAAACTGAATTGACTTTTTATTTTAATTTTGACTGTACATTTTGAGTTATGTGATGTGGTGAGAATGAGCCCAGAAAAGAAATGCAGCAATTAGAATTTGATAAAACTTTTAAAACAATAATTTTAATAACATTCATTACAAATGATAATAAACATTACTATTAATATCGAATTTAAAATAACTTATAACAAAATAATACACATATATTATAATAACAACAGAAAAGTAATCTTTGGAGTATTACTATTAAACAAAACTAACAATTTCCTATTATATGTTGAGATATTTATCCTTATGTATGTGAACTACATATTATACATTCAGTTTATTAAACAATCATTTTTTCCCCATTCATGGTCCATTAGTTCAACCTCTACATAATAATAGTACTTGATGATTAAGTAACAATACAAAAATAAGTGAGAACATAGGATCATAATTCTGGAGGTTGGTAAGCAAACAAAATTAATTTATCTTTTACATAAGAACAAAATCATTGTTTTTAGTTTATCCATTCGCACATGTAAATACAACCTTCTCTCTGGATTGTGTATATATCATTTTAAATACCCTTTCATACTAAAATATTGAGCATATTTGTTTATTTAAATGATTAATAATCTTTAATCTCAACCTAATTATTAATAACTATTAATATAACAACACTTGAATTAATTTCTTATTAAATGATTTAGTTCTCTTCCCCCTCCCCTATTATACTAACAAATCATAGATTAAAAATATAAATACCAACATTAGAAAGAAGTTCTCTTTTAAACTCTCAGCTAAAGTATAAGAACAATTTTAAATTTTCTAGTTGTTTCACACTCCATAAACTTATTAGAACATTTTTATTTTTCCTTATTTTTTGAAGATTCTGCTTATCCGAAGATTCATGAGGTATTTGAGTTACGGCAACAATAATCCTTCATTTGTTCTTTGTTTAGTAATAAAAATTTATTTGTGGCTTGCCTTATTTATTTTAGATGATACATATTTCTCTCTATAGTAAAAGGTACACTTATGATTTCAATTAAAAATGTGTCGTGCAACGTTTTTTCAGCTAAACGTTATAGAAACTTTACAAAACGTTATAGAAACTGACATTCCTGCCGGTATGTCTCAGAATAAATAATTCTATCTCACATTGTAATTAAGATTTCATATATATCCAGAATAATAATGAACACTTTTCATTTATTACTAATTTAGTTCCATTGAATTTTAAATATATATACTTAACTGTTTCTAAGAGATTTACTATTCTTTTATCTATCCTTACTGGATATTTACGGTGTGTATTTATTTCCTTTTGTGCATTACTGCAGTTCATTTTCCCTATGGCACAATTATTATTACTTTTCAGTGAATATATTTCTTGATTATTCATCTCTGACTATTTCCTCAATATTTATTAATTTTCAAGAGATTATTGGGAATTACCGATTATTGACTTGCCCAGTAGAAAAATGATTAATTTATTCCATTATTTTAACAACAAAGCTTATAATTATCCATATATATTGTTGTAGAGTTGCAAATCATAAGGTTTTAGGAATTTTTAATCCAACTTTTTTTTTAAAAAAATATATTACAAGGGAAAAAAACATATTTACTTATTTTATGATCCAGCAAGAGAAGAAAAAAATCTTTATTTTTTTTTCTCCAGTTCGATAGTATATAATTGTTTGACACTTTTTGATTGGCTAATATTTCCCATCTTTTTTTGTTTATAACAACATAGATTTACCTCTCAAATTTTTCGGTTTATTATTTTAAAATGACCGATTTTTTCATTTTGTAAAAAAAATATTGAAATACAATATTTTTAGAAATTAAATAAAGATAGAATTTACTGTTTTAATTTTAAATCAGTATTTTGTAAAATTAAACCTTATTTATTTACTTTTAAATATAGCAAGATTTGAAGATAAATAATTTCTATTTTTAAAATCAAATGCACACAAACAATAATTATTAGCATCTATAACACATTCTGTTTACAAAATTACAAGTTAAACTTCACTGACTTTAAATACTAAATGATATTACTTGTCCATCCATTTGCATATATATGACTCTAAGGTTATTATCTATGTGTATCTTGAGTTAAGATCATTGGTTCTCATCTGATCCTTTGTGTCAGCCGCTAGAGGCACAATTTTTAACCAAAAAAACACATTAATATAATGTTTCCGGACTAGCGATTCTCTATTAATATTGACTTTTTTTTGTTTGTTTACAAAGTTTACTTTCTTTTGTTTCTGAATTATTTTTCCCAAATAATATTTTTGACGATGGGATAATAATATTTTTTTTTTTTTTTTTACCAAAGGGTCTTTTTTGGTGTGTGTTCAAATAGTAATTTGTGTTTTTTTTTAAATAGTATTACTGTTTTTGTAAAATTGGATAGACAAAATTCAAGAGAGAATGGGTTTTTTTGATGGATCTTTAAATAATAATTTACGTTACTTTGATAGGTTTACATTTGATTGCTGACAAAAATTATCGGGAGAAGTGTTGTTTTTTTTTCACGTGTGTGTGTGTGTATGTTTAAATAAAAATTAAAATCTTTACTTTTATCGGTTTACATTTGATTGATGACCGATTTGACTTACTTTTGTTTATAAATTATGGTTTTGGTTCTACAAATAAATATTTTTGACAATGGGACAATAATAGTTGTTGTTTGTTTAATTTTTATTGACAAGAGTGGGTGTTTTTTTGGTGTAGATTCAAACAGTAATTTGGGTTACGTTTAAATAATAAATTGCGGTCTTACTTTGATTGGTTTACATTTGATTGCCGACACTAGTTATTGGGAGAAGGGGTGTTTTTTTGTGTGTACGATTGTAGACAACAATTATTGGGAGAAGGGGTGTAACTGTTTAAAGAATAGTAGTTTATGTTACTTTTAGTAGTGGTGTACATTTGATTGCTGACAATAATTAGTGAGAGGGTTGGGTGTTTTTGGGTGATGATTAAATACTAATTTACCTTCCTTTTATTTTACATTTGATTGCCGACAACAATTATTGGGAGCTAAAGAGGTTGTTTTTTTGTGTATGTTTAAATCAAAATTGAAGTTACTTTTATCGGTTATATTTGATTGACAATGGTTTTGACTTTCTTTTTTTTTTCGTTTATAAATTATGGTTTTGGTTTGCCCAAAACCTAACATTTTTGACAATGGGATAATAATAGTTGTTGTGGTTTTCTTTCATTTTTATTGACAAGAGTGGGTCTTTTTTTGGTGTATGTTCAAATAGTAATTTGGGTTATGTTTAAAAAATAATCGGTTTACCTTATTTTTAGTGCTTTGTGTTTTAAAAAATTAAAAAGGGGGGGGGGTTTTTGGGGGGGTAAATTAATCCCCTTTTTTTTACATTTGATTGCCGACAACAATTAGTGGGAGGGGTGTTTTTGTTTACAATTAAAAAATAATTGTATGTTCCTTTTATTTTTTACATTTGATTGCCGACAACAATTATTGGGAGAAAGGGTTTTGCGGTTTTTTTTTTGTGTGTATGTTTAAATCAAAATTTAAGTGACTTTTATCGGTTACCATTTGATTAAAAACCGATTTGACTTTCTTTTTTTTTCATTTATAAATTATTTAGGTTTTCCCAAATAATATTCGATTTACAATGGGACAATAATGGTCTAGGTTTCTTAAATTTTGATTGACAAGAATGGATCTTTTTCGGTGTATGTTCAAATAGTAATTTGGGTTATGTTTAACTAATAATTTACTGTCTTACTTTGATTGGTTTACATTTGATTGCTGATGACAATTAGTGGGAGGGTTTTTTGTTTTATTTCTATACGATTAAAGAATAATTGACGTTCCTTTTATTTGACTGTTTGATTGCTGATGACAACAATTATTGGGAGAAGAGGGGTTTTTGGGGCTATGTTTAAATAAAAATTTTAGTTACTTCTTTTATTTTACATTTGATTGCCAATGACAACAATTATCGGGAGAAGAAGGGATGTATTTTTAAATAAAAATTGAAGTTACTTCTTTTATTTTTGACATTTGACGAAGGCCATTTAGAATCCCTCAAACAAGCTTGCCTTTATGAAGTGAACATTTCCGTCGGCAGATGTTTTTGGACCTCAAATTTGCATATATTTGCCACACAATCCAATCTTTTCTTTCAGCAGCAGGATGTTTTTTTCTTTTTTTCTGCTGTAGAAATATTCCAGCACCACCTTCCATGTCTGGCAATTCCCATCTTTTCAAGTTTTCTGTTGTGGGAATTAGCCAAACTTTTTGTCTCGGAAAATTTCTCGCTAAAACGTGACTCAAAGCGTGATTTTTAAAATTTTACACTACCCCACCCTAATCCAAAATTTAGAAGGAATATAAATTTATGAGGAACAATCACTACTGTTAAAATTGATAAAATGTAACAGTACATCAATTCGTCTTAAAAAAAGGCACCAATGAAAATTTAAATAATTTTGACACGATTACATTAACACACCCTCGTATGATATTGTTACATAAAATACATAATGCAGCATTACTATATAGTGCATGACACAAACAACTACGGCATTTTCCTCTGCTTTTAGCATCGGAAAAAGCCACACCGTTAGCTGCTAAGCCGAGTTAACACACTTTCTAGATTTTATCGTAGAAAGAAGACTTAACTCCTTGTTAACACTCTACCTTTTAGCATAGAGAATAGACTTAACTCCAAGTTAACAATCTTTCTAGGATTTATTTTAGAAAGAATGCTTAAAGGCTTGGGTGCGGCTGCGCAATGGCATATTTCTAGAAATTTAGCTAGAAATAACGCCTCTAGCGGCTGACATGAAGGATAAGATGACAACCAGATCATTTATAAATTTTCATTAGCTAAAACCGAGTTTAAATTCTATGATCTAATATGTCATTACTGTCTTCTTTTAATAAGTAAATATTATTGGATTTGTAAAATTTAAAATTATACACCAAAATCCTATTTTAGAATAGTCTGAGCTAATAAAAAGTGCACAATATATATATATAATTTTGTGGAAAAAAATTACTTTTCACACATCCACTATTAAATTGATATCAAATTGACAAACACTCATCTGTCAATAATTGTTTTAGAAGTATAAATGGTCCACTTATGCTTAAAATATTCTTTAAATAAGCTAATTCTTGTCTGTGCTTAAATCAGGGCTTGATCTTATTATGAGCATCATTTTTCAATTAACAAATTATTTGCACCAGTTTATTTTATATATCAGGCTCATAATAAAACCAAGCTCTGATTTAAGTATGATCAGTAAGGGTTGGTTTATTTAAAGAATACACTCTAAATATAAGTAGATCAGTTATGTAAATACAATTTATTCACTATTTTGAACACTTTTTAACAAAAACCTTTCATTGACCTATATGCTAAAGTATGTTCAAAGCAGTGGATAAATTGTATTTATTTAATATATTACAGCAAAATAAAGAAAGTGGTGAATTTAGGCCATTTATGCTTACAAAATATCTATTGACAAGTGAGTGCATGTCAATTTACTGCCAATTTAATAGCACGTGTGAAAAAATAATTTCCTTCTACAAAATTACATATATATAAACAACTATATTATTATTTATTATATATAGTATTAGTAAGTAATATTAAGATATATGTTTTAAATCAAACATGCATATCACTAAATTAGTGATAATAATGCAAGCTTGTTACTTTTTAACAATGTTTAAACAAAATCAGCCCACATACTTACCACTAATAAACACTTTCTACATTTAGCATCACATTAAAATAAACAGCCAATCAACTGTTTCTGAACAATTTTTTTACACCTTACAACATTAATTTTCATCTGGTTTCCTAGTCCATTAGCAGTATCCAAATGCAATTTACAAAGACAAATTCATAAATGCCAAACTTAAAACTGATTAAAGTTTAAAAGTTGAAATAATCATAATGCAATTCTTTTAAATATTATACCATTTATATACATTTAAAGATTTTTTAAATTTTTTTTATCTATGTACTCTCATCTCAAACTCCATTATGTCACAACTATCCACTAAAATATGCCTACTCATTTCACATGCATTTTCAAACAATTTTCACTTGTTTGGTCAGTTGGAGGCATCAAACATTTGAATCTCAATTAATATCCTTTGATAGTTTTCCATTATGCTACCCTTTTACAATAAAAAGACTGGTTTGTATCCATTTTTATCCAAAATTTTTATGTATTTTTTTTAAAAATGAGCACACTCTTCATTTTAGACTGCACTTTATCCATCAGCAATAAAAATTTAGACCATTTTTTTCACTATCTATGCATTTCATGATCAACCATCACTCATAAGGTGAAACTATAGACATTAAACACCCAGATTTCCATGAAGGCAATTCAATATTTTAAATGCTTAATATTTAAAAAGATCACACTGATTATTTCATGATTTAAAATCCAGTCAGCCTTCAATTTAATACAGTGAAGCCATAAACCATATTATTTCAATAAATCTAAGTTTAATTATCTACTCCACAAAATGTAAATAAAAATGTAAATAAGCAAACAAAAAAAATTAAAATATGTAAATTTACTACATTTTATGATATGCATGCAACAATTTTTGCATCACTATACATGATTATATTTAATAAAAATATTGAACAAATTTCACAATATGCCAATATTCATTTTTCCATCTCAGAGTGCTGTATGCAATCATGTTTATTAAATCCCTATTGACAAATTAAATTAAAGTTTCAAACTTTTGATTGTTCATTTACAGAATCAGCAGTAAAAATATATTTGTCTTTTAAAATTATATTTGTTTTAGCTTAGTTTTTAAAATGCAAATTAATAATTTGTCAGATTATTAAAGTGAATGAGTTTTTTAAAAAATAAATTTTTATTTATAATTGACAAAAATAATCTATAGTGGTAATTATAAAGTGTATGATTATCATACAATTATAAATTTTGGGTGTACATGACTAATTTCTTTGTCAATTTGCCCTTTATGTAAAAGTAAATATTTTTTATTAAAATCTGAATTCTTTTAAAATAATTAATATTTTACAATATTTTGTAAAAAAACAAACAAACAATAAATGTGCAAAAAAAGTATTCTGAAATATATGTTTTCATTTTGAAACTCAAAATGAAGAAATAAAACTGCCAAAATCATTGACAGGTACTCTCTATAGAGAGAATGAAAAACAACTAATTAGCACATTGGAAGGCATGCTGTTGTGTTATTGTTATAGTACTAAATTTAAATATTATTGATTTATTAGTTATAAAAAATTCTGAATGCATTGACATTATTCAGTATCATTTTTCCAACAGAATGAACAAGAAATTAGCAAAACCTTAAAAATAATGGTTTAAATGTGAGCTAAAGCTGGAGATGCATCAACACATTCCATACTGAGAAAAGTTAATAAAATTAGCTTCAGTTTATGTAAAAAACACATATACTTTATTCTTCTTTTATTATCCTCTCCAAATTTGATGATCAGTACTTCACATATTAAAATGTTTTTTTAAGCATAATGCTAAAATGTTTTACAAAATTTAAAAACATATTTAAAGTTGATATCATCTTTAAAATATTAAAATAATTAAGAAGATAATTAAAAACTGTGGAGGAGCTATGACTTATGCTACATTTTGTTCCAAACTCCACTCACTTTCAATATTTTAGTGTGTAATATCTCCATTTTGTTTCTAATTAATGATTAGAATATAATATATATTGTTTATTGAACTGCAAGAGTATATACATTACTTTTCAACCTGTACACACA
The DNA here is from genome assembly GCA_028023455.1 of Epiperipatus broadwayi. Lineage (NCBI taxonomy): Eukaryota > Metazoa > Onychophora > Udeonychophora > Euonychophora > Peripatidae > Epiperipatus > Epiperipatus broadwayi. The sequence continues at coordinate 2,895,510 of JAQFVV010000061.1, read as the reverse complement.
CACTATATAATATGTATACTTTTTCATATGTGTATATAAAAAACTTTGAATAAATAATATTATTATTAATAGATGTTTTTTTGAAGCATTAGAATCATGTCTGAGAAATCTAGATATTAAATTTGCATTTTTTATCATCTTCTGAGAAATGTTGCTAACATTTTTTTTACAGCTTTAAAATTCACATATATTTATTTTCTAATATTATAATTTCAAAAAAATTCAAAAGATGTCATGAAAATTGAATAATCAGTAATTTCAAACTAACTGAAACTACACAATAATGATTAATCATTATATATTTGTCAATCTTAAACTTTGTGAGGAAAGTTTGTGATTATTTTTGTATTGTAATATTGTAATAATTATTAGAAATCAAAAATAGATATTGCATATTTGTTTTTTTTTTACAGAAATGTTTTATTTTTAAATATAAAAGAATGCATTCTTTTGAATATTGTTACCACAAAGATTACACCCATGGGAAATACAACTGTCTAGAAATAATGTCACTCAGAACACTGTTATAATATTTAGTAATATCATAAAAATTTAAAAAAATTTAAATCTTTAAAACATAAATTGATAGATTTAGTAGATATTAAAAATAATTCATACAGATTTTTGAAACAAACATCAAAACAGATTTCATTCATTTTGCAAATTGAATCAGCTCCCCCTGAAATTTGATGATGTAACAGCATTTTGTTTTGCTTAAAATATAATTTTAAAAATAATTTCAAAAATCAGATGTGATTTTTTTTAAAATTTATATAATTTCTAAACAAAAATATCTATTGAATGAGGTCAAATTATATTCTGATAAATAAAAAGATTTAATATTAAAGTGAAAGTTGAAACCTTAAACCTAGTGAGAACAAAGAAATCTGTCAGTATACTACAGAATTAATAAAAAACTGAGGAGGGTACATTTATATACATTTTACTAATGTGTGCTCACTCATGCATTCACTAAAGCAAAAAAAAAAAAAAAACTATCATACTTTTATATTTTCTTTTTTTCAATAACTTTTTCTTATTATAAAAACAAAATAGACTGCTCTTTAACAAGAAACTATTGTCTGTTTTTTTAAAGACAGCATTATTTTTAAGTATTTCTTTTAGAAAATAATTTGTTATACAAAATAATGCATATCAAATTCAGAAAAGATAATAAAAAAAGAATAAAATATATATTTTTAGTATAAACTGAAAAATCTTATCAATGTATATAATCATGTATGGCTCAGAAAAAAACAAAATGTCTGCTGGAATATCAAAAATTTACAAATTTCAATTTATATTTTTATTTATGTTTTTGTTTATATTTTTCTTTAGATAGAGTGTGGAAGCTGTAATTATTAAGAATAGTTTGAAAGCAGAATTACAAACAAAAATTAATAGTTATTAATAAAAGCATAAATGTAGTTAAATGGAATGGAAGAAGTTTATTATAAGTTAAATTAAGGAAAAGATAAATAAGAAGCATTTAATAGCAGCAAATAAAGATAAAGGATCAAGGTTTGTTGTTTTAAATGAAATGAATTATGATAGGGAAATAAAAGATATTGTAAAACAGCATACCAAAAGATAAATAAAGATCCAGGAAATAAAATTAAAACAAAATATAAGATTTTATTAAACTATATGAAAATAAACCAATTAATTAATAAAAATGAATATAGATTTTTATATTCTACAACCTTTGAACAACTATGTATATATTGGGTAAGTTAAAACATGTAAGAATGATATTCCAGTAAAAGTGATATTAGAATTTAATAATTATATTCTTAAACATTTATGTGATATAATAGATAAAAAGATTCTCATTGCAATAGGTTTTGGCAAATATTACATTAGGAATTCAGAAGGACTTATACATTAATTAGTGTAAAGTTAAATAGAAATGGAATAATTGTATTATTTGATATTGAAAAAATGTATCAGAGTATAGCTAGGAAAAATAATACAAAATAGTTATTGATAAAATATAAATGGATAATATAATTTTAGAAGCATCATTATATATTATCAGAAAAGCATTATTATTGATAGATAATGCTTTATATTTTAAATATAAGGAAGAATTTTGAAATATAACAAAGGGATGGGGCATGAGTTGCTCTTAGTGGGATTTTGTCAACATTTATGATTGGCTATATAGTGAAAAATATAAATTGATAAGTATATAAAAATGAGATAATTTTAGAATATCATAGACATGTTGATGATATAATTGTAATAAGTAATAGTAGAAGTATTATTAATGCATTTGACGAACTGAACAATAACAAATACAATATTAAGTTTACAATGTAAAATGAGAAGGAATTAAAGTATTTAGATATTCAAATCCAATCACAAGATTGACTGTGGATTTTATTTTTTGATCATTTATGATTTGAATGATTAACGACAATGCTAGTGAACTTATAATTAGTTCTTTGGTGATCACTCATCCTCATTATATTCATTCATTCCTTGTATATTCATTTTATTTGTGATCAATGATGATGTTGATGACCATTTCATCACTCCAGGTTCACCCCAGTTTTTCTGCTACAATATATCTAGAAACATAGCTGTATATCTCTAAAAAACCTTCTTGCATTCATCATCATTTGCGAAAAAAAAAAATACTTCCTTAAATTTTTAAGTCTTTGAAATTTAAGTTACGACTAAAAGAAATATAATTTATGGCAAAATATAAATAGACTTAAGTTGTGTTTATATATTAGACTATTTCCTCCATCTAATATCAAGTATTGAATGTCTTTAGAAAAATTATACCTTATTTAAATTTTCTAAAGACATTCAATACTTGATATTAGATGACGGAAATAGTCTAATATGTAAATACAATAAATACCATCATCAGGAAAACAATAAATGGATTAAAAAAAACAATTATAATGTATATGTATATTAAAATGTATCGTATGTATTCATAGTAATGTAAAAGTTGTAAAGATTGAAGAATTACTGTATATTGTTTATAAAACATTCTTTGTTTATTTTTTTATGACTTGGTAATGTTAGCCATAATTAAATTATATCTAATTTTATATAAGCTATAGCAAAATATACGTTTATTTTCATAAATATATATATAACTGATAATGGTTATTTGTTTTTTTCTTTAATGCAATTGTTCATTACTCATTTATTTTCTCAAGTTTTATAAAGGTCACAGCGAATGATATACTTCCAATATTTAAAAAAAAATCCCTCATATCAGTAGTTAAATTCTTTTTGTCAAATTAGCATGATTCTATTCATGTCTTCTCAAGTTTTAAATAAAACAAAAGGAACCAATTTTTCAAATGTCTAGACTGCTCTCTTGTTGGTCTGATGGCATTCAAAAGAATACATCTAAAACTCATACTTTTTTTTTTTTGTGATAAAGAAGCGAATAAAAGATGGTCCAACTCAGCAGAAATTTTATTTCTTATGAAATAGATAAAAAAAAAAGTATTCTCTTATCTTGAAAAGATATAATTAGGAAGAAAAAAAATACAGATAAAGAAATAAAAAGTGAAAGATCTTGAAACTAATTAGTGAATGTTAAAAAAAAACTTAGCTTATAAACAACTTAATAATCATTTTTTATAAATATAAACCATGTTATATATATATAAGAAAACATTCTGATGCATATCGCTAGCTGAAAATTAATTTGAAAATATTAAGGTCGCTCTCCCAAACCGTTAGGTTGTTTCAGACTATATTTATTCACAGAGGGTGTTGATGAAATATCATAACGGTTAAGAGGGTAATTTGAATATTATATATATATTGAAAAGATATTTATATATGCTTTATATCGGTAATTTAAAACATGCAAAAAAAAAATAAAACAATGTTTTTAAACAATTTTAATTATATATAACATCTGAGCATAAAGTTAATTATCGCATGAATAAACTTAATTATTGAATTAATTATTTATTAAACATATTTTTTAAATTGATCAGGTAGTCAATTTATGCTATGTGTGTGTTGTCATTTAATATATACTTAAATAAATTGTAATGTCTCATTAAATTTTTAGCATTTTCTCATTATTTTGCAATCAATAATTGATTTTCTCACTTGAAAATGCCATTCATAATGGGTTTTTTTCAATAATAAGGCTTTCTACCTTTGTCCTATATTCCATATGGATAGTGAGATGCAAAACTCTCATGGAATTACCCCCGCCACAAATCATACCATTATTTTATCAAACACTCAAAAAAATCAAGAAACGTGACCAGCTCCTGGCCTCCAGTAAAGTCTTTGATGACACCTGGTCTTTAACTGTACTTTCCTTTTCCTGATTATCAACTCCCATCTACCCAGCATTATAGAATAGGAAATTCTAAAAGAAAATATTTATGTTTATATAAAAAATGCTTATTCCATTAATCAAGTTATTAGAATCTCATCACTATACCTAACCACATAAGAGTATAACAACTGTACTCTCATAACAAAATCTAGCCAGATAACAAATAGAACATTATACAATCATATTATTGTACAATTTATTCATTTATCTATCCTTTATTAGTATGTAATCACTATTTATTGTTAATAAAATTTTTGTTGAAATGAATAATTTAGTTAGAATAGAATAAAGAATCTTATGTGACTACTTGATCTTAGCGCTATAAAGGAAAAAAAAAATGTTCTGTGATGTTAGAATGTAGAACACACACGTAGATTATCATTAGGTAATTTTTGTGTAAGTTGTATATTTTGGACAGCTATAATATATTAAGTCAACTATTCCTTAACAAATTTTAACAAACTAGACAATATTTTTTTCAATCAGATTTTCAAGAACAATTATTTCACTGTTTACAATACTGTCTTCAGCTTTATGCAGATCAGCTGATAACATCTAATGTAATGAATAAAAACTTTTAATTAAATAGAATGGAGACATGATATTCATTGTATTTTGTCTTAAGCCTCCTTGTATACAAAGTATGTCATGTATAATCGCAAATGTTTTGTTGACAAACTTTTATTAGAATAGAAATATAATAAATAAAGCATTATTTGAAATTCATAATTTTCATTTCTTTACTTTTTTAAAATGTTGATCATACTGTCAGCCATATAATTTTTGTATGGCAGAATATTTTCTTTAATACTTTTCTCTTCTTAGCAAATAATCATTTACTAGTAAAAATTTAATTCTAATATGCCTATAAAAAGCTCACTAGTTAAAGCAGAGAATGTTATTTCTATGTTTAAAATAAGTTTCACTTAGTCTGTATTGTCAAGATAAAGGAAAAATTAGTTATTTTAATAATTAATGTAATGATTTTAATCCCCCCCTCTCAATTATTAGCATTATTAGAGACTATTTGTAATTTAATATGACAATGAAAACCTCACAAAGTAAAAGACAAAGAGGATAATTAAAAATACATTTTGTAACGATTATATAAAAAATAAATACGCATGAATAAACAATCTGTTTATGTTATCTGTAATAAATAATCTCAGTAATTTCAGAAAGAAATAGTACTTAAAATCTTCATGAATTATACTACTAGTTGTCAATAAGACTCTTTTAAAAATGGGTTTTAAAAAACTGAATACCTATATTTTTTTTAGATATATTTTCACTTTGAGTGACTTTATACTGCCTATTTGAATGCATCAGAAAAAAGTCAATCTTTTTGGATGTTCAGATTTGTTACTCTTCTTCTAATCAATAATTTTCTTACTAAAGTATGTTCTAATATATATATATATATTATGGTTTTAAAAAATGTATGAGTTTAAAATGTTAAAATAATTTTAATCTGTCAAATTAAAAAAATCCTCAGGAAATTAAAGTTATAAATTTTATCTGATAAAGAAAAAAAAATACATCCATAATTGAATATATATAAAAATAATCTTGGGAATTTAAATAATTTACGAATAAAATATATACTATAGAGAACAATAGCAGCTTATACTTGAAATACTCCCTCCAAAATCTAAATCAGTCAGTTGGACTTAAATTCAAGAGCCAAGAAAAGACAACAAAATTCATCCAGTTGAAGAGCTAAAGCAGCTTAATTGGAGTACAAGAGCCAAGGGAAAAGGCAATAGGATACTAATGCAACTATTTCTAGAAGAAATAAAAGATCTGGTTTGAAATCTAATATTATTTTCATTAAAACAGTCTCTAAGCTATATTTCTTTTTTCCTTTACAACTAAACATTACTTTTGATTGACCTTTGTATAGAATTTTCCATAAGTTTTTTTAATAATCAAAACTGTTCTATCTTTAACTCATTATCACAACATATATTTGAAAAAAGTAACAATTTAGTGATTTTCTATTGTTTTAGAACTATCTAAAAAAACTGAAAAATAATAATTAAGTTATTTCATATCTTAATTAAATACCTTATTGTTGTTACTTGGTCATTAATTAATAACATTACATAAAAATATATTTCCAATAAAGTAAAATAAAATTAATCAAATGTATATATTACATATGCCATGCATAGATAACATAATTAAGCCAAATTCTTTAAAAAATTTTATTATCTATTTAATTAATTAAGTTATATATATATATATATAGTAGTGATGAGTTACAACCTGACACACCATCCAATTATTTAAGACACTCTGCCAGTTAGAGCCACATAAACATATTTGCTTAACCAATAAATTGCCAAGCAAATTATCATATTAATATTTTTTCTTTCCAACATATACATTTACAAACATCTTTTTATTTTTAAACAAATAATAAAAACCATTAAACCACTAGAAAAAACAGATAGGTATACTAACACTGGAATAAAACAGATGTTATGTATCACTAACTGGGGAGAACTATACCAAAAACTTGCACATAAACCTCAGAAAACAATGACTGAATTAAAATCTAATCACATAGCAACCAGTTGTAGAAATGAAATTTTAAATATTCATAAATTATTGTTTTAATCCCATTTATATATATTATGTCTGCTCAACAATGAAAAATGACATGGTTGATATATTAAAAAAAAAACTACATGTACAAAGTGTTATGAATTGTTATATTGTCTTCTGCATTCAAAAATAGAACTTTTTTTTTATGCTTAAAAAGAAATTCGAATACAAAGATGTATATATAAATATGTTCGAATTAAAATTTTTTTTTTTAAATATTAATCAAAATGATCAAAAAGCTGAACCTTTAAAGCAACCATATGAATTTGAAGGAATAATTTAAAAGAGAAGATTCAATTATTTGCTAATTAGGCAATTTTCGTTCAATTCATGTAGTTACAATAATATTCAATAATTAACTGTTTTGATATATAGAAATATCGCCACTAAAGTCTTGAGAAGCAAATAAATCAATAGATATATAATATATTTATACCATGATTGCTGAACAGTTCATACCATAGGGAATACTACATCATCAATAAAGCCATGAAAGATTTCACTTGCCCATTTAGAAGAAACCTGAAAACCATCTTTTGCCTTGAATAAAATGCCTAACCAAATCCAAGATGGAGTGATTGGAGAAGATTACTGCTTTTTTGATCCAGACAAGAAATTTCTATATTTTGCAGGAGCAGAACTTCATCTTCAAATCATAGGAACTTATTTGGCAAATAAACAGCTTCCAGCAGACTCATCAAACTTTAATTAATATAATGGTATAAAAATTGTGATTTTTGTTTTATTTTTTGTATATTGTAAATTTTTTGTATATTTTCATTTTTTACAATTGGAAGTCAATGTGTTATAATTTTAGGAAAATTCATTATGAGAGTAATGAGGGAGAAAATATTAGATTTAACTTTTTTTTTTATCAACTTTATTTGTATAAAAATAAAAAATTACACTAATTTTGACCTCCCCATCCCACTAACTTTTGACAACTTAAAGGGAAATGAGAGGTAAGAGATTTTAATATTATAAACACACTAGATAATGATAGAGTTTATATTAATTTATTTATTATTAATTAAGCTTACTTTTATATTGCTTTTATATAAATGATTTATAACCATTGATCTATCCGGACAACAAAGGTTTTTTTATGTTTGTATATATATATTTAAAATTAGTCAGATAGAATCGCGATCACATATATATATATATATAATGTTACATATTCATTGTTGTAAATAATTGGTCAAGTGCATGAATTTCTACCATTGGGTTGAGGGTAAGGACTTTATTTTTATTAATATCATAATTAGATATCAATATGGTAGAAATTCATCCTTGATAAAACAAATTACATGTGTCAGATTGAATTATTATCCTATCGTTATTTTAATCTGGTCTCTAGCTCATCATTATTTACATATCTGTCATTAACATTATAATATTAATTATTCTAATACATATCAATATTATTATTATGATAGAGGAAATAATATACATATTTCAGTCATTTATTATAACTTTTAATACATATATACTTATACTGCACATACATATTTTTTATATATCTTATGGTTTTGGATATGCTTAATTAATTTTTGGTAATTAATTATCACCTATATAAAGGTGCAATAACTACTATTAGTGTGATATCCTTCCCATATAAGAGAGTCCAAGCAATTACTCTCGGAGTTTGAATACTGTGGTATAACGTGGCTAGAAAGGAGTGAGAATTGGATCAACCGACCCAAATTGTATTTAGGTTAATAAAAATAGGTAGAGCTAGTCTTTTGGAAGTATATACAATCATAGGTTATGTATTTGATTGTGTAATCACTTGCATCCTATCCAAAGAACCAAAGTCCGACCATAGGAAGATGCGCTCCCCCTATCTCTTGTGGAATCCACCAGCCTATTACAATATATATATATATATTTGAGGTTTTTACTTTATTTATTTAGCTTATAGATTTGTTTTTATAACAGCTTAATTATTAACATTGTCATCATTAATGATTCTATCTTATATTCCTTATATTGGAATGAAAAAAAAATGTTATTAAAACTTTAAAAAAAAAAGATCTTAAACCTGGATCAATGGCTAAACATTTTCTCTTAATTTGAAGACTGATGATTTAAGCCAGAGATAAGTTTTACTCTATTTTGTTATTTTTCTAGTTCAATACTAATTATATTTACTATTTTGTTAGTAAAGTTCTTGTACTATATACAGATATGGTCTTTTTTTTAATTAAAGTTTATCTTTCTTGTGATTTGGTATAGTAGTAGAATGCTAAAATCTAGAACTCAATATCCATGAATTACAATTACTTATGTCATTTCAGATAGTTGAATTTCTTATAAACTCCTGAAATATAAATCATTTAATTATTTATTTTTTAGTGACCAGATAGAAAAATATTGATCATCACTTTAAAAGTTATATGCTATGTAAAATACTTGATCTCCATAAATTTTATATATCTTTCTACATTGAATTTTTCTTATTCTTTCATATGAATCATAAGACATACTTTATTATTACCTGGAATAAATTGAGGAATTAATATTTATTAATCTTGAGATTGACTTAGTGTTAATAGATCTTCAAATTTTTGCTCTAATATTCTTAAGGTCATTTATTACTTTATTAAGAGTATCATCTATATTATTTATACAGGCAGTTCTTATTAAATTTTATATTTTTATGAATTACCAATTCATTACAAATTACCTGCTAATTATAATAGATTCATGGGTAACTTCATCTGATTTTTCAGAACAAATTTCTAATTTATCTTATTGGATAGTGTGCGTGAATTTATTCTGAAGTTTACACTTGGTACTAATAAATACTTTTGTTAATGGACAAAACTTCAGACTTATTAGTTTTTATCAACATCAATTGAAATTGTATAATACTTTTCTTAATCTCTCAAAAAATTGTAAATGCTGTCATACCATAGCATACTATAAACCTGATCTGGAATTTTCTTTTATTTTAATAGAGCACTTTTTGGTTTTCAATCATTGAATAATTTTTTTTACATTTTGTGCACTTTTAGTTTGTTAAACTTTGATAGATAATTACAACACAATTATATAAAGTACAATTTCACTAGAATCTTTTTAGATTTTTTCCTCTCTCAACAAGGGCAATTTCTCTGACTTTGGGTTTGCATCTATTGCTCCTTAGTTATTTATTTTTTAAATTTTCTTCTTACCTTTGTATACACCTTCCTATTCCTTTGAAACACTTTTAATTATTTTTGACAATGTTTTTTTATTTTTATTATTTTTTTTCCTTCTAGATTGCTCCATCCTTCATTTTTTTTTTTTTTTAAAATAGTTCTGTATCAATTTATTTTTTAACCTCTCCATTTCTTTGCAACATATTTTGATTTTTTTTCTCTAGGTTTCCTCCTGCCTTTACTTTTTTATATTATTTTTGACTTTTTATGCCATTCTTGAAAAAAATGACTGAATATCATTACTTTAATAGGGTCTGTCATTTTGATATGTATTTATTTTTATTTAACTTATGTTCTATATAAATCTAGGTTCAATATTAACATATTCAAATTTTAATATGCAGTGATATCTGACAAAACAAATTAATTGGTTTCAGAAGTTTATTCATATTATCATCCATTCACTATCGCTTACATTTAAAATACTTGTACTTAGAATTAATTCATTTCTAGGTCCACAGTAAAGTTGTGATTAAAAGGACTATTTAATCAAAAAAATAATAATACAAAATCACAGATGTAAACATAATAAATACATATAAAATTAATTGCTGTACATAGTGTACAATTAAATTTTAACAAAAACTAAAATGTATATTTTAAAAGAAGAAAATAAAAATGTAAATATCCTAATAAAATTTATAGATCATTGGTTACTAGAACTATTGTTTTGTAATTAGTTTTGCATAGAAATTATTTTTTTTTAAAATTTCTCAAGATGTATTTAACAGTCATCTTACCTGCACTAGCAGGATCACCGATCCTATTTTGCTATGCAATTCAGATTTTTCCTGAATTCAGTGATGATACTTTTTTGAAAAAAAAAATACCTATACAGGAATGGCACTTATACTAGAAATCTTTAAAAAAAGTCTCAAACAATTGTTGACCTTTTATTGCCATTTGTTTGTTATTAGTTCACATTAACAAAACTGTTTCCAATTTTTCCATAATGTAATAATGTAAACTTCTTAATCTAAAAATCTCTTTCATACTAAATTTATCTTTAAATTTTAAATTTTATTTTTCAAAAAGTCTAGATCATTGATTTAGCTGAATTACATTCACAACTTAAATCACCAACATTCTCTATGCTATAATGTCCTTTCTCACTCGACTTAAACATTATTATTGATTGTTTTTATTAGATTTTTACAAAATATGTTTTCTTCTAATAATAAAAATAAGATGTTTTATGTGTAATAATTATTTTGTCCTGATCATAACAACACATTCTTTTTTTTTTTTTAAATCAATTTAAATATTTTTTATCATTTTAAACTTTTAAAATTTCAAATTACAAAATTAAGTTTTCCAAATGTAAAGCTTAATTAAATATCATATTCTTACAGGTTTATTAATTAGTAAAATTGAAGAAATATATATTCCTACATTAAAATGAAATAAAATAACCATGTACATATAAACACACTTATAAAAATATAGTTATGCCAAACTCTTCAAATATTTCCAATTTATTCAAATTATATATCTAATAACTTTGTTTTACTTTATATGTATATGACAATGAAGGAATGCTAATCATCATCAGTAATAATTTTGTCTTAATAATAAAGGCTTGTTGTTTACCAAGTATATTATATGAACCTTCTACTGTGATAACAGAAAGACAGGAAAAACATTATGAGAGTCCACTCTATAATATTCTAAAAATATGATGACAAGAACATACAAACAATTGATATATTTATAAAATGTTGAATATACTACTAGAAATAAAATAACTTTTATTGGATTGAGTATGTAAAATGTAAAAGTGGTGGCACACTCATAAAAATTATTTTATGGTGAATGTGAACATGATTTTTATGATAAAAGCAAACATTTACATTATAAAAATCATTAAAAGACATCCTATGTGCATTATTTACTGCATTTAAATAAATGGAGATTATTTAAGTCATTTAGATTTTGCAGGTGATGTAGTTGTTTTTGCAAATAATGCTTTAGAGCTGCAGGAAATGTTGCAGGAGTTATCAGATGAAAGTAGGACTAAAGATAAATGTTAAAGTAATGTTCAATGGATTTTCTCAAAATATGAAAATAAAGATTGATTATGATGAGTTAAAAGAAGTTAACAGTTACAAATGCCTTGGTCAGATTATTAATACAGAAGGAAACATAATGATTGAAATTAATCATACAATTAAACTTGGTTGGAGTGCATTTGGTAGAAATAACCTGATACTAAAAGGAAATATGCCTATGTGTTTGAAAAAGATTTTTAATAAATGTGTTTTACCAGTTCTTACTTATGGATCTGAGACTTGGACACTTAATAGAAAAGCAATACAGTGACTTCAGAGCTCCAAAGAAGTATGGAAAGATGCATGTTGGGACTAACAAGAAGACATCGAAAATGCAATATATGGATAAGAGGACAAACAGGTATTATTGATTTTATTGAGAAAATTAAGAGGCTGAAATGGAGTTGGGCTGGACATCTTACTAGAAGAGATGATAATAGATGAGACAATTGAATCTTAAACTGGATTCCAAGAAATTGTAAAAGAATGAGAAAGAGACCACATGTGAGATGGATGGATGAAATAAGAAAGTGTGCAGGGGTGATGTGGAGAAGAGAAGCTAAAGATAGGAGATAGATTGAACTTACTTGGAGAGACTTTCATTCTGCAGTGGATTAATAATGGTCGATGATAATGATGATGGATACAATGAAAAACCGTAATAAGGTAAGATATTAAAGTCCTTCAAAATAAAAATTTGCTGCTGAATAAAATGCCAAACATATGGGAAAACAGCATGTGATATATGTTAAGCTATTTATTCTACATAATTTATTTGGTATTAAGCTAATATTTAAATTTTTTCTGTATATTTTTTCTTTTTTTAGTATTTGAATAGCCATATTTTTCATGCGTAGCTACTAATTATAATAATATATATCAAGAATGGCTAATAGAGGAATTGAATGCTTTATGAGATTATTTTATTCATTATATCTAGTCTGTTTTTCTTTATTAATTCATTGAAAGTATATTTTTTATCTTTACAATAATATTTATATATCATTTACATCACTCTGAATAATTCTCCTTTCTAATATATTTACTTATTTTTACAATAATTTTGTTTTTTTCTCTGATTATTTAATTTAATCATTCTAATTACTTTTCTTACTAAACCTTCCTTTTTTAAAATCTTGTCCAAGTTTTTATTTTATAAAATTAATGTTGAATGGTTTATTTTATCACGCTTTTTTAAAAAAAGTCATTTTGTTGTTCAAAAAGTAAAACCTATTAAGTGTTAATAATAAATACATATTTTCGCATCCATCCAGCTACTTAAAAACTCTGTATTAATTTATTTTTTACACTTACTTGAATAGATATAGTTGTTTCAGTAAAATAGCATTATTTGGAAGATAAAATATTTATGGATATGCTCATGACCAAGGAAAGTAAGAAAAAAATTCCAGTTTGAATAACAATGAGAATTTTATATTTTTATAAATATTTTTTTATGATTTATATGTATGAATAAAATGAGTTACCTGCCAATGACAGAATAGTTATTTGCAAATGAAAAATCCTGAGTTGCAGAAATAATTTATAATATATAGAGTATATGAGCACAGACTTACACACGACCCACCACTCTCCACACTATCACATAACACTGATACCCTTGAACACATATATATTGAAAAGATAAATAATCACCAATATACGTATTTCATGCTAAACCAGCAATCATCAGTTGGTCCAGATTACCATCTCTACACATATATGCTATAAGTGCTCAGATATATATTAAGATAACCAATCCTCATACTTTAATGGACAGGCTTCAATCTACTCCACACTCCAACTCTTCAACCGTCCATCCAATTGAAAATCTGATGCTGGAATGCTCAAAGGCCATCCTGAGGCTGAGATTCTTGTCACACCCATGTTGACCTAAGGGCAATCTTACCCCCCATGTACAGGACATAATCCATTTAATACATATACAAGGGATGGGAAGACTTCTCTACTATGTAATAACTGAAACACACAGGCTTATTATATACCTCTGTTTATATAGGTAATATATAGGGTATATGAGCACAGACTTTTACACAACCCACCACTCTCCACACTATCTCATAACACTGATACACTTGAACACATATATGTTGAAAAGATAAATAATCATCAATATACATATTTCATGCTAAAACAGCAATCATCAGTTGGTCCAGATTACCATCTCTACACATATATGCTATAAGTGCTCAGATATATATTAAGATAGCCAATCCTCATACTTTAATGGACAGGCTTCAATCTACATTTTAAAAAATGAATATAGAAATACAGGAAAAGATGTTAAATGAGGCGAGAACAGATTCTAATCCATTAGTTTAAAGTATTTATTTTATTGTAAGAAAGAATTGAATTTTGTAGAATATTGTCTCACTAATATTTTTAATGAGCTACTAAGTATGTATGATTATTGGTTTAATGTATCTATACGTGGGTAATGAAGTGCAAGACAAAACAAAATAATCATTACTCAAAAAGTCCATTCTACTTGATAAAGAGGCATTAATAGAGATGATTATTAAAAAAATATGGACTAGAAAAAGAAAGACAAATGTACAAATTCTAAAAGTAAAAAGATATAAAAATGAATGTTGTGACAGATATTAGAAGGAAAAGATTCTTTTTACTAAAACACAATTTGTGCCATGATAGACTTTTAAAGAATGTTCTTGAGAGCAGAGTAAAAAATAGGCAAGAAAGAGGAAGACCTAGACAATTTTACATAGACAGATATGTTAGCAATACATTAATAAATGCTTAAGCAGATCTAAAGAAAAACATAGAAGATTATCAGCATTGAAATAGTGTATTGCTATTTTTTCAGAACCAATTATAACACTAAATTATCAATGATGATGATAAATGGAAAGAATATAAAGTTTAATATTTATTTGAATATTTAAATATTTAGGTCCTAAAGTAACCTTCTGAATGACATATTTATTATTAAGATATAGCTGTGAGCTGACATTTTCGGAAGTAATATAGCATACCAAAAATATAAGCCATCCAGTAACAGATTTTTTTTTACAAAGAAGGAAGAATTTTGACATTTATTTTCTAAAAATGATTGATATCTGAAAGTATCTGGAAAGCAATTTTAAAAATAAATAAAACAATATTGAATGTAAAAGGACTATAATAGTTTTCTTGTTCTAAACCAAGCCAAAAATTTTTGAAATTATATCTGCAAATAAGGTGATAATTGATTTACCTACCTGTGACTTTAGTAATAAAATGTAACAGGCTTTTTGAAATATTAATCATATAATAAAATAAATAAATTTTTAAAAGATTATATTGATTATCATATTTTAAACCTGTGAATATTTTAATTTAAGTATGTATTTTTAGACAATTTAGGGTTAGTTATTTTTTCTAAATGTTTTTCTTACATAAATTCATTTTTATTGTATTATTTATTTATTATTATTTTTTATTTTTACTGCAATATTTAATATTAGAATAGTTTGTTTGATTTAGTAAAATGTTTTCATCTTTTTTTTTTTTTGAAAAAAAAAAGTTAACGAAGACATATTATTCACAGAAAATATTAAAGCTAAATTTTCAATTACATTATTTAAAATTTTATTTTATTTATAGCTTTTGAAAACTGCATTTTTATAAGTAAATGTACTTAGAAAAAAAAATCAATAGATTTTTTTGAAAATTGCTTTTCTGAAATATTAGATCTTGGCTCGATTTGACAATAATTTATTATTATTTATTTATCCAAAAGTAAATAAAACAAATATTTTATGTTGTTACTGCTTTCCCGCAATATTACCATTATTCATATTTTATGTACTTATTTTCAAACATAACATTTTATTATTGATAAGAATTACTTTCTAACAAGAAAAACAGAATGGTAGCAACAGACATACATTTTTATTATTAATAATGTACGTATGTATGTATGTACGTATACGTACGTACGTATGTATGTATGTATGTATGTATGTATGTATGTATGTATGTATGTATGTATGTATGTATGTATGTATGTATGTATGTATGTATGTATGTATGTAAGTATGTATGTATGTATGTATATATACATAATGAGAATATGATTATTTCACATCATTTGACAGAAAACATTGTGTATATTGTTTAAAACAATAACAAGAAGACATTAACTGCTTGAAAAAATATTGATCTCTTCCATTTCTTCATCATATTGTTTCAGGTTTACTAAAAATTTTCTATCAGAGCACATGGTAGCAATTAAATAGTTAGTTTTTTTTTTTTTAAAAAAAAAAAAAAAGTGACTAAGTTTCAAATTGATCACAACACATTTTTCCAAAGCTTTCTGTTCTTATAAGATTATTTACTACTCAAATTATTTATTGTTCTTTTACTCTTTAGTTTCAAAGTTCATAGATTAAGAAGTTTTATGTGATATTTTTTTCTCCAATAACTTTTTTTAATATAAAATTTGTATTCAAGTTATTTGGTATTTGAAACATGTCTAAAGTCTTTCTTAACTTGTAATGGCTACAATGTGACTTTGTGATGATTAAATTACAACAGCATCTAATATTGCTCTTAAGATATGTATTTGGTTTATATAGCTATTACTTCAAGTTTGATTTTTTATAAACATTATTTACAATAAGTATTAAAATTATTTGTATAAAAAAAGTAAAAACATATAGCCAAAAAATTGCAAAAATAAAAAAGGTAAAATTCATTTTACATTAACTAAATTTAATTAATACTTTTTTATACAGTTGATTGCTTTCTTATAACCAAAATAATGAAATAAATTTGCTTCTTATTTTTATTGCCATCAGTTACAGTAAGTTTTATTCCAATTATTACATTTGCAATCAATATAAATATTACATTTACCAATCCTATTTTAATTAATTTATTCATATATTGACAGTATTTTGTATTTTTATCAATGTATTGTTACAAATTAAACATTAGCTTAACCTCTACTAAAGCTGGTAGTTATTATATAATAATGAGTCTCTTTAATGTAAACAAAATATTTAACTATTTAAAAAAACACTATAAATATGTATTAATAAATAATAATAGCATCTCAGGGTTATGATAAACTTAAAGTATAACTATAAATTTGTAAATAAAATAAATAAATCTAATAATATTTGTTTTTGGCTAAATGTATTCAATCTAAGTTTCATATCACACAAATCAACTAAAGTTATCTCAGAGTTTAAAATATTTATGTATAATAAATAAGACTCAATATTTTAATGTTTAACTATAAATCTTCATTCTTGGTATGACTAAATAAACAAAGAGTATTTTATTATATTTAATTGATATTTTAAGTCACTATTTATTCATGTTTAGATTGTGGTAAGTATGAGAAATAAGTATAAATAATATTACTACTAAAAACAATATACCTATAAATAAATGTATAATAATAATAATAAGACTATGTTATCTTATTTATTTATTAGATAAATGATGAATCTTAAAATAATGAAAAAAGTAAGACCAGGTAATTTAACAAAATACAAAATCAATTTATTAACAACAAAAATGTAATAATAATAATTTCTCAGCACTCAAGATAACTAATTTCTTGTGATATTAATTAGGGAAACTTGATCCCTAATTTCCTATAAAGTAAACTGTGTATAAAGCTTTTATGTAATGTGAGACAACTACATCATTGAAGAAGGTTGTTAAGCAAATGATACAGAAACTTAAATATTAATAATCATTAAGAAACAAAATGAAATAATGTTTTATTTGATCTCAAAGAAAAATAGTTTAATCTGTTTTTTTTCTACATTTTCTGACTGATTTAAAGTTAGTTATTCTCTAAAATATTGAGAACGTTTTCATAGTATAATATACTCCTCTAAAAATATGGCATCATTTGCCTAACTTCTATAGGTACAATGGAATTATATAAGATGCTTATCTAAGTTCTATATTTAAAACTTAAAGACTATAGTTCTTATTGCTAAGAGTTTTTCTCTACTACATAATATTATTTATGTAAGTCTTATGCCACAACTGTGATTAATTATACAAATATTTTTCATATGATCCTTAAGATACCTATATTGATAAATAAAAGGGTAATACTTATAAAATATCTTTCAATTATATAAATACAATCACTTATAAATACACTTCAATTACTTTCTAGCATTTAATTATAAAAACATAGGATCAAATTCAAAGATTGATAAAACATATAAATATTATATTTTAATTACAGATAATAATTATTATTAATTAATTAACAATCTATCTTCAAAATCCATTTAATACACACATATACATATTTCAGCTATTAATGGTAAATGATATTTATTATTCCTCTACTCTCTTTGCTGGAAGATTGCCATGTGTTTTTTTTTGTTTAATTAATCATTTTCAGGGGTGTTGAAGTATTTGTTTGTCTTTTTTCTTCAAAATTATTTTATTGCATATGATACTTGTTAATTTTAAAAATATATTAACAAATTGAATATAAATTGATATTAAGTTTAAATAATTAATAATAATTTTTTAATAATTTTTTTAGGTATACTATAATGTAGAAATGTTAACACATTGCCACCATCGATGCAAGTTTTTTGTGTTTTCCATAGCATTTTCATTCAAGCTGTTGTTTAATTATTTTTCTAACACTTTGCAAACATGATTACAAATTTGGAATCTACCAGTGATAAAAGAAGATTCAGTGGAGTACTTTCAGAATTATGAGTTACTGTATACATTTGTGGCAATGTTGCAGCTTTTTTTAAAATATGATTATTGTATTAAATATGTTGTAGAATTTTCTTTTTTAAAATGATTATATAAAAAGAATAAATTACACAAAACTCTAAATGACTGTAATTAAATAAAATGTAATATAAGTATATAAAATAAGTAACATGATGAAAACAAAGTGTAACAAATATGGATATTCATATCCATGGATAGCAATTGTTAATTGCTTGCAACATTACCACAAACATATGCACTAAGCCAAATATCGGAAAATACCCCACTGTGTCTTTTATTTATAATACATATATGTAAGCAAAAATCATATACGATTTTTCAATGACATGTTAGCAATAAATAAGTAAAAATATTACAGCTAAATGTTTCCAATTTCTAGTTATCATTTAACATCTATTTACAGACTTGTGCTCTTAATCCCTGCTATTAAATTTAAATGAAGTTTTTCTCCATAAATGTGCAATAGTTAGTTTTCTTATTTAAATTTTATATGTAAAAGATTTGAACTCAGATTTTCACATGACCCTCAACTCTCCATGCTATCTCATATTGCTGACTCACCTGATCACACCCATGTTGAAAAGATAATCACCAATATACATATTTCATGCTAAACAAACAATCATCAGTCAGTCCACATTACTATCTCTATACATATATACAATCAGAGCTCAGCTTTATATTAAGATAGTGAATGTTCATACTTTAATGGACAGGCTTCAAACTACTCCAACCCACAACTCTTCAGCTATCCATTTCATTGAAAATCTGATGATGGAACATTCAAAGCCCACATTAGTGCCAAGGTTGTCATCCTCCCCATGTTGATGTTAGTCATTCTGATCCCTCATGTACTGGAGAATAATCCATTTACATACATATGCAAGGGATGGGCAGACCTTTAATGCACTATGTTTCAATATGTAATTTAATATACTGTACAGGCTTACACACACCTGCACATATATAATGTAATATATAAGGGATTCAAACTCAGACTTTCACACGACCCATTATCTTTTCAGCATGTGTGTGATCAGGTGGGTCAGCAATATAAGATGACATGGAGAGTTGAGGGTCGTGTGAAAGTCTGAATTTGAATCCCGTATATATTACATTATACTGTATATGTGCAAGAGTGTGTAAGCCTGTACAGTGTATTAAATTAAATTTTATAATAAATATTAAAATCATTATTTTTAAAAAGTGCCATAATAGCAGCTAAAAATTAAATGATAATAAAAGTGTCAATTAATCACAATAACCGGATTAACAATATTTTTGTTATGATATTACGCTCGCTGCTCTATGTAATAGCATGAGCGGATGGAATTGTTTTTTGATAATTTAATATTATAAATCGTATTTATAAATTGATTTTAATCATTTCTATGGAAACCAAAATGAATTTATATGCTATAAATTAAATCAATTATCTAGTAATCGTTCAAATAAAAGATTTAATTGAAAATTGCTCTGTTTTGAAATTTCATTTAGATTTTATATTAAATATTCGTAGTAGTTTATAATACATATTTCCAACAATTTTTGCATTCAGTGATAAAAACATAACTTTTTTAAAGAAGAATATGGTTAAATTAATAAATAAAGAGCCATAAGTTTATAATTTATTTTTCATATGGTTATTTAAAGAAAAATTCTATTCTGCAATTTAATTAGTTATGCATTTAGTGACAATCCCACAGATGGTGATCAAGTGGTATCCAAAAGAATTTAATATACACGCAAGCATATAATGAATTACATTTTTATGTAAATAAATATGCGTATAATGAGATTTGTGCATTTACATATTACACATTATTTTTATATATGTGTGCACGTTAATAAATAATATTAACAATAGGCAGCGCAATGACGATAACCACATAAACATTGACTTCATTAAAATGGAAGTTTTTATAAGTTGTAGCCAATTCACATGTGACAAACAATTATTGATTAACTGTGAGAGCAAATTAAACGTGAACAAAATTTTAAAAGTATACTTTTAGAATAAACACTAAAAATAATATTTAATTCTGTATATGAAAGATCTATATCTTTATACTTTTTTTTAATTTCATTTGTTTTATTACAATAAGAATTATATGAAATTGAATGAATATAAACTACTCTTCTTCTTGCTACGTGCAAAAACACTAATAAATCAGAAAATAATAAATAATAGGATGAAACCACCTACGATTTCAATTTTGAATCTTTTAAGTTTTGATTCGCTAACATTTATAAAAAATTGTAGTGGATATTATGTAATAATCAGATTTAAATATGGCATTAATAACTTTAAAATTATGGTAGTTCAAAGAGAAATAGATGTGAAATCTCACTTTTAATAATCTCTTATATTATTAATCGAATATAAATTTGTAAATGTAAATATCAAATAAACATAATGTGTATGAAATCAGATGAAAGTAAATTACTTTCCTGCAAAGTTTGTATAAATAATACTCTGGTTCATTTTTTGTGAGGTCATGTAATATTTAAGCATTAGGTTTTATTGAGTATTTTTACTTTTATAATTTTGTAATTTTGCTACTTTTTGGTATATATATATATAATGAAATAGATATTTTATATCTATTGCATGGTTACTCATGCAGTCTCATGCATGGAATGTTTAGTTAAAATAGTTGTAAAGCAGAGTAAAAATAACAAAAGTAGCTTTAAAATGTTGTAAAATGAGATTAGCAAAAATAATATTTCGTGAGGGAAAAATTTATAAAAGTTAATTTAATTATAAGAGCTGAAGGATTTAAAATTAAAAACATGAAGAAAAAATGTACATAATTAGATATGAGCACAGACTTTCAGATGACCCATCACTCTCCACTCTATCCAATAACACTGATACACTCAAGCACATATATGCTGAAAAGATAAATAATCACCAATATATGTATTTCATGCTAAACCAGCAATCATCAGTTGGTCCAGATTATCATCTTCCACAAATATATACTATAAGTGCTCAGATATATATTAAGATAGACAATCCCCATACTTTAATGGACAGGCTCCAATCTACTACACACTCCAACTCTTCAACCATCCATCCAACTGAAAATCTGAAGATGGAATGCTCAAAGGCCATCCTGAGGCCGAGATTCTTGTCACATCCATGTTGATCTAAGGTCAATCTGAACCCCACATGTACAGGACATAATCCATTTAATACATATGCAAGGCAGACATCTCTACAATGTAACAACTGAAACACAGGCTTATTATATACCTGTGTCTATATATGTAATATAGGGTATATGAGCACAGACTTTCAGATGACCCATCACTCTCCACTCTATCCAATATCACTGATACACTCAAGTACATATATGATGATTGCTGGTTTAGCATGAAATACGTATATTGGTGATTATTTATCTTTTCAGCATATATGTGCTTGAGTGTATCAGTGTTATTGGATAGAGTGGAGAGTGATGGGTCATCTGAAAGTCTGTGCTCATATACCCTATATTACATATATAGACACAGGTATATAATAAGCCTGTGTTTCAGTTATAATTAGATAATTGTAACAATGAATGTTGGGTAAGAGAATATAATTTTGCATTACTTTCAAAAATATAAATAGACAAAAAGAATAATTAGAAAATAGATTAAAGAAAAAAAAATAAAATTAAAGTTTATATATTTTAGTTTAAATAGGAAATTAAATCAAAGAAATTAAAATGGAATACCAATTATTTTATATATGTTTTGTAGACGGCTATATTTTGTTAGTTAGTTATAAAAATAATTATAACTTTTTTACTTAAGTGTAATTAATAAGATTACCTATAGCGTGATAATATGAAGTTATAGAGCAGATATATATATATATATAAGATGTATGTATCTTTAAGAGGAATAAGTGCTCAATGCTATAGAAGTGTTAACATTAACTTCAATAGCTAAAACCAAAAAACATTGCAAGCTAGTTGAAATCTATCACAAATCCAGACTCATTTTTACAACTTAAATGCCACTGTAAAAGATCAAAATCTTGATGCCATAAGAAATGTAGTTGCAATAAATTGACAAATATTTAGTCCCAAAAATTTATTAAATAAAATTCTGAGGAAAAAAAAATGTTCAATGCAGAAAATTTAATAAAAAGTAAAGGACCATTATAGCTATAGAATAAGAATTTGTACATAAATTATATAAACTTCACAAAAACCTATGAAGGAATTTTGGCCAAGAAATTACTTTCACTACATTTATGCAGATGTAAATTATTCGATTCCAAATAAGTCTTTAATTATTTGATTACAAAAAAACTTTTACAATTTTCTTAACATCATTATTATAGACTGATTTATGAATGTATATATTTGTGTAGTTAATAAAAATTATAAGTAGTCACTCATAAATGAATATGGCTATTCTAATTCTGAAAAAGAAAACGATAAAAGGAGAGGCAAAAAACCACAACTCTAGAAATGAGTTTTGTGATGCCTCTAGAAAGCAATCTGTAAATATTTTTATTATTTCTATGGGTGAAATCAGTAAACCACCAGAAGTGACTTCCTAACCAGATTGCATACATCAGATCATTTTTAGATCACATTTTCTAGACATTTTTATTTCCATAATAGAAAGACAAAATTCTAACTAGAGCTGCCTAAACATACAATCTTTACCCACTGAAATTCATGTCCCACTGAAATCTGCCTCAAAACTAGTTCATTTACACCATTAATATTAATTAATCATATATGGAGTTTGTATTGAATATATGTTGAAATAAATATTTTCACAGACACATGGTGTTTTATAAAACATATTTTTGGGAGTAACTGTGTTCAATAAAATAATATTAAAGTAAATATATACCCAACATTTTGACAAGATGATGCATATATATGCAAAAAAGAGAAGTAATTGATTTGTTTTAAAAAAGTGAGATCTTAAGCATTTTAAATTGTATTGCAGTTTAATTTAAATATTTACTATTAGCTTAAGAGAATTTAGAATACAAATCTTTCTACTTTTAACTAACATTCCTTTTTAAAAAAACTGTATCACTAAAAAATATTTATATGTTAGGTTTTTTTTAAACTTAGTATTCAGAAAAATATTTGAAATGGGTTATTTAATGAACATGGTCAATAATAACATTTTAGGTATATTAGGATTCTAAGATTTAGATAGGTTATCATAAAAGCACAATAGCTCATATAGTAATAGATTTATTATACATTATACAGGTATTATAACAACATATAGAAATATAGATGAAAATATGAGAAATGTCCAAGAACTGAAATAAAAGATGGCATGAGAATCATTTTAATTTCTATTAAAAATATTAGAAATATGAAGGAGTATTACCCTGCACTGAGAATTAGATCTTTTCTTTAATAGAATTGATGATATACGATTGTTCTTGAACATTGCAATCATTATTTATGAGGTTTTGTTTATAGTTGAATATTTTCAAAGAACTATGTGAAAAAATGCACAGACTATAATAACACACATATGTATATATTGTCAAATTATATTCTTATCTGACTGTATCTTTATCATAGCTCAATCCTATCTCAACCATCAGATCAACATCTCACACTGTAGATATATTAAAAGCACATACTTTTTCAAGTAATCAATATAGCACATGTTACAATTTAGCTTCACATATACATCATCATCATCATCATCATCATCATCATCATCATCATCATCATCATCATCATCATCATTATTATTATTATTATTATTATTATTATTATTATTATTATTATTATTATTATTATTATTATTATTATTATTATTATTATTATTATTATTATTTACCAGATATTTAAGTTTAACTTCATATAATATGTATTTTAAATGTTTTCAAACTTCTATTCTTTTACATATTACTGAAATATATAATCAAAGACTGTAATAAAATAAATGATTCCCAAGATACACAGTTTGTGCTGAACTAGTACTCATTGGTTGTCCCAAATCACAATCTCTTGTACACTCCATTATTTATTCAGTTTACAAATAGAAATAAAATTACTATAGTTTAATTGACAGATATCAAATTTTCTGCACTCACAACTTTGATACAAACCATTATATGAAAATATATTAATAATTTTTATCCCTAGCCTCTGAATATTTAGTGAATATCATATCTGCAGTGTTATAGAAATATCAGAATCTGTTTTCCTTCCCCATGTTACCATACCACCATAATCAGATATAGTGATTTGTTTTTAAAATAATTTTTTCTCCTTTCAAGTACATGCTTGTTGATATTTTTTCTTTCCTTCTTCAGATGGTAATTAGCTGTAGAGATATAGACTAAAAGAGAATCAAATCCCACAGCTAACAATTATTTTTTAGCCAATCATTCTTTGATGTTATTTACTCCAGATAATGCTTCACTAATTAAAATTTAGGCAGAAGAAAGAAAAAAAATAATGATAACAAATTTTAGTATTCCTTCCCAGTTAAAACTGTTGGCAGAAATAATAAAAAATTACAAGCACAATCTCTTCTTCCTTTATTGCATCATTAATTACTCTGGCATACTTGCTTATACTTTCATAAGAAAATAATGGTCTATAACCATCAATTTTTTCAAATCTTTCTTTTTTTAATATTTTACAATTGTTTCAAAATAAATAAATGACAAAATCTTATAGAATCTATAAATATACATTTTACATAATAAATCTTTTTTAATAAACAAATTACATTTTTATGCAATTTTATATATTACAATCATTAGCATTTCCCAAAGTGATTTTTAAGTAGTTTGTTTATTTACTCTATATATCATTATCATTTCCAAATCTACAATCATAACAAATGTATAACACAAAAGTGGAAAGAAACAAGAAAATAATAACAACAATAAAATAAATATACACCAAAATCATAGAAATAATAATTGAAAAATAAGTGCAATAGTTTTTACTACAATAAAAAAAATCACAATATATATATATATATTAAATAATCAATTTTACAAGGAAAGATATATACATCAAACTATCACTAGTATCCATCTTCTTTTACTAATAGATAATTCAAACTTTATGCATAGTCAAAAATTATCTCTTTCTTATATTCCTTTTATTAATAGCTATATATAAATATATAATTAAAAAAAGTATGTATACTTTATCATAATAGACTACAAAGATGGATCCTCCCATTCTTTACAATATATATATATATATATATATATATAATGGTGGTTTAGATAGAAATATTTAAAGTGTGGAGTTATTCATTTATAATTACTTAATTAGAAAGTACAGTACATAGAATAGTAGCCAATGAAAGCCAATTGCTTCAGATCAAAAATGAAAGTAAACTGTCAGGCTGATTGTATTTAGGACTTGGGGGAGTTGGATTTCATTGGCTACTGATATAGCTAAGGTCCTTTCTAATTAATAAATTATAAATAGATAGCTCTGCACTTTAAATATTTATATTTAGACATCCATTAAAATATATTATAATACATAACCTACCAGTGAAGGAGTTTATTATAATAAATAAGAAAATTGAATGTTTACTATACAACAATCTCTTACATGTATAAATATACACTGCAGTGTTTTGTTTCTGTATTAGATTTAGAGTGACATTCAAAAGAGGATCCCACTTTTGAATGCAATTAATTTCATGGTTTATTTTCCCTTTTAATATGGGGTAGATGAATTTCATTGGCTACTGTTTTAGGTAATGTGCTTTCTAATTAATAATTATAAATGTATAACACCACATTTCAACATATTCATATAGGCTAAATGGGCTTATAAGTTATCATTAATAAAATAATCAATACTTAGACAATTCCAATGTCAATAACAATCAATAATTTTAAACTGTTGTTAAGGTGAGGTTGCCTTGACAGCAGTTTGAAATTGTTGATTGTTGTTGATGTTGTGATTGTCTAAGTGCTAACTGATTTTTTTTAATGATTACTTATAAACTCATTTAGCTTTGAGCATTATTATACTTATTATTTTTTACGTAATACTTTGATGAAATTTGAAAATTATGATTTAGTTCGTACTGTTATATTTGATTAGGGATTCCATCATTATTGTTAAAAGGAGGTTATATGAACAATAGTTTGAAAATGTTGATTGTTATTGTCTAAATGTTGACTGGTTTTTTAATGATTACATATATATACTGAAATGATATTTATGTATAATCCATGTCTTAATTTAAATATTAGAAGGAATTTTTATAAATAAACATTTACAACAATTTTAATAAATAAAAATTATATAGATAATTTATATGCATAGATAAAAGTATATTGTATTATTATTTATAAGTTTATTTCAAAAGTATGTTAAAATAAAATGTTTTTTATTATCAATTATAAAATGGAAATTATATTATTTTAGAAAATGTAATTAAAATTTTTATTAACAGATTGATTAATTCAGAAGATAAATATATGATGTAATTTAGTCTGGTAATTCTTTGAAATATAAATTTTTGTAAATTTCATGATTGGACAAATAAGATGTGGACCAAAATGAAGTTTAAAAGTTATCTACTACCAATAGATCAATGGTTTAAAATGACAGATGATGGATCTGATTTTGCTGATAAGCTAACTCTAGGAACTATAAGCAAGAGTTGTAAACCATTGTGTTAATTATTATTGCTTATTACTAATTGATTATTGCTGGATTATTATCGTTGAAGTGCTTTGATTAAAGTTTGTGCTGTGGATAAGTTTTTGATTGTGATCCCATTACATTTATTGTGATTGGTGTTGAAATAGCATGCAGAAATAGAGAAGTGTCTACTGATTTGGAAAGAAACAAACTGTCAATTAACAATTAAACTACCATTCAATGATATCTATGCAATTAAGAATTATATGAGTAAAACCTACTGCCACCATAGCTATGGGCAAACAAATGAAGTCTGCTAAAAGTATACCAATATCTGAAGTCCATGCTTAAACATTTAGTGATAAAAAAAATAGTTATGAACTTTAAAATATATTATTATAAATGTCTATTATTAACATTAAGTTTTTATCTCATTATCTGTAAAGTATTGTATAAATTATTGTTATTATTGATTTTGTAAATCTATATATAAATCAATATGATAGGGGTTGCTGGTTTTATTTAATCATTGTCACAATTCAGTCAACATAATTCCAAGAGAATAGTACATTTTTATTTCAAAGCAATTATCTTTTGAATGCAATCCTTGGCCATGTTTATAAAACCTTAGCATTTTAAAACCAGCCATTTCCACTAACTATAAATATAAAAAGTTGCCAAAATAATAATTTAATCATAGCTTGATGAACTCTAGATTGAGTACAAACAGGCTGCATAAACGGAATAAATTAAGATTGTCTTTTTATAATCTTTTAATAGTTTACTGTTTTAAGCAAATTACCCTCCAGTTGTGAAGAAGGATAATTTGCTATACTGATGTAATGAACTGCTGTAAATTTATTTTGGAAAGTTTTGTTTAATATGAGATTCATTTGTATTTATTTTATTTATTCAAAAATGATAGAAATACTGTTTGTGATTTCAGGCCACTTGCTTTCATTATTTTACTTAGAGAGTAATATAAATATAATTTATCCAAACTTCAAACACTTTTAGCAAACTTTATTTGTACATACACCTATGTTTCGACTGACCTGCACTCTTCTTCAGAGCTATGATATAATGAACAAAATAAAAAGACAACTAGACTGCAGGTCAGTCGAAACGTAGGTGTATGTACAAATAAAGTTTGCTAAAAGTGTTTGAAGTTTGGATAAATTATATTTATATGATATTACGGCAAACATAAAGAAAAGTGTGATTTTGGTAATATTTATGAAGAGAGTAATATGTGATAGACAAAAATTCCTATCATATATTATATGCTTTGTTATATACATGTTTTGCATTATATTTTGCGATTGCTAGTCCCTCTTACACTTAGTATCTTTACAATAACATATGATAGATAAAAATTCCTATCATATAGTATAGTCCTAGCTCACATGTATTTATTTATTCATAAAGAATGTAATGTAGATGTTTTTCTGCCTCTTATATTCACTTATACAATGTTTGGTTAATTACCTGTATTACAGTGTGAAAGTCTTTATGGCAGTCTGGTTTTTTTAAATAATATAAAATTAGTTATGATAATTAATGAATTGCAAGGATCCTCAAATTGTAGGTTTATTAAAACTTAAAACTGTAATTATAAATAGTTGTGATCATTAGTCTATGCCACAAGTTTAAATCTGTTCAATAACAATTAAAAATGTATTATATCGTATATTCTGTGTGCATAAACTTAATAATAGAGTCTATAAATAACTATTTTTATTAACTTTTTTAAAAATTGAAAGGGTAGTGAAGTAAACATGTAAGTTTAATTATGGGTAAAATATACTACTATTTCCCATAGATGTCAGTCACTTTATGTTATTGGTGTGTTGTACAAATGTATATACTTGAATACATTGTAGTGTCTCATTATATTTAGCATTTGCCATTATTTTAAAATCAATGAGTTAATTAAGATTAAATCAGCTATGATAAGAGTCTCATGTATTTAACTGATCTTAGCAGGTTAATAAAAAAAGTTTGTTTATCCTATGATGTCAGACTGTGGATGCAAATTGCCCTTAGGTAATTTGCATGTGAACTGTACACTTTTACAGTTACTATATATATATATATATATATATATATATATATAATTTAAATTACATAAATATTACATTCACATTGGTATTTTTTATTGAACCATTTCCTATAAAAACAAAGTTAAATTATGGCTTGAAAACTCATACCACTGAATCAAAATTCATATAAAATTTATTCAGATTAAACTGGGATATCTGTAAGAAGTGTTCTAACTCAATGCATCATTTTATTACTATGTTGTGCCAGAGTCCATAGGTTCCCAAACTTTTTCAGGCCACTGACACCTTTGCAAACATAAATTTTGTAATGCCTCCCCTCTAAGTATAACAGTTTTTTATGTTCAATCTGTTTGATATTTTTGACATAAATAGAAACTAATGATACTGTACCAGATGATGCCTACCCCATAATTCATACGATACACACAAGATATAACATGTTGTCAATGTCCCACATCAGAATAAGGCATCAACATAAATTCAATAATAAGTAAAAAAAAAAAAAATTTAAAGTTATTAAATTTAAGTTTAAATGAGTAAAATCAAAATTGATTAATTTCCTGATTTCTCCCTATCCAAAACTCTAATATATTGCTAATTGTTACCATGAAGTTTTAGGCAGTTATGTCTTTAAAAGGCTGAATATAAAACCTCACCTTTATGTGCTGCTTTCGAGAAGAAAAAACACTTTAAAAAAAAAAAACTATCACTGCCAACAAAACTAAACAAAAAAAAAAAAACAAATCAGCATGTCAATAAATTTTCAATAATCACATTCAGAGATGAAAGAAATAATAATAATAATTTCATGCAAAGTAAGATTTTCTTTTCTCAAATAGAACAGTATGTTAAAAGCAAACAACAACAAACAAATAGTCAAGTGTTGGGAACCGAGAGGTGAGCACATCGGCCTTGCAAGCAATGCAGTTGCTTGCAGACAGTTGTCACAAGTTCACTTCCCAGCCAATGCTTTGACGTATATATATCTACACCTCAGCATACCCACAAACATTTCAGAAATTAATTTGGTAAAATTAAATAATAATTTATAGAGAAAGAAAAAAAATACAAATAATAAAAAAAATACAATAAAATTTATAGCAACAAGACATAATGATAATAAATAAATAAAAATTTATACCATCCAGTTTTCTTCTGGTTTTTTTCCATTAACCAATTCCAGACTTAATAACTTTTAAATGAGCTATAAACCATAAAAACAAAGTGGTGAGAGCTTCCCTTCTTCACAGCAAAATGTAGGCATTAAGATGTTCATCATCATCAGTTAGCAAATGACAGCAGCATGGGAGTCTGGCTGGTGCACTAACATTGGGAATTTACTTCATTAGCATTTTAATGATAAATTTAGGCATTTTAATATTTCTCAGCCTTCTCTAGAAATCTTTATAATAATGACAGCAGCCAACTAAGTGTCAATCACATGATTCTGGACAGACTATAATTTGAAGCTAGGCTCAGCTCTGCCTTGTTTCATAAAGTCCTCACTGCTTTACAACTGGAATATTTCTCTTAGTTCAGCAAGCCCTTAATTACCTAGCAAACAAAACATAGCAAGGAAAGCAATAACCTCAGAAGAAAACCCCCATCACCTGCTGAAAACCTTTTATAGCACACCTATAGCAATACAAATTGAGTACCCCTCTTTCATTATTACAGCCATTATCTTCAATTTCTTGGATAATTGATCATAACACAATTGATATAGCTTTTTACACCTTTTCATCTTTCAATTCTTTCATTTTCCATTCAGATTCTTTAAATTTCTCAAGGAGTTTCATTTTACATATAGTTTCTAATTTTAATACAATGGAAATATCGTTTTCTATCTTTACTAAAAATTCAAAACAAAAAAAAAAATCTGAGATATGATAAATTTTTAGATTCTTTCAGCTAATATTGGTTTAAATTACTTTATTTTTTTTTAACAAAAAGTATAATGCATCTATTAGTAAAATTAAAAATTAGCCATACAATAAAAAAACATCACAAATGTGCAAAACATTTACAATTATTTTGACTATCCTCATTTTTTATATATTCTTGCACATAAAAAATTTATAAAATAACAATAAAATCGGCAAAATAACATAAAAATTAGCGATTTGAGATAGAGTTAAAGCAAGGCTAGATCACCTGAATGTCCCCCAAATGCTTCTGAACTATCATCCCCCTTGCAGTCTTCACCACTTCACCACACACTGGAGGGTGGTACCGCCCACTTTGGGAAACCAGCGCTAGATTTATATATCAGTGATAAGATTTTTTAACTTATTTTCTCAAAATACAATTATATGCTATGTCTTAATATATATGCGGTACAAAGTACTTTATAATAAACATTCTGATGCCAAGAATGCATCAAGATTTTTTAGAATACATTTGGGAATAGAATGAATAATTAGACGTCAAGTTTCTTTCAGATTAAATAAAATTTACTCTACAAACAAAATGTATATATATTGCTATACTGTAAAAGAATATTTATTTAGCAGCTTACAAACATTTTAAACGAAAGCAAAACACTATAAAAATAGAAAAAGAAACAGGGTGTTTATCCTTCAACACCTTTTTTTTTTTTTTTATTAATTCATTTTGTACTTTACTTCTCTTATCGAGAAAACCATTTACCTCTAGTTTATAAACATGCTAGGAGATTGTCAGTTTAAACTCTGTACACAATCTATTTTAAGATTAATTTGATGAACAGGATTTTAGCTATTAACAGTTAAGCTGTTGAGACTATTAACCGCTCTGATATTTAACAGCAACAATAATAAAAAAAATTTAGTGCTTGAAAGCTTTAATACATTAGTGTTTTAGTCACTTCCAATCTTACGTCTCAAATGGAATTACAACTAATAGAACTTTTCATATTTAGATATTATTTTTGCTAATATAATTATTACAATTTATTATTATTATTTTTATTATTGTACTATTATTAATTAACAACTATACAAAATTTTAAATATGGATTTTCTAAAATAGTCTTATGTATATCAAAGTTCTCAAAATAAGTTTATATTACAAAACAATCTGTGTATCCTAAGCCATTCACATGTCTTGGGTTGTGATATATATATAAATGCTAAGTTCTCATTCAAAAGTAACGCTGAGTAATAAAATAATAGAGCTGAATACTCAACCATTGACTGATAATTTTGGATTGTTTTCCATCCTCTTAACACAATTTATTCTAGCATAACAATATTTAACAGATTTTCTACTAAAAACATCATATTGACATTTTTTTATAACTACTGAAGATATAATTTTTACAATAACTTAATACTGCATCATTTAAAATAATTTAAATACTATATAAAAGTCACACACATTAAAAAAAACAATAATGACAAAAATTCCAATAATTTGCATAAAATAAATATGAAAAAGAATTTAAATATTTTTAAATTTATTAATTTTACTGAAGATATAAGTATACTGAGTATGTATTATTAATAAGTTTTTTTTTCTGTAAATGAAAATTCTTCCATCATTCTATAGAAATTCGGACATAAATCTTCCTTACATACATTTTAACAAATAAATATTAATTGTTAATAATTTGTGTTTAAGTATTTATCTTAATAAAGATGTTCATAAAGAGAGAAAAACAAAGTTTGACACGCAAATGAATTCACTTGATTTACATTCAGTTGCATATATCTAGATGTATATAGATATTGAACTTAAAAAAAAAAAAAACGGTATTTTTACATATTTAAAAATTTAACAAATATTATAGTGACATATATATATATATTTTATAATTAAAAATAGTTTTTAATAAAATAATGCATTTTCATCTAATGAAAATACAACAATTAAAACTGTACATATATAAATAAATACATTTACCATTTTTTTCTAAATACATCAATATTAATCATCCAAGTCTTTTTTTATTTATAATTCTTTGAAAAAATATAAACAAAAAAAAAACTAGTCAAGCGTTGATGGTCTAGTGGTTAGCATAGCTGCCTTCCAAACAGCTGACTCGCTTCCCGGTCAACACATTTGACATATGAAAAAAAAAAAAACTACGTCTTACCATCATTTGCAATATATGTATCAAAAGAAGAAATTATTTCTAAGTTGACATAATACCCACATACAAATGGCACATTGTATTTTTACACTTTTAAAAAGATGACTAGGTATTAAATTGGCTATTACAACCTGATAAATGCTATAAAAATATTCAAAGCAATGCTTAATATTTTAGCTTTTCTGGAAGAAATGAATGATGAAAAAAAAATCTGAATTTTACATAATTTGCCATACGTGTTCTATTATTTTATGTGAAAGCTATTATAGATTAATTACAATCACTTATAACATTGTATATAGGCAGAATTATATTTACTATATTTTGCAAAAAATATATATTCACATAACAAGATGATTTTCTGTTGTTTTTGTGAAAAATGAACCATACTGTCTTCATTGTATTAGTTTTTGAAAAGTGTTTTTATTTGTCCCTTTCAGGAAATAATCATTTTTGATAAGTAAAAGTACTATCATCAGAATCAATGTTTTCTACAAATATTTATTTAAACAGGGCATTATTAATATGGTCCAGCACTTTGATGTGTTAACACCATAGAATTAGCATTCCAATACTCTTATTGAAAATAAATATAGTCCAAATTATAACTCCTTAGTTTAAATCAAATTTATCATTTTCTATATAAATAATCTAATTTTCTTCATCTCTTTCTCTACAAAAATTTTAATTTGATTTAAAAAAAAAAATTTAAATTAAATTTAAAATTTATATATGGCCATCATATTAATTTTTAATAAATAAATTGATAAATAAGATTTTTATTTTATTAATCAAATTCTAAAAACACTTTTTCAATTTATAATCTAAAGACCTTTTATTTAAAAATAATACCATTCTTAAATTTTTTTTTAACCAACTAACATATGTATTGAAAATTAATCTTTCCCCCTTCATTTTCTTGTTTAATGAAAATATTATATTTTTCAATGCAGAAATTATTCTTAATCATTTTTCATTAAAATCTTTACTTTTTTCATTAATTTTATTAAGAAATTTTATGTTTAGTTTTATTTTATGTTCTTTTACATTATAATTTTTATCATCCTACCTCTCCCCCCCACCCCATTTATTCAGATATTTTTTATAATTTATGGATACCCTTAAAAATGACAAGCATTGGAATGATCTTATTTTTGGATTCACTATTAACCAGATATTTCATCATTGTGAGAGACTTTGTGGTGAGAAATTAGTACAGAGTAAGATATTTTGCTATTTATATTTATTTAAATTGTGAAATTCACATATATTTTATTCTGATATTTTAATTCCCCAAAAAGTTAAAAGATATCAGGATAATCAAAAATGTGGTTACTTCAAAATATTTAGCTACACTTTGATGTTTCCTTCATTGTTATTGGGTTTCCTGTTGTTGTGAGATTAACAGTTTATTGCTAAATGTAGCTGGGTGTCATCTGGTATTATTGCCAATTAAGAAAGTACATCTGGTGCACCAATACGCGTATAGTACAAACGTGGCTGCCCTAATGCTAGGTATTGATCTTCCCTGAAAAGCAACCATTATGTGATTATGATTGTACCTGGTTTTCTGTAGGTGTTACACATCATCTGTCGTGTTTGGTTAAGTGCTATACATTGATAAATAATGTGGTTCAGCATCTCTTCTGCTCGATGGCAGAGTCCACAGAAAGGATCAATAGATCTGTACATTCTTTTATGATAAAGAAAGTGGGTTGTTGGCAAGGCAATGAGATTCATTTTAATGATAAAATCAAAGTATTTGGGCTCTAGAGCCCATTTTTTATATTCATTAAGTAGTCTCTTGTTGTTAATTTCTAGCATAGGTTGTATAGCATTAGTATCTGTTTCTCTGTTCATTAAACCATAAATATCCAAATATGAATACGTATGCAAATACTGTTCTGGAATCTTGTCTGTGGTTTTGCATTGGTATATAATGTTAGTGAAAAAAAAACCTTTTGGAGGTGGTCTATCTATTGGAGTAACTTCTAGCAAGTGGTTAATTTTTGGATATTTGGCAAGGATTGTAATTATTAAGTTCCTTAACTTTTGTAAATGAAAAATGTTAATGTTGTGCAAGCCAAGTCCATTCTTTATTAGGGGTTGGCTAAGTTTTTTTGTGGAGATTGCTACTGTTTTTCTGGCCCAAAGTAGTTTATTACATATGGTTTTAATTTTTGAAATAAATGCCTTCAAGAATGAAATAACCGGTACATAGTATGTTATTTTGGTTGTGATAAGCTGGTTAATTAACTGTACTTTGGAATACAGTGAAAGATATGCCTTGGACACGGAGTTTATAATTTTTGTGGCTTCTTCTTTTAGTTTATTTTGGATGTGGCATCTCATTCCCATAATTCCCATATGAAATGGGAACCCAAGGAATGAGTTTGTTTTTGATTTGTAAATTGATGTACATGGTTTACCAGTGTATAGTTACCAGGCTTTGTTTTTTTCCAGATTAAACTTTAATTCGTATTTCTGTGAATATTCTTTTAATATTTTTTGGAGTTGCGGTATTTGTTTTTTGATGTTAGAAATATGGTAACATCATCCATATAGGCAATGCATGTAGTGTGCTGTGTTGTGTCTGGTATCTCGATCCCAATAAATGCATTTTGTATGCTTTTGATAAGGGGATTGATGTAAAATATAAACAATAATAAACTCAGAGGGGATCCTTGGGATATAGATTTGGTGGGTGTGAAAGATGGTGAGTTTCTTCCATTTAAAGTTATATGGATCTCTCTGTTCAGAAGGTTTGCAATTATATATAGGTGTGTTCTAGGAATTTCTGTGTCTCTTAGCATTTCCAGAAGTGTATATATATATATATATATATATATATATATATATATATGTATATATATATATATTGACTGAGTGTAAAGCAGCTTCTATGTCAAGCTGCACAATGATGGGTCCGTATTTTTTTCGCTGCTTTACTGTGGCTAGAATTGCTTTGAAGAATAAGGCTGTTTCTGTTGTTGAAGAGTTCTTCTTTGCATTTTGTGCTTCAGAGATAAGTGGCATTATATATGGTTCAATTTCATTTTTAATAATTTTCTCAATAATTTTGATCAGCAAAGGCCCTATGGATATTGGCCTGAGGTCTGTAATGGGTGAAATAATTGCTTTCTTTTTATTATAGGATACAATGGCTATTGGATAGACACCCTCCATGGGTTGAATTTGTTGTGCTAGATGGTTTGCTAACTGACACAAATATTCTGTTGTGAATTTACTTAGGTGCTTTAATATAAACAATGGGACTCCAGGACTACCTGGGTGGCAAGCATTTCGAATGGTATTCAGTTTTGT
This sequence comes from Epiperipatus broadwayi, assembly GCA_028023455.1. NCBI lineage: Eukaryota > Metazoa > Onychophora > Udeonychophora > Euonychophora > Peripatidae > Epiperipatus > Epiperipatus broadwayi. The sequence goes on along the minus strand of JAQFVV010000061.1, from coordinate 2,858,480 downwards.
TTTAAATAGATCTTTTGTGAATGTGGCTTTTGTCTCTGGTGGGCCAAACAGATTATGTGGTATTTTATATGGTTGTTTTTCTGGTAATTTCTGCTTAAAATATTAAAAAATCAGCATAGTCATATTGTGTCCTGCACATGCACATTTATGTCTGGTTGGTTCCCCAGTGCCCATCTTATATAATCTCTTGTCCAAGTGTGTGGCCTGGTTAGGCATATCTTGCTTTTCTTTATCTTCAGATAGCTTTTGAATTCATCACATGCTTTATTGTATGCATTTGTAAGCTTGAATATATACTGCTGGGTGCAGTGTGATGGATTAATCATGATTATTCTCTGGTGCAACTGATCTGCCAGAGACAAAAGTCTTGATTGTGGGGGTTGTTTTCTTGTTATATGGTTAATGTTAAAGGACAACATTCCCATAAATGCTAGATATTTCTGAACTGAGTTCAAAATCATATCTTTGATTTTGTTTAGCATTATGTAAGTCTCAGAGAAAAAATTCAGGAGTTGTTTCTGAGAGTAAAACTCTTATTGTTCTTGTAAGTGGAAAAGGTGATATTTGAATTTGAGCACAATCAATTGTGACTATTTGAGCTGAGTGATCAGAAAAAGTTGGGGGAGTTAGTTTTATTTCGATAAGATGGTGAAGCATTGGAGAATAAAAGCATAGATCAATAAGTGAAGAGAAGCGACTATTGTGGAAAGAGATGGCATCATCTGGTAAAAAACCTTGGCCACTCATTAGTGGTATGTTTATTCTATGAAGCCAACATTGCATAAATTCCTAATATTTTAAATTAAAATCTCCAATTGACATGGTTGGGTTTGAAGTTGTAGCTAACCTGGAATTAATGTTTGCAATTATCATATGTATTTTTTTATCCTGTAAAGGCATATATACAAAAACCAGATTTATTGATATGCTTTTTTGGTTGAAGGTTGCAATTAATATGTTCATGTCAATGTGAATTATTTTGAAAGTTGTGAATGGGCAATTTCTAACAATTATGAGTCCAGTACCAGCTGAGGGAAAGGAAGAGTCTCTGGAGCATGCACAGAAACCTTCCATATTTAGATGCTTGGCTGGGTCAGTTTGTGATCCAGCATAAATTTTGGTCTCAAGTATATCGAGCAAGTGTGGTTTTATATCCTTGATCGAGTGTTTTAACTTATTAATTTTTGAGGTTGAGTTCAAACCCCTGACATTGATTGCCACAATTTTTATTTTCATTATATATTGTTTTTTGGTTGAGATTTAAATGTTAGGGTTGATCTGGTGTTTCTTTCCATTCATCCTCATATTCCATTTCCAGATCTTCATCTGTTTCTATTGTAGTTGTAGTGTTGTGATCAGCAAGGCTAAGGTTGGATTCTGTTATTTTGATTTTTTTGGGCCCTCTGTTTTTCTTTCGTGGGAAGCCTGGTCTTCTCCTTTGTTTTGTGTTAGCTTTGGTTATTTGAGGCATATTTGGGGTGATAGCTTCCATAATTTCCATTGTTGTGTTATTTTTAATATTGGGTGTTTGGTGTGTGTTATATATATATATATTTTTGATCACTATTACTGTGTAAGTTTATTTGCTCTTTTATTATCTCTTTTTCATCAGTATCTTTGGTAGGCTGAGTTAGATTGTGTGCTGTTTTTTCCATTGCAGCTTCTTGAGGCTGTTGACTTTCTGTTTTTTTATCAGCGGGGGTTTCTGTTTTTTTATCAGTGGGGGTTTGAATTCTATTGATTGTTTTGGTTGATAAATCCAGAATTTCAGGTGCTGGCAATGTGTGTGCAGTTTTTTTATTATTCAATTGCTGTTGATCTGTGGACTTTTTATTAACTCTTTCTTGTTTATTAGCTGTTTTTGTTATCTGTTTTGTACTGTTTGATTCCTGTTGGTGAGCTTCTCTTGGTTGATCTTCAGTGCTCGGTTGGTTTTTCTGGTTGATTTTAGATTTGCAATCGATTGCTAAGTGTCCAGTTTCACTGCACGCAAAACATCTCGGCCTTAATCCTTTTATGTGAATGGTCAGTATTGCATTTTGGTCAACTATTTGTGTTGGGATATTCTCCAGGTTTACACTGTCATTCAGCTTTATTTTGAAATGAAAATTGTTGCTGAAAACCGGGATGGGGGTGTCAGATAAGTAGATTTGTTTTATATAAATAGCTTTTCCAAATGACTGTATTAATTTCTGAAAATCCTGTATGGTATATCCAAAATAAGTGTTTTTAATTATTCCATTACAATAGCTTTGCAAGCCTTGGTCGACTATTATTAGCGCGTAGCTTCCCAAAGTTTTTATTTTAGTTTGAAATCTTGCACACTGGTGTTCATCGAAAAACTGAATTGCAATGTATCACAAGTTTGGATGCTCTCCAATACTAGAGACTGTATCCCACATTGCTGTTGCTGTCAGCTCTTCATAAAGAAGCTCTCTGGGGAATTTATAAAGTGTTAAATTCCTATCAGTGACTGCTAACACCAGTGATTTCGGTGAAAAGAATTTTTGGAAAGTTGCGAATAGTTTTTTAGGGATGGTGCTGTTGAAATTAATGTTTATTTCTTGCAGTTCATTTTGATTCCATATCGTTGGGGAGGGCTCCTCATTATTGTTGTTGATAAAGTTTAAATTATTTATGTCAGCTTGATTTACCTTCCTAAATCTTGCTGCCTGTGGTGATGTTGGATTTTTTTCATTGCTGTGTGGCTGCTGGTATATTTTGATTACGTTCACATAAGTTTTTGCGTTAGTCACAGTTTCCATTTTATCGCCGTTTGTTTTATCGTGATTTATGTCATTGTCTTCTTGAGATGATGCCATGCTTGCTTATGATGTTAGAATTTATTTTTAGTTAAGAACAACCGTATTACTTACTTTTTTGCTAAAAAACAACTGTTCAGTAATCTGCCATCACTGGCTTTATATATCACAGTTTTAAAGTATGAAAACGATTAGAATATGGGGAAAAAAAAAGATTTTAATAAGACCTTCATTCTTGATGACTTAGGCATACACGTGCATGCGCATTCTATTATTATTATTATTATTATTATTATTATTATTATTAATAATAATAATAATAATAATAATAATAATAATAATAATAATAATAATAATAATAATAATTATTACTATTATTATTAGTAGTAGTAGTAGTATGTTTCAATAACATGATATTTACATACTTATGCCTTTGCTACAATAGCATGTTGATTTTTACAGATTTGATTTGATTGAGATTTTCATTGTTAATTATACAGAGATGGATATTTTGAATAGGGATCTACATCAGTTAAACTATTCAATTACAGTACTTTAGAAAGGTTTCATGGTAGATTTTTTTACATTATGATATTTTTGTTATTGCTATCATTATTTAATTTTACTATATAGATTTTTTTATATTGATATTTTTGTTATTGCTATTATTATTTAATTTTACTATTCATTTCTGATCTTGTTGTTAATTAGTGTCCTTCCTTCCATCTCTCATTAATATTCTATTATTGTCTTTGTTCATTGGTCAAAAGTTTTATTCATTTGTTCAGCCATATGAGAATCCATATTTTATAGAGACATTTTAGTTTCTTGTTCATTGCTAGTTTTGTTTGAATAGGCTGGGTTTATATAATGACTAGTTTTGTATGCTCCTATAAATTAGCTTGTAATTTTAATAGTGACCAGGTGGATGCATAGATATCTGGATGGGCAATCTTTGTATCTCAGTTCCTTATTTGTGTTGTAGCTTGTTGTAAAATGTTGCTGGATGTTATCTGATATTATTTCCCAGGCTGAATATACATTGTGTGCACCAAAATGCATAAAGTCCAACAATTGCTGCTCATGTTGTAAAGGTTATGTGCTTGTGTGTAAAATCTGTTAGCTGTCGTGAAGTTTGTCTTGTTCTCTATTGATTTAGCATATTGTTTTATGTAGTATTAAGCACTGTACAATTGTAAAATAAGTATTTTTGTGTTTCATCAGCAGCATGGCATAGGTTGCAGAATGGGTCTATTGATCTATAAAGATGATGGTATAATAAGAAATAGAATGTTGGTAGTGCAAATAGATTTAGCTTGATCAAGAAATTGAAGAATTTTGGTTCCATTGACCATTTTCTGAAGTTTTTAAGGAGTTGCTTGTTGTTTAATCCCATCATTGTGCTAAAGGTCTGGTAGGGTTGGTCAAGTGTTGTATGACTGACATTGATTTATGCTGAGTGTGCTAATAATACTAGATATCTATATGTGGGGGGTGGGTGATCTGTATGGATTATTTGAGGAGGCTTTATAGCTGCTGAAATTGTGAGTGATCTTTGCCAGTGGGTTTATTGTTTTTTGTGTGGAACACATGTATTGTGTGTAGCCCCAGGCTATTCCACATAGTTGATTAAGTTGTTTAATTGAAGTGGCTACAGTTTTCCTACCCCATAATAGATTGCTACAGAGTGATGATATGGCCACTGTAAAGTTTTTTGTAAAGTTGACAATAAGAAAATAATATGCAATTCTTGTTGTTATGAATATGTTAAATAGGTGCACTTTCAAATATAGAGATAAGTATGCATTTGATAAAGTTGTGGCTATGTTTGTTGCTTTCTGTTTGAGCTTATTTTAAAGTGATTGTCTCATTCCATGGGCTCCCAGGTAAAATGAGAATCCAAGAAATGGAGTAGGTTTTTTTGATATGGCTATGTGTAGGGTTTGTTAGTATACATAAACCATGCTGATGTTTTGCTTAGGTTGAATTGTAATTTGTGTGTGTGTAATTTTGTAGTATTATTTCTAATACTGGCATTTCTTTACATGATGTTAGAAACACTGTCATATCATTCATATATGCAATACATGGAATATGTTGGGAAGTTCTTGGTATTATTATCCCTGGTAATTCATTTTCAATCTGCTTTAATAGTGGATATATATATATATATATATATATATATAAACTATAGTAAATCTGCCACTCATATGTATCTGCTATATATATATATATATATATATATAGCAGAACACTGAGTGGGGATCCTTGTGAAATTGATTATGTGGGAATAAATGCTGCTGTGTTTCTGCTGCTAAGTGTGAGGTGTATTTCTCAATTGAGTAAGAGATTTGTGATGATATGTAATAGGTTGGGTGGAATTGCTGTATTTGCAAGCATGTTTATTAAGACATCAATTGCAATAGAATCAAATTCTGCCTGCATATCCAGTTGAATTGCAATTGGGGCATATTTTTTTGCTGCACTGCTCTTTATATCATTTTAAATACAAGTGCAAGCTGTGTGATGGAGGATCACTTTTTTGCATTTGATATCAGGGGCAGTATATATGTTTCTATTTTATCTTTGACTACCCTTTCCAATAATTTAATTTTCAATGGACCCATGGTGATGAGTCAAATGTTGTTGAGATGTAAAATGGCTGTTGTTTTTTGTTATTGCTATTGGATATAATCCTTTAGTATTTATATTTTTTTGTGATAGAAAGTTAGCAAGGTTTGTAACCTTGTTAAAGGTATTCTGTGGTAAATTAACTCAAATGTGAAAAGACAAATACTGATATGTCATTGATTCCAGGGTAAAACCTGTTGGAAATTTTTAAAGCTTTTCAGCAAATTGTTGGATATGTGGTAAGTTGACTCAAATGTGAAAGGCTAGCAACTGTTGGGATTTTTTTAAGCTTTTCATCAAATTGTTGGATTTGAAAGGGAATATCTGTTTTAGGTATTTCAAACTGATCACTGGTTGGTGTGTATTGTTTATATGTTTGGAGCTTTTTCTTGAAATGTTGGTATAAGGAGTCCAGCATGTTATGCCATGCATAGACATTGCTGCTTATCTCAATTGCCATGGACTTTTTTTTAGTTAATGGATAGCCTAGTGCCTAGCAGATATAATGGTGTGTACTTGTGTGTTGTTGGGTGAGGCATATTTTTCTTTTTTTGTGGCAAGGTATTCTTTTAATTGTTTACATGTATTGTAGTATAGCTTTGTTAGTTTTTGTATATATTGGTGGATGTTGTGTATGGATCTGGTGATGGTGATTCTCTTGTGGAGATCATCTGCTAGGGCCATTAGTTGGGAGGGTGGCAGTATCTTGTGTTGTCATTTATGTTGAAAGATGGTATGTTGATGAATGATTGGTATTCTTGAATTGGATCTTATGATGATATATCATTAACGTTATTTAGCATGATGTAAGTCTCTGAAAATAGGAATTTGGTAGTAGTTGTTGGGAGTAGGAGTTTGATTATTTTTTCTAGATAAATAAATGTTGTTTGGAACTCTGAAAAATTTATTGTACTGGTTTGTGCAACTGGTCTGAATTGGAAGTCAATTAAGTGATGAAGCATTGGTGTGTAGTATCATAGATCAATAGGTGTGACATGTCACTGATTATAGAATGTCACTGAATCTGTGGTAACAAAGTCCTGAGTACCCACGAGTGCCAAGTTTAATTGATATAACCATTTTATATTGGAAATTTTCAGAGCTTAAGTTGAAATCACCCATTACTATAGTTGAGTTTTGGCTGGTTGTGAGCTGAGAGTTTATTGTGAGAATTATATGTGTTATTATGCTGGATCCTGGGATAAAAATAATGTTAAGGGTGGTAATTTGATGCTGAAATATAGTGATTAAGAGACATGATTCAATGTAAATAATTTTGAGGGTTGAAAAATTGCAGTTTGAGGCTATAAATATGCCTGTGTTGCTGAAGGTGATGTTTCCCTGGAATATGTGGAAAGACCTTGGTTATCTAGGTATGTGGCTAGATTAATTTGTGATTCATTACAGATTTTTGTTAATAGGCCTAGTATTTATGATTGTATGATGCTAATCCATTTGTTGAGTTGGTATATTTTTGTTATTGAATTAATGCCTCTGACATTCAGTGCTGCTATTTTAATTTTAATTAACTGTTTGTTTGGGATTGGTTTGTATTTTGTTACATTGTGTATTTTCACTGATTTGTTTTATTTCCATTTGTTTTTGATCTGTTTTGTTGGCTTTTGTATTATTCTTCTGATTGGTTTTTGTATTGAGTATTTGTTTATCTTGTGCTTCTTCAGTTTGTGATTCTGTGATTATTAACTGGTTTTCAAATAAATTTGTGATTATTTCCATTGGACTTGAGACCTTATTTATATAATAATCAGAGTTATCATCATCTGTCTTCACACATTTTTTGCTAGATTTTTTCTAGTAGGTCTTCTAGGCTTTTTCTTACTTTCTGGTTGGGTTTGTTAGTTGCATTGTTGTGCTAAAGTTGCTTGGGGGTAGGAATGTCTCCATAATTTCTATGGCTGTCTTATTAGTAATAATATGCTATGAAATTTTATTGATTGCATAGTCAAATTCTAGCATATATACATTTGCTTTAGTTGTGTTATTTTTTCATTGGCTTCTGCTTTCTCTTTGATCATGTTCTTTGGTTTGGAGTTTTGTCATTTTTTTCTGTGAACAAATCTATAAGGTATAAGCTTAATATGTCTGCTTTTTTGTTATTTATTTGTGTAGTTTGTCCACTGCTTTCCTTGGCAATGACTATCTTTTCATCTATTTGCATATTAATGTTGATATTTTGTTGTTTTTGTGAGTGTGCATTTTGATTTCTGGTTAAATTCTGGTGGTTTGAACATTGTGCAGTAACATGTCCCCTTTGTTTATGTGAGTAACTTCATGGTTTCAGACCTCTAATATATAGAGTGAGCAATACTTCCTAACCCAGGATTTGTATTAGTATATCATCTGGATCAGTATCTAGATGCAGTTTTCTTTCAACTTGTGTTACTCACAATTGGTATTGGTGTGTTTTTCCAGTATACTGTTTTGAATATAATGACCTTGCCAAATGGTTCCATTATTCTTTGGAAGTCTTGTTCTTTGTATCCTAGGTTTATGTTCCTAATTATTTCTGAAATAGTATTGTGATAGTTTTGGACTATAGTGATCAGTGCAAAGTTACCCAATGATTTGATTTGTCTTTGAAATCTCTCCCTTTGTGTGATTTCATAAAATTCCAGTATTAGGTACTGATCATGAGGATGTTCTGCAATCTGCTGTATTGCATCCCAGACTCCATTTAATGTTATTGCCTTATACAACAACTCTTTTGGGAATTTTATATAATGAAATGTTGCTGTCTGTTGCTGACATCATGGACTTCAGGGAAAATTTCTCTTGAGTGTTACAAAGAGATGCTTTGGTATGGATTTATTGAAAAATCCTGTGTGATGGGAGAAAAATTTAAATGTTACAAAGAGTTCCTTGATATGGATTTATTGAATAATTCAGTGTGATGTTCAATTTTTTTTTCATTCCAGACAATTTCTGGTAGATTTTGACTTTTCTATTTTTCAATTTCTAAATTACTTATGTCACTATTCATTGGATTTTTATATCTGGGATTGATCTTTTAAAAGATGGTTGCATTGCTTTTTTAATTATTTCTTTGCTGATATATGAATTAAATTGATTTTCCGTTTTTTTGTTAGGATAAATGAGTTATTTTTTATTTCCCTTTGACCCATTTCTGAAAATGTTGGCTTGTTTTTCTATGGCTTTCATTGGCATTTTCCCATCATTAATTAGGTTGTGATCTTTATCCTCTATGCTTGTATTGCTAATTTGTTGAAGTTGGTTTTCAATTTAAAAATTATCAAATAAATTCTGCTTATTTTTTCTGTTAGTTGATATCAATTAATTTAATATTAGAATTTTTGATGCTATGTATATTTTTTACTTTGTTTCTGATGGTTTTTATTATCTTTAATGATTTGAATGTGGAACGTTTTTACCTGATTTGAGCTATCTAAGCATTTACAGATATTTTAGATCACATACATATGTTTACATTTCTAGTTAGTTGATTTGCAGAAGCACATTGATTTGTATATGTACATAATATGTATTAGTGAGGGTGATAATATTTTTGAAAAGCTTGAATACTTATGATGATATGACAAAGTTTAGTATTATGATTCTGAAGATTTCTGCTTTGATTTATGTGAGGCTTAGGTTAGTGGTTGTTGTTCATTTACAATGAGGGGGGTGTACAATTTTGAAAATGGGTGATAGATAATATAAATCTCACTGTTTGGTTTATATTATTATTATTACAACCACCTTTCATAACTAAACTTTTTTCAGTATGCAAATGGTTACACATGATTCATAATAATATTATACAGGTTATATGAGTAATGCACACCACATAAGTATAAAGTCTGTTGCTCATGTATGGATTATGCCAATGATTATCTATAGTTCATCATAGAAAAATATTTTCATATTGTTGGATGTTTATATATTTTGGCATACTTATACAGTCATACAGAGACTATATTTACACATAACATATGGTCATCAAATTCAAATGCAATCAAATGTTCATTCAATATAGGAACACTTTCGAACAGTCACAGAAAATTTAGAAATTACAAGCTTTATTGTAAGAAACTCAATAAAAAAATCTAGTTGAGCTATGGCACTTATGCTTTGGAATTGCCAAACATTTTTATTAAATGTTCATAAAAGATTTATCAGTTGGGGCACTGATAAAGTTCATAAGGTAATTCTCTTGTGAACATGACCTTTAGACCTAGAACAGTTTTGCTGTAGCAGAAACTTCCTGAATATCTTTGAGGAATATTTTTTTTTATATGCTAAGAGGTTATAGGTTGGATTGTAGCTTTGGGTATTACCTTGTGGCTGCAAAAATATCAGGGTAGGTATTTTTACTATCCCTAGCTCTCACCTATTTAAGTTTATTTGAATAGACAGCATAATGACATCTGGTGTTGCTACAAAGTAAAAAAGTACAGCAAGTGCAACAGAATGCCTACCAACTGAATATAGCTGCATGGACAGCTAGTATTACACATCAACTATATGTATGATTTCATTTAGGGAGATACTGATTTATCTATATGTGCTTAACATCACATCATGAGTGCTTGCAAGAACTGGACAAGTGTACAGAAAATGATGTGTTTCTTCTTCTGTGTGCACAGACTACAGAGTGGAATGAGGATAGGGCTCTGAAGTTTACTTTCATCAAGAAGTCAAAGTCTTTAAGTTCTAAAAACTATTTTTTTGTATTGATACATAAATTGGGCATTGTTTATTCTTAGTATTGGGAGTGTGAAGTCAGTCAAGTAATTTGGGAGCAATAGGTTGTATATGCTTCAGCATATATATTTACTTTGACTTTGAAGGGATATCTGGTTATAGATGTTTTTGAAGTGGTTCATAAGTATTGATATGTATCCAGATGAGAATGGATGTCTATCTATATGTGTTACAACTTAATATTTATTCCAACAATGAAAAGCATTTTATGGTGGCTGTTAGATATGTTTTTCTGAATGTAAAAATCATGAATGGAATGAAGACTTAGTACATTTTGGTTAGCTGGTCTGCCTAGATATTTTGTGGAGAGAGCAACCATCTTTTTTCATCATAGAAGAAATGAATGATTTTTGCAAATTTTATAATAAGTGAATAATTGGTAATCAGTGTGAAGACAAATCTTTTGGATATATTGAGAGGTAGGATTTGAAGAGAGAGAGATAGTAATCCTTTCAGCATCTTCTTTTAATTTATTCTGGATTTTATGCCTCATTCTATTGGTTTCCTAGTGGAAAAGGAGACCAAGGAAAGCAGCCAGCTTACCATGGACATTTGTATATGGTTTTCCTGTATGAAAAACAGGCAGCTGTTTGTTCATGTAATTGTCAAGAATTTATTTTAGGATTGGAAACTGTTTTTTGAGGTGAGCAAAACAGTGATATCACCAATGTAGGCTATGCATGGCAAATATAAACTGGCATGTGGAATTTGAAGGCCTCAAATATTTTGCTGAATTTTCACTAATAGAAGATTGATGTATATTGTGAATAATAGAGTGCTGAGAAATGATCCTTGTGGAATGGATTGATTTAGAACAAATGAAGTTGGGAACCTACAATATAGAGTTATGTATATTTTCAAATAAGCAATAAGTTAGTTGTTGCATATAGCAAAATGTGAGGTATTGATGTGTTTTTATGTATGTAAATTAAGATGTTAACAGGGACTAAACCAAAAGCAGCTTCAATGTCTATCTGCATGGCTTCAATGCATATTTTTTTTTTGTTTTCAAACTGAGTTCATCTTGTCTTAAACATAAAAGTTGCTTCTGTGATGGATGATCCTTTTTTATGCACATTGCATGAGTGATAATAAAGGAAATAGATGTGGTTCTATTTTGTCTTTTAAAACTTTTTCAAAGATTTTTATATCCCAATAATCTCATGGAAATTGGCCACAGATTGAATAAAGTAAACACTGGTGCTATTTTTATGTTGAATGGCACTAACACAATTGGATGTAGCCCTTATATATTGTACAGCCTTTGTGATATATAGTTTGCAAGTTCATGTAAGTATGTAACTGTAAAGTGACTAAGATATGACAAAAAAAAATGTGGGTATACCATGAGACTCTGGGTGACATGTATTTGCAATTGTAGCAAGTTTGATTGTAAATTCAGTATAAAGAATAGAGTGTATGTTTCAGGTTTGTCAAAGAAATCTGGTTGGACACCCTGGACTTGCAGTTGTTGCACAATCAAAGTCTAAATGAGTAATTATCAAAAATTAATATAGTTAGTAGAAATTTAAATTTAGATAGAAAATAGAGATTTTATTTTTTGTGTGTTCATTTTCATGCCAATATGGAGACTGACAAGTCCACAGATATGCAAATGCTAATACTACAACGATAGAAATGTTCAACAAAATTCAGCAAGAAATTAAAAAAAATCAACAAGATATAATAAATAAAATGAAAATAGATTAGAAAAAAGATTAATTCAAAGTCAGCAAGAGATAAAAGAAAATCAACAGGATTTAATGGAGAAAAAAAACAGAGATTGGAGCAAAAAATTAATACAAAGTCAGCAGGAGATGATATAGCAAACTATTAAAAAAGTAAAACAGGAGAGATTAGGCCAATAAAAGAAGAGATTAGTGACATTAGAGTGGACATAAGGTTAGAGAATATAAGGGTAGATAGGATGGAGGAAGAAATAGAGCAGGATATAAAAATAGTATAAGGAAATGTTAATGAGATTGAAGAATATTATAAGAATGATAGGACTGAAAGTCACAAAAAGTGACCTAGTTGTAAAAAATAGTATGGAGGAAGGAAAAATAGAAAGTGAACATGTAAGTAACCAAAAAGGAAGTGTTATATGAAACACACAACAGATATGTAATAGAAGAAAAATAGCATAAGTACTATTTGTACCTGGAATATGAAAAAGAGTTTCAGGCTGACTTAGAAAGGAATAGGGAGCTTTTATATGTAAGAAAAAGTTTGAGACATACAAAGAATGAAAGGGTGCAGCTTTTTGTTGGCTATTTTCATAATTTCTTCTATCATAATACCAACATCTACATAATAAAAGAAAAGCAGATTATAAAATTTTACAGCTTTAGTAAAACTCTGAAAAAGGTGATAGGTAATGCTCAAAAATTGTGGAATGGCCTATGGAATGACCAAATAAAAATAATTTGTAAATTCATTCCCACAGCATTGCCTATGCCAGTAATAAAATTTATGAAACTGAAGGAAATCTACTTTATAATCCCACAAATGTTGATAGTAAACTATAAGTATAGTTTTATCCAGTTTGGTAAAAACATAACTTATAAGGAAACTATTAAGGCCTTCTTAAAAAGATCTCGTATTACAGAAATGGATAAAAGTCGGAACATATTAATAAGATGCAATCAAATTAGAGCACCAAAATGAAAAAAAAAGTACCACCAGATAAGACCAGTTAATTGTAATAACTAAGACCCAAATGGTATTTGGCAGAAACTGTCAAAACTAAATGAACCGAAATTTCGCACATTAGAGATTATGGATTTTGTTTGTAAATTGATTTTTGTATATATGTGTTATTTTACAACCAAATAAAATCATTTATTTTATTGTTTTTTTTTTTGCGGACTGTATTAATATGAAGTGATATTTATATATGTTAAATGTCTATAATTTAAAAATAAAGATTTTTAACAATTTTAGGAACAATTTATATGCACAGACAAACTTAGACGGTACGATTAATTAGAAGTTTAATTTAAAAATAATTTAAAGCAAGATTAACATTTATTAATATTTGTAAAGATATTTTATAATTATAAAGTGGAATGGCATTATCTTAAAAAAAGTAATTACAATTTTTATAAATAGATTAATTAATTAAGGAGATAAGTTATTTGATATAATTTAATCTGGTAATTCTTTTCAAAGATAAAATTTTAAATGTCATGATTGGACAAGTAAGTGGGGACCAAAATAAAGTTGAATAGTTATCAAGGGATTGATACACAGTCGATGGATCTGATTTTTCTGATAAGCTAACTCCTGGGACTATAAATAGGGGTTATAAATCATTGTGCTGAATTGCTAAATTATTATTGATTTCTGCTGAATTATTATTGCTGAAAAACTTTTATTAATTTTATTGCATAGACCTTTTTGTTTGTGCTTTCAGTATACTTATTGTGTCTGGTATTAAAAAATACAATGGTAGAATAGAAAATCACTTGCCAACCAGCAAAGTGAATGTAGAAACATCATAGTGTTTATTATATGCCTGTTATCTACTACTATGGTAAGAAACCAGCCATCAATCAATAAGTAAACTACTGTCCGATACTGCCTGATTAAAACCTATTGCAGCTATAGATATAATTAAGCAAAGTCTGCTAAAACTATATCAATACTTGAAGTTAGGTATGAACTTTAAAAATATTTTATTTTAAATCTCTATTACTAATGTTAAAGTTCGTATTTATCTTCATTATTTTTAAAAATTAATGTTATTACTGTTTTTGTAAATCTGTTTATAAACTAGTATGACAAGAGATTGCTATTTTGCTTCATTTAATCATGCCACAATTCAGATGGTATAAATTTAAAAGAAGAATATTTTTTTATAAAAAGCAATTAGCTCATTACTTCAACCTCTGAATATGCTTTTAAAGATTTAGTATTTTTAAAACCATTCATTTCCACTACTTACCAAATATAAAACAGGTTGCATAGATAGAATAAATTAAAATTTGTTATTTTTTATCTTTTAATAGTTTACAGTTTTATGAAACTACCCTCCAATTTTGGGGAAGAATAATTTAGGTGTATTTAAATAAGTTAACTAATGTAACTATATTTTGAGCTGTCTTATTTATACCTGAGGTACTGTTGAGATTGCTGGTCACTTGCAATCATTATCTTACTTAATATGCTAAAATTTAATAATAATAATTATTTCAGGATATTCTTATAGATGTATGATAACAATCTTATTATATTCTTAAATACGTGTAACATAATAAGACATTTTTTTTTTTGTAAGAAACTACTTGGATATAAGTTAATATATTTTTAAATAAGGCTAACAAATTAACTCTTTTTTAGTTTTAAATTTAATATAATATCTAATTAATTAATTCTCAGGGCTTTAACTTGATCAATCTTAAAATTATTAAATTAAAAAACATATAGATTTAAAGAGTATTATGTTATTCTAGGTATGATGAATGTAAAAGGAAGTTTCATTGTACATCACGCTACTATACTAATTTGTATTTCAGATAGCAATAATAATAATAAATGGTGTATATAAATATATATGTGAATATGAAATTTAATAACTTCGAAGTATGACCTTTTATTTCGAAATATGTAAAGATGATGATTTCAATAATAAGTAACAGATGTATTTAAATATAGCAATTACTTTATTATAAATAACAAGTATATAAACGCAATAACAAAATTATAAGCGAATATAATTTACTAATAAAATTTTATAACAATTTTAATGAATATTGTTTGTTCTCCATGAATAAGCTAATCTTGAATTATGATTATGTATGTAATTCTAACTGCTACGAAGACATATCATTCTACTGGAGAGGGTTGAACAGTATTAAGTCAAATGCTAATCTTATTCACAGAAAGATAAAAATGTTTTATAATATCTTTAATTATTTCTGTAACAGTAATTAATAGATTATCACCTCATTCTATAAGATCTGGCTAATTTTTTTTAACTCTTTTGGAGTAAGCAAAATTATTTACTTAGTACTCCTAATGCTATACAAAATACATAGCTTCATTCATTATGATATTCATATCTTTTATTAGAATGACTGGCTATGGTTCTTATGCTATATTTAAAGTTTAAATAATTAGTAGGGGTATACCTCTATTAACAAATATGATTTAGTTTCTTAAAATTAGAAGACTGCTTTATTACATGGCATAGTGTTTCAAATTATACAATTAATATGCACTACACAGAAAAATATGCCTTTATGATTTAATCATCTACTCAAAATATTTAGCTACCTATTAATCTGAGGCTGAATTTAAGAACTAATAAAACATGAAGTCAATTAGACATAAATTGGTTTACTGAAGTTTATAAATTAGTTTAACTAAATGTAACCAGACTCCAATATAAATTGTAAATCACATATTTGTTATCTGCATCTTCATATCTCAGTACTATCTTGAGAAATTTATTATTTAGTTATTATTATACTAATAATAACAACTGTAAACTAAATAATTTAAATTACAAAGTTTATTTAAGTAATTATTCAAATACATAATCCTAATTTCATGAATGGTTGAGAATTATTCTGTGAACATATTTATATGCAGCAGAGTATTCTAACATTTTAATTTACTGGCAATATTTTAATATAAGCACTAATATTCCATAAGAAAAACAAGATAATTTCTTTTTGTAGATTTAAATTTTTAGTAATACTTAAGATAATGATTTTAAGAAATTTAATAATACACATGTAGTAATCCTATTTTGAATTATATAATTAAACACATTAATCCATTTTAGAATGTCATTTATAATGAATATCATACTTTCATATTAAGGCATTCATAATCACAAATCCATTAATAGATAAAAACATGACTGATCTTACACTATACTGAAAATTTTATAGGTTCACCTCTTATTTTAATTCACTGGTATTTATAAGTTTTCTCCCATGACATCAAGATTTTCCACAATGCATCTCTCCTTGTAATTGATTTACAGGTTATTACCATAGTAATGTAAATAATCAGGTGAGATTCTATTATTTTTTCTTTATTGGTATGGATGTGTAATCAGTTTTGAAATATAAAACAATAAAATAAAAAAAATGTTTAACATCAATTTATTATAAACAAATAAATTAAATGCATTTATCTATTTATACACAAACTGTGTTATAGGAATACATATTTGTCAATAAATGTTATTAAATCGATACAATTTTAATAAACTTTTAATATCAATAATTTCATTATGTTTTGTATTCTGTTTGTTATTTTAGAAATATTTACCAATTCTAAATATTTACTTATCTAAGATTTCAGCAATTGTTTTGTTAGTCTTTCTAGCACATTTTCTTTTTTATTTTGTGAATTATTATCAATATATGTACCCATACATTTATATCTAAATGTACAAAATTTTATATATTTCTAATTACTAGCACTTCTGCTGATTTAATTGACAATTTATTTATTTTGAATCTGTTGTAAATATTCCAATTTAGTAGTTTGTTTACTTATGACCTCACTTGCTGATCATTCACAAACACTATTCTATATGTATCTGGATTTATGGCTATCACTAAAACAATTTACTAATTGTTTTTAAATTGTTATAAAGAAATGCAATATTTAATATTTGAAAATATTCAAAAAGTAATATTTGAAGTCTAAAAAAAAATTAAAATTAAAATGGATTATCCCTTGCATTTTGACTTTATGGAGATGACCCTTGGTTTTACATCTATTGCTTGATTTTCCTATCTGTTACGAAATATATAATGAAGACAATTTTTTAACAATTCATACTTTGTATAACATATAGCATTGGTGCCAAAATATAATACTACAATATAAATAATTACAGCATCAATATTTATCTGACCATTATAGATTAATGTAGGATTTTTTATTCTGTAGTAATTATGGGTGACTAACTAAAAAAAAATCATATTCTTGCTGGTCCTTCTTGCTTAACAACTAAAAAAAATATTTTAAATTCCACTCTCATTCAAATCTAGTTTTTATGGACATTTCAGTAAATGCATTAATGATTATGCTACAGAACTTTTGATTAATGTACAATACAAGATAAAAAAGATATTTTCAGAATTGTTTCAAAATTAGTTTTAAAATGAAATGATACAGTAAACATTTTTTTTTATTAAGAAAAAATTTACAGTGTCAGGTAGCTACATTTGGTAATTACAATAGTTTCATATAGAAGTTCAAAGTTTTGCAACCAATTTGTGTGGCATTGTCATCATAATATTTAGTGCAGTAATCTGAGATGTCATCTCATCATCACATATGTTAATCTGTGCCCATGTGTCTACAAAGAGAAGCTCTGGCACAAGAAGGTGATCTCTGTTCTTCATGCTTATTAGTATTGTTTTAAAAGTTCTCCAAGGATCACTATGTCGCATTCATAAAATAGATTTATAGTCAGAAATATAAAATAACTATTGCATAGAAGTGAAAGGGGAAGGAAGTTATGTCAGATAAAATATTTTAAAAATAAGTTAATAATAATAAAGAATTTATTATTTTACAATGAAGCTCTAATTACCTAGCTAGAGCTTTACATACAAATTTATAATACAATTCAAAATAAAAAAACTAAAATGTATTGTAATATAAAAATTGCAATCAGTACAATTGATCTTCAGAAATTATCAAGGGTTATCATTTAGTTATGGTACACAATTTTCTAGGCATTAGCTTCATTTATAGGCGGAAAACTTTATCTAAAAAAATATTAAAAGCACATTTTGAAAAAAAATATCTTTCAATTGCTTTCGTATAAATAAATTTCTGCAGAGTTAAAATAATTACAAGATAAAAGTGTAATAAAAATTTAATGGTTATTTGACAACACAAAATAACATAAAAATAAAATAAATAGTTCATTGCAAAATAAAGGTGTCTCCATCAATTCTAGTAAAGTGTCGAAAAAGAAGAGCAGACAGTTAATTAATCACTAGCTATTCAACCGCCACTTAATGAAGATTTTTACTTTATCCTGCAAATAAGATTATTAACTAATGTAATTTTATATAGCTCTTTAAGATAATCAAAAAGATAATAAATTTGAATAAATAAATAGAATCTTCTTCCGTGGAACTGCTTATAACATAAAGATTAATATGTATTTACTCATATCTAGATACCCACACAACATTTTATAAATGGTGAAAAATATAAGAAAATAAAAAAATTATTTGTCTGAGTAATAAATAATAGAAAATATAATACCATAAATTCATAATACTATTTTATATTGAACTACTGCAGCTGTTGACGTACTTCTTAATTATTTCTAATCTTGAAAAAGATTTCTTTTGTGATATAACTGTCACTAAAAATATTGATAATATTTTTAAAGCGATTTATTGCAATACTGGGATAAATATTCAATATATCACATCTTATATATATATTAATCTGTCAAAAACTAATTATTCAAGAGAAGCAACTCAGTAATTATTTTCACATGCTTTTTTTTTTTTTTTTAAAAAAAAAGTTTTCTTTTTTTTTTGTTTTGTTTTGTGATAGTTCCGCTACAATCTTTTTTTCTCCACTAGACATTAAACTTTTTATTCGATTACAGTTTCTAAAGTATACAAACGAAAAAATAAAAGATAAAGCATCATTTTATATTTAATATGACTGTTATACTTTTAAAAAGCATTTTAAATGACGAAAACGCCTAGTGTGCTTTATAATAGTAGAGAGATGAAATCAAAAGCTAATGGTTGTTTATTGAATCTCAATAGATCAGTCAAATGTCGCACGTACTCTCCTCTCCCCCTTATAATGCGAAATCATTCAATTATTTCTTTAATGCAAATAGTAATATGTTCATTAAAAAATAATGATATTTTTACCTTTATGAGAACTAATTATTAAAATTATCTTTCAACAAATTAAGTTTAGGTTAACTCAATATAAATAATTATTGTATAATACAAAAATTAGTTACTTTAAAATATTAAATGAGATATGAAAAATTTAATCAAAGCCATTTCTTCTCATTATTACGATATCACTATATACATACATACAGCGTCACAAAGACGGACGGAAGGAGAGACCATTGTCCTGTGCTCGATAATACTGAGGTCTTCAAAATGGCAACTGAATATATTTTAAAAATATAGTCTTATAGTATATCGTTGACTTTGAAACACTGTAGTCAGCCACCACATATATAAATAAATAAGAAACAGTGTTTTTTGTTCTTTCTGTTAGATTACAATATCTCAAAATTCAAAACAGACTCACATCAAATTCATGTTTTGTCAAGGCATTGGCCCTTCCCTAAAATTCATGAGCTTTGCTGTGTTATTCAATGCTACAGTTTTGATACTACTACATGGGTATTCTACAGTAAAAATAAACAATTTATAATCAGCATTAACATTCTATGCAATATATTTGGGCATTTTTATTTGTTTCAATAAATTATTTATATTTTATAAAATGTTTTAATATTATTACAAATTATATTAAAAGTCATCCTTCCTTTGCACAATATTTGTTAATTCTTAGGTGCAGTAAAAATAGTAATTGTTAATTTTAGTTCTCTAAGTTAATTTTAATGTACTAATGAGACATTATGAAAATGGTGCAAGCAAAAGACAAAAAAAAAACGAGGGAGGCTGTAGTAGAGAAATTCGGTCCAATAGTGAGATTTTTTCCCAATGAAACATCAGAAAAAAAACCAGAAGCATTATTTGAAAATGCTTCACAAAGTCCAATAATGTCACATTTAATATGAGATAGTTCTTCTTCCATTTCTTGCAATTTTTCATATTATAAAATTTTTTAATTCAATGTATTTTGTTTTTTTTTCCCATAATTACTTTATTAATAAATTGTAGCTTCCAAACATTTTAAATTATCATTCTCTTTTTTTTTATTTATTAAAAAAAGTTCATTACATTTATTAACTGTACTTTACTACCTAATGCATACTGCTTATTTATTTTTGAGTTTCTTCTCAAAATTTCTGAAATCTATGGTCAATATAAAATCACTTCTTTTCAAATGTCAATGTAGGTACCATAGCCTCTCCTTTTTCTAAGCTATTCTTAATACCTTATAATTGATACATAAAAGACATGTCACATTTTAAATAAACATAACCAATATTTTTTTCTAATTAGTAAATATGTAAATACTTTTTTCAGAACAAATTTTCCTTTTTATTCTTCAGTTTTATCCTTTCTATTGCATAATAACATATTATATTTTCTTACTGAATTTAATTTTCAGAGTTCTTTATATGTCTGTGTAAATTATTTTCAAATTATTTTTACATTTTTTGCAAAAAAAAAAAAAAAAACCCCTAAAATTATAGCTTCAGTAAAAAAAATAAAAATAGAGAAATTCACATATTATGTTTTCTTCTGATTCTGATTATGTAAATCCTCCTATTCCTCAAAATTTTTATTTTAGTAATCAATTATTTTACTTTCAAAAATTAAAAATAGAGAAATTCACATATTATGTTTTCTTCTGATTCTGATTATGTAAATCCTCCTATTCCTCAAAATTTTCATTTTAGTAATCAATTATTTTACTTTCAAAAATTAAAACTTTATTTACATATTAGAGTGGATACAAAAGAAATCAATGATAGAATAAAATTATGTCAATAAGAAAGTTTCAATGTATACATATAAATGTGGTATGCAAGCCATGTATATAGAAAAATCAAAAGTTGTATTAGATCAATAACATATCTCAAGAGCAGCATAAAAAAATCATGATAGTTAATTAATGCAAGTATGAAAGAAACATAAATAATTATAAATAAAATCAAAGATTACACTAATGCCTTAAGGCAGTGCATCATATGCTTAATTAGCTAGGCATATAAAGTTAAGTCAAACCTATGTATAAGGTTTGGAAATTCCATTGATTAATGATTATCCTGGACCAAAGAGTAATGAGGACAGTTGATATAGGTAAATTAATTGTACAGTATGAAACTAATGCCAAGTTTGTGTATTAGATATATAAGATGTATGAAAGATCTACATAAAGTTTAGATTATTCCTAAAATGAAAGATGGCATATATTATTTATTCAGTGGATGGAAGAAAGTTTAAGGTTTAGGCCTAAGAAATACATAAATTAGGACTCTAGCCTCATCTGGTTCCAGGTTTGGTCAATTAGCCAAGGCTGACAAGTTCATTTATCCTCATCTTTTTTCTTCTAGAGGAAAAATCGATTAGCCATTGAGTCATCACAGCCATGATCAAATATCATACTACATCTGGCAGTCCAGATTGAGAAGTTAATGAAAGTGGCCAGTCTTATTGTTCTGAATTGACCCTTTTTAATTGCTGCATTAAGAGAAATGTTAGCTGGGTCATTGCCATTTATAGTCTAACACTATATTATGGAGATAAGTCCACGAATCACATTGATCCAAAATGTGGCCAATTGACTCCTCCTGTTTGTTACATGGGGACTAAGGGGGTTGATGTTGTAACTCCTTTGGTAGTGAAGAAAGGCCCCAGTGGGGGAATGCTCCAAGGATGATTTTCATTAAAAAATCAACAAATTTTGGACTCAGTTTGATGAATTTTGTTAATTTGGAAAATCGAGCAATATTAACAGATTTAGTTTTTCCAGGAAACATTACTCGATAAACTTCCCAATATGATAATTTTCTCTGAAAAAGGGAACCCAATGACTGAAATCACTGTAACTTGCTTTTGTAACCAAATGCTTCTCCATCTAGGCAGAGGTTGATTGCTAGGCTCTATCTTTTTCTTGGGGAAGGGGCACTCCATATTGGAATTATCCTTAAAAACCTTGAATAGTATATTATGAGTTCATTGGAGGTAAAAAATCTTCAGCAAGTGAAGGCTAAGGCCATTAAGAAGTTTGGTTTTTTTGTAATACAGTGAGACTGATGGTGGGAGTCTTGCCTCCCCAGCAAAGTTTTCTGTGTAATGTTTCAATTATTTTTGATAAACTTGCATGTGGGGGAAAATCCTGCTAGATAATATGTTATTTGGGGCAATACTATAGCATTAAGTAGTGCTACCTTCCCCAACAAGGACAGGTAGACCTTAGATAGTGATGTTACTGTAGAATTTACGTTAGCTAATAAGGAAGCTTGGAGTTCTCTTCTCATAATGAAATGGGGAGAGGCTAGGGAAAAGCTGAGAAATTTCTGAGGTGGGGCTTCAAATCCATCTAGTATTTGCTTGCTTGATAGAATTGACCATATGGCTGATTTGTTATGTTTACTCTGAGACCAAATTTGTGAGAAAACTGGTCCAGGAGTTCCTCAAGCCTAGTGAACTCATCCTGAAAAGAGAGGAACACCACCACATCATCCATATAGGAAATATGGTGAATGTTTTCCCTCAGTGTAGGGATGGCTATCCAAGGAAAGACAGTCTCAATGCTTAGCAGTAATGGGTTCAGATAGGCTATGAAGAGGACAGTACGAAGTAGTGAGCCCTGAGGAATGGAAATACAGGGCTGAAATCCTGGAGCCACTCTCCTATCTAGAGAGAGAGAAATACCCCCCAATTGTGAAGTAGGTTCTCTGAAGATATGCTGAAGGCACTTAGAGTTACACCAGCACACTAAGTAATACTTCAACCCTGACACAATCAAAGGCTCCAGCAAAGTTGAGTTGAACTGCAATTGGTCAGGACATTCTTCTCCTGTGAACATGATCTATGAGAAGGCAAAAGTGACTGACGGCATTGGCAGTTGAGGTCCCTTCTTGGAAAATTGAATATGAGGACAATTGATCTATGATGTCTTGGATATCCTCTTTAATTAGGTATTTGAATGTCTTTACTAGTAAGGGCAACATCGAGATGGGCTGGAGGTTATCCAATTGATGTGGGGCTGCCCATTTCTTAATAAGGAGAACCATGGCAATTTGGACACATTCCATTGATTTTCTGGGTGCCTTTGGCCAGAAGGTCAATCATTCCTTTGATTATTGGGATGGTAAAGGCATGAAAGTGTATGAGTACAAACTTGGGAATACCATGTAGGCCAGGATGAGTTCTATACGGGAACGATCTTAAATTTTGATAGGATCCTAGATTCAATGATCTTATGCAGAGTTGATTCCCTGTTGATGAGAGTCCTACATGAATTAGTTACTCCCAGAAGCTGGAATTTTCTGTAGTAAAATTCATGAGCTTTGGCTAACATGGTGGAACCAGAGTATTTGTTGCCCTGTATCTCTATTGAACTAGGAGCCTTAGATCATTTGCCAGAGCCCATCTTAGGTAGTGTCTGTTTGAGCAATGTTGGTGATGAAGGGATTGGCAGGCCCTCTTAACTGAGAGATACTCAGCAATGGCTTCTTGAGTGTGCTTATATTTCATCTTTAGAGCCAGAATATTTGAGACAGTTTGGGCTTCATAAGGAAATGAGCTGAGCTCTCTGGCAATGGAGTCCAGATCATGAAGCATACTAACTGAACCCTTGGATTTAATTGTGCATTTATTGATTAGGTGTTGGAGTGTGTCAACAAATGCCTTCCAAGCAGCCTGTGCAGGAAAAGAATTTAGCTGTAATCAATTAAAGGCAATATAAGCTTCTGATATCAGCTGGATAATAAAATTGCCCTTAGTAAGCATACGAATAGTTCATGGTAGTTCATTAATAATCTGTGAGACAGTCCTCAGGTTGAACCTAACTTCTAAGGCAAAGTGGTCAGAAAATACTGCAGGCCATAGTTGAGCTTCAATAATTGGTGAAAAGGAGAAAAGAGAACAAGGTCAATGAGTGATCTGGACTTGTAAAATGAAAATGCCATTTGAGTGAAGAATCTCCTTCCACTTTCCATTTGTTGATTTAGAAATTGCATAAATTTGTTTTGACATTGTTTATAGGTAAGATTAAAATCTCCAATAAATAAAGAGGACTGATTCTGAGGATGAAATTTATAGTATGAGTAATCCTGAGAACTGTGCCTAAATCCTTGGATAAGTATAAATTTATCAGATTAAAAGAAAAACTATTGATTTGAATTGTGGCTATTAAACAGTTAGAATCAACGTGCAAAATTTTAAAGAAGAAAATAGGGGAATTTTTATTAATGATTATTGCAACTCCTCCTGAAGCAAGGAGGTGTAGGAGTAATGGAAGTATCCTAGCCGATGAATGACATCAAGAGTGTGGGGGTCAGACCCAATGTGGAGCTTAATCTTGGGTAAGCAAAGAATATCAGTGGCTTGGTGATGAAACTAGTGTGATAAGGCATAAGCCCTGTCATGAGAGTTTAGACCTCTAACATTAACTGATATGACACTAAACATAGTAGATGGCATTTTTAGTCTTGCGACTCAAAGATAAGATGTACTTAGAAGAGAAGTCAGAAGGATCAGGATCAATGACTAGAGAAAAAGCAGCTTCAAGTTCAGCAATAGGCTTAGGAATATCCTTGGCAAGCAAAGAGAAAGAGCCAATATTATTCGGCAGTGGAATTTGTTTCAGAACTGTATGAGGGAAAAACAGCAGGAATGGGTTCGAGATTTGGGTCTATTTGATGACAATTCTGAAAGGCTTCAGGAAACACAGGAGAAGTGTATATAATTTTTTTATTACTAGGGCTGGGGGAGGCAGATGAATTGTCAGAAAATATCAAGCTCCCCAAGGGAGGCAAGACTGTCAGCACTGGAATGAGATTCAGCTGGATTAGACCGAGATTTAAGATTACGGTTTTTTCTCTTACATCGGGGAAGGGAGAAGGACCACAGGAGCTGATCTCTGGGTCAGTGACAGAGGCTATAGACAGGCCATTTTCTTCAGCCATAGAAGAGACATCTGCAGATTGGCCATTAACAGTTATCTTGATATGCCCGGTAGATAAGTTATCGATAAATTGTTGAGCTCTGGGGCCAGGAATTGCAGCTGTGTAGAAAAAATGTGATTTAGGCCCAAGATATTGGCAAATTACCAATTCTATTATAATTGTAATTAGAAGTGGTCCTGTTAGAATGAGAGTGGGATGAGGGTAGTCTGTTCTTATATGCACATTTATGATATTTATGGTGTATATCTCCACATTGGATGCATATGCAGTCTTGGCATTCCTTCATGAAATGCCCTCTTTGTTGGCAATGAAAACATTGAGGAGGGGCACCATGGAGGATGATTATAAGGAGACATTTCTGATACTCAATCAAATCTGGAATAGACAAGAGAGAAATGACCTTATTGAGGACAAATTTTAAATAATGCCACATTGGTGAGCACATGGGTTTGAGCATGAGGTATGAGTTTGTAGTTAAAGGAGATGATTTTTCCATAGGGACCCAGAATCTTTTGTAGGTCAGTTCTATCAAAATCATCTCTGCAGTTCCGAACTGTTTCATCCAAATATAGAGAGTGATTAGCAGCATCTATTGTGACTAGATAACGACTAGCAAGTGGTTTGAAGTTGTTTCTAAAGGCTTCTTTTGCAACAACATTATGGAATTGTACAATGATATATCATTTATTTGGATGGAATACGATCTTATATATTGATTCCCATAGATTGTGATCTTTGAATGAGGCATACAGTGATTTGACAGGAAAATTAAACAAATTTAAGATCGTTATCAGTAGTAGAGAGAATGACTGCATTTTCATTTTTGTAATTTTGAAAGGTTTTATGGAAGAAAGCAGGGATAAATCTATTGAATTTTTCATTGATAAAAGCATAAATAGTAGGATCACAATGAAAATTGTGAGGGCTCCAAGTGGTGTTATTTCTGGAGTATCCTGTGTTTTCTTCATCAATAATTTGTATGGCCTTGTTGAAGGGGTCTGGTTTAAGAGTGTGATGTAGATTCTGAACGATATATGATTTAGAATGAGTGTTTCTGTTAGGAATTATAGCTGCTTTTTCAGCATAGGATAATGGTTTGGAAGCTGATTGATAGGTATTATGATTGGGAGCAACATTTAGTGGAGGAAAGTCATTGTAATTGTTTGTAGTAAGTGGTTTAGGTCCTGTGAATTTATTTTTATTGAAATAGTTTGGTGGTTTTGATTTGGGTGTGGGACTTAAGAGAAGGAAAATCACATCCTAAATCTGTTCTAGTATAGATTTGAGAATATGATAAATTTTTTTGTGAGATGTGGTCAGTGTTATTAATTTGTAAGCTGGGTGAATAGTCAGAATTTGTTGGAATGGAGGTTTGAAGGCTTACATTTTTGGACATATTGATTGAAGGTGTTGTTGTAGTCCTTGTTGGTGAGTTATGTATCATTATGGGTTTTTTAATGTTATCTGAAACTTTAGTTTTGGGGTTGGGAACATTCGGAGTAAATTCTTGTATGTGTCGCATATTTACGTTGAAAACAGGTTTTTCTTTCATAGATGATGAAATTGAATTAACGGTATAATTTTTTTGCTGTTGCTTGTAATCAGACTTAGAAAATTTAGTCATGTTCTTGGAGGAATAATCTATTGAATTATCAATTTTAGATGTGTCCAAAGTGCAATTTTTATGATTCTTGAGCATTGGAATGTCATTTTCTGATACAGAGAAATCTCCATTAGAATTATTATTATTTTTTTTTTGAAAATTTTGTTTGCTTAATGGTGCCACTGTTTCATCGGTATTTTCTTTATTACTTTCTATTATTTAAAAAATAAAAATAAAATATATACTAATGATGGCACAACCCAATTTTACATTTAACTTCTATCAATTCTATGTTCTCCAAATTAGTGTTGACAAAAATTATTCTTTTTTATAGATAGGCAACTTCCATATTTCTCCATTCTTTTCTATTTCATAAATAATTTTATATAAATAAAGATACAATAAAAGACAAATAACTCCCAAGATGCATTTTGTGCTGAACCAGCACTCATCAATTGGGTCAGGTCATCATCTCTCATATATATCTTTATTATATGATTATTTATGTAGAGCAAATTGTCTTATTTTTATTTTCAAGCATCAATTTACTCAACTCCCAACTTTTACGTTATCAACTTTTTGATAAACACGTAATGATTGTTACTAATCATTTATTAAATTAGAGATTTTCTTTAGCACAGATATAAATTTTAATCAGTTAAAGATTAATATATCTGATTTTCAACAAACACACATGGCTATTTATGTTTCTCCTTCTCCCATGCAATATTCTTGTGAAGATATTTAATTATTCCACATTTATTTTCATATTTTTAAAATATTTCAATAATGTATTTTCATCTACTCTTTCACAAGGCTTTTTAATATATATTATACATACAATATTTTTTTTAGTTTATAATCACAGTCATATTGAATAATATATCCCTTTACAGAATTAATTTTATTTTGAATTTGCATTATAAATTTTATGTTTTCCACACAAATTCTAATTCTTTTCATTAATATATAAGTAAATATTTTATAAACTATGAAAGTTATTATTAATCCTTCTTTAGTTAGTTAATAGTCTAAAATATTTTTTTTCTTCTTTATATAATAATTTAATTCTCATATTTTTTCATCCGTGTACAATATTAATATTTTATCCTAAATCAACATTTGCATATATTTTCATGCATTGGTTTATACACCATGTCATACAAACCTCATGATTTTTAAAATTTATTTAATGTTCAACTCATAATTCATTTAATTCATCTTTGCAAAAATTAAGCTCTCTAATTAATTATATTCTCTGACTAATTTTCCATTATCTACAATTTTTTATTATAAACACAAAAAATATTTTTTAAAATTCTTCCTGTCTTACATTTGTTTCCCATTATATTAATCATAGTTTATATTTATGATCACTAGATGAAGCTTACCATTATCTCTAAAGAAGCTTTGTTTTTATAAGTGCCGAAAGAAATATATATATATATATATATATATATAAATTCTATTAATATAAAATTGGTTATTAATACATACATTCCTTTTTTTCCTTCAACAAACATTTTAATTTTTTATTTTTACTACACATAATCAATAAAGCACTTCAATTTCCACCATAATTATATAAACACTTTATTGTTAACTGGATTTCCAATTTTCATTTTACTTCTTTAACACCTTTTTTCAATAATGCCCATTTGCATTCCACATATTATCAGTTTATTAATCTGATGACATCTATAATCTATATTTAATAATTATTATTTTTAAATACAATTATATTTTTATTAAAGATATATAAATATATGTTTTATAAATTTATAAATGTACATAGATATTTTCATTAAACCTCTTTTTTACGTTCTCTTTATTTATGGCTATCTCACACTTCCATTTTTTCTATCCATATTGTGATTTTTATAAAAATATCTTCCAGATATTTATCCCTATATATTTTATTTGTTATTAATTCCTTTCCATTTATGTTTCTAAAAGAGTGATACTTTTTTTTCAATTTTTTTTTCATTACTGCTAACAAATTTAATTTTGTTTAATAAATATTTCTTCCAATTTCTTTCTTTCTTTTTTTTTTTTAGAAATCTCTCAACCCTCTTTAATTATAATTTTTTCTATTAATCCTTTTGACTTTCTTTTAAATATTCTTTTCTAATAACTACTTCTAGGCATCATTTTTAAAATATGTTTTATATTCTTACACCAACTACATTTTTGTTTATTTTATTTCACTCTCTAAATATAAATATAATTTTCCTCTTCACTTCTACACCCCTCATTACATTTCTGCTCTTACATATATGTATATAATATATATCTTTTGTTATAGAAGTATATAAAAAAGAGTATATTTAACTTTGTTAACAGGATTTTTAAGTATAAATGCCAAAAAACTTCTAAGTGCATTTAAAGAAAAGACATATTACATTGTACCATGACATAAATTTTACCCGGATATTAAATATTTTATGATTGAATTTAGCAAAGTCTATTAGTTGACAAACAAATAATGTAGTTACAAAACATTAATTAAAAATAATTAAATTTTAAAGTTAATGTTATTTTAATATATTAAAATTAAAAAAAAATATAAATACAAAACAATGCTTACATTGGTTCACCTAGTTTATGACAGCGAGCCTGAAGTGAAAAGAACCATATTCCAGGTTCAGGATAAGGAAATATTTTGGTCCCTTTCATGCTTGTACTATGATTGTTACTTATTGTTAGTTGTAAATCATGTTCACATTTACTTCTTGTGTTTTGAATCAAAGGTGGCCCACCTCTACGAAGACAAGAATCTACAGCAATGCTCTGGTAAGAGTTATTCTAAATAAAATATAAATATACATGAAAATATCTATATAATATGATATATATATATAATATTTTTTCATTGCATGCATATATATATATATATATATATATATATATATATATAATATCAAAACTACCCCAAATCTAAATTAAACCAGACCAGAATAAAAATAATATTAAAACACAACCTAAGGTTTCACTGCACAAGCAGACTTCTCAAGTGTAAATACACTTGAGAAGTCTGCTTGTAGCAGTGAAACAGGTTGTGTTTTAATATTATTTTTATTCTGGTCTGTTTAATTTTAGATTTGGGGTAGTTTGATTTTATATTGACTAGTTTAGCTTTATGCTTGTAATGTTTATATATATATATATATATATATATATATATATATATATATATATATATATATATATATATATATATATATATATATAGTGACCCTCTGACAGTGGGCACAAGGAGTTGAGATACTTTGTATCTGTAGTGAATAGTTGCATTTTGATAAAAAAAAATGAAATAGCCCTAATTTTTAAAAATTTTTTTTCTATTAAGTGTCTCTAACCTTATATGTGAGTCATTTATGTATTTTGAATAGCAGTTTTACAAGTATTTATTATTATTCTCATATTTAATGCAAAAAAGAGGGGTTGTTTATTATAGGAATTAGTATATTTTGTCAGGAGGATGCAAAGTTATTTTATGTTAGTGTTTAGTATTGGTTTGAATGGTTTCCTAATCCCTTATTCATTGATACCTATCCTTTTATCAACATTAATAGCCATCTCAATTATATTTAGTCAAGATAGTTTAATATTTAGATTGCAGTACATGTGCATGCATGTATGACTCTGTATCATTTTCATCTTTTAATAACATTAAGCAATAGTACATTTAACACGAAGACATCTAAATTACAGTAATTATTGCTAATAATTTTACAAATATATATTTTTTCAATTTTTTTTATAATTAATGGATATTTGTATCAATGAATTATTTTACAAATTAAACAAATTATTAATCATTTTGTTTAACAGTTAATTAATATTCATTTATTTCAGGTTTGTAAAAGTTATTTTTATTATTATTATTTTTGTCTTAATTTAATTGTAAAAGTCAGAATGATTTTTTTTTTAAAGAAAAGATTTCTTGCATATGTAATGAGCTTAAGTGAAAAAGGTGGAGTTAACCTTTTTTGAGTGCAGATGACCTTTATCGGAGTTCATACACCTGGGTCTCTTTTTACGTGGACTTATTTAACACACTTCCGGTGAAACACGAATCGTGTAACTTCAAAATCATGTTAAATAAGTCCATGTAAAAAGAGACCCAGGTGTATTAGGATTAAAATAAATACTAAAAAAAAAATACTATTCCAAAAGGCAAAAATAATAATTGTAAAAGTGAATCAAAAAATTAAAGAACTGTAAATATCTTAGATAGATTATTATTGGTATTGATCCTAGAAACACAATGGGTAAAATTTAGTTATAAAATTAAATTTATATGAAGTGTTTTTGGGAAAATAATTTAATAATTTCTGTAACTGAATTTAATTATAGATCTGAGAGTCAGACATTTAATACAATGTCATTAAATAGGAATCATGAAATATGAAAAAAAATGTATATTAAGTGTAACAAGTAGTGAACAAAAGCAAAATACATAGATCAGAAAACAAGTAGGTATTATTGATGTAATAAATGTATTATATATAGAGCTTGCAAAACAAACTCTTAACAAGCTTTGAGAGGATCCTCAACTCCAGACTGGTTTCTGCATCTAGTGTCATCACATCAGTGAGGTGCCAGGATATTCATCAGAATAAAAATATTAGGACAAGCCCAGCACTTTATCTAATGTATAACTATCGAGAAAAAAATCTAAAATTTTCAGACATCCATATATCTAAAAATCTAGCTAGCTAATTCAAATAGCCATATGAGACTGAACTAAGTTTAGATACACCATATATTAATAGCTTTAGCAATATAAAATCACCAAAGCCTTAATAGCAAAAAATAAAATGTTAAAAAATCAAGTCAGATGTCACATGACTTAATTTTAGTAAAGCCCATATTTACAAATGTTATATAGAGAGCTCACAAAACAAGTTCTTAACAAACTTTGAGAATATCCTCAACCCCAGACTGGATTCTGCATCTAACATCATCAGTGAGGTGCTAGGATATTCATTAGATTAAAAATACTAGGATAAGCCCAGCACTTTATCTAATGTATAACTATTGAGAAGAAAATCTGAAATTTTCAGACATCCATATGTCTAAAAATCCAGCTATCTAACTCAAATAGCCATGTAGAACTGAATTATGTTCAGATACACCATATATTAATAGCTTTAGCAATATTGAAGCAGTCGGATCTAAGCTTGATCCTAGCTTCATGATCTTTCACATGTAGCCAACTTCAAACCCTTGTACTAACCTTGAATTTCCGATGCAATGGGGCTTTATACGTTCAGTCCACGCTAGTTTCCTTAAAGAAAAACTATTATAAATGTGTGTTAAAATTAACTCATTTGAGATTTAAACTAGTCATTTCTATTAATAAATTCATGATAGAATTATTCATGAATTTATATATATTATAACTGCGTAGATTGTGCGTATATATTTATAAATATTTAAATGTACATATTCGTTCTAAAGTTTCATTGTGTCGGAAATGTTTTATTTTACTTTAAATAGTTTGTTCAAATTTTTAGTGATTAAAAGCTACATTCTTTCGATAAGCTTTCAGATTGTCCTCTTCCAAAAACAATGGGTAAAGTTTTTATTAATTAGAAAAAGATAAGTATTTAAAATGTAAGGACGGTCCTAATTAAAATCATTTTCTGATTTTAAAAATTCATTTTCTAATTAGAAAATGAATTCAAGTTAATGAGTTTGAAAGCCTTATCGAAGGAATGTATCTAAAAACAACTAGTAAATTTTTGTAAGATTGATTAGGAAAGAAGCGCTAGCCTGAAGGCATCAGATACAGTATAAAGAGCCCAGGAAAAGTTTCCAAGCAGCTATTATTCCTCATTAAGAGAAGCCATATATATTTCATTAGAAAAGAAGCTGCCCAGTTAAGTTATGAAGTAAAATAGTGTTTCTATCATGGTGGGGGGGGGTTAACTTCAGGAGTCTGACTACAGTTCCTGAAGTCACCTGAAAATCTTCAATGTGGCTGTAATATAAAAATTCATATACCAATCGTAAGCTACCGAAACCTTAGAGAAATCCTTCAAAATGTCATTCAAATAATTTTCCAAAATGCGCATCTATGTTTCATCCAACTGGACTCTGCCATGTGTAATTTAAGGAGCCAACCATGAAGAAATGGTAATATCTTTCTTATATGAACCACTACTTTTTCGCCGGTCTTCGAACTTTATTTTACACTACCTTTAAATTCAGTACTGTTAAAAGTTCTTCTCTTTCCTTAATGTATTAATGCTATTGTTAATTATGTAGTAATTCTCTATCTTAATCTCTAGTCTTTAAATTTAATATTTGTTAACTTTCTCTTTTCTTACGATGGCGGTTCATTTATTATATTATATATATTTATTGTGTGATTTATTAATGTTATTTATTTTTAATTATATGCCAGTAAAATTTCAACTCGATAATAATTTCCTTCATTGCATTTGCCTTGTTAAATAACATTATATTAATTTTTATAGTAATTCTTACCCATTAGAACTCATTGGATACAGTTCTATTAATTGTCGAGTTGAAGGAGTTATACAATTTTTGCTATTTTTATTAATGGTTAATAATAATAAATTATTAGCTCAATTTCTAACCTATGCCACCACTATTTTCTCGTTTCATTAATATTTACTTATTTATTCATATATAATCTTAAAATAAATTTTTGCAAAAAGCCGATAAAGGAATCGAATAAATATATTCTAATTCAACTTTGTTATTTTATTTAAGATTCAGGAAGGGCACGATGATTGGGGCATAATTAATATGATTTACAAATACTTTAAAATAGTTTTCATTAAAAGCTCGTTTGACTTTAATTAATTAATCAAGTCATCATGTAGAGCATTCTATAATTGGGTTTTAGTTCTCAAATGGTGACTAGTAAGTCATCATCTTCAACATTGCTGATGTAGGGCAATCTTCCGCTCCGTCAGGCTGGTCGGTGATCATATTTCTGTTATTTTAAATTATCGAGGAAGAAAGCACTTCCTCTCCTGTTCATATTAGTCAAAGGGCATAAGACTTGTCAGATACAAGCCGCCATAGGACTTCGATTATCGACTTGCTATTATCTTTCAATTTCATTTTATAGCTCATCATTCGTCAGCACCATTACCTCTCTGTTCCAATAAAGCCTGTTTGATGCTCGTAATTTGTGACAAAGTGATTTCAATTAAAGTCGAACAAATTCTCAGTTATATTTAATTAAATAAGTTTTCCAATAAAGATTAAAGTTATGCCCTAAAATACGTATCTTGCTCTTCATGAATGGATTTGCGAATGTGAAAATAAATATCACATTCTTTCGTAAAAAATTAGAGTAATAATTTCCCTTACTAATGAATACCTTTATCTGCCTTTATTTTCTTGTTGGGGGCATAGACATAGACTTTCAAATATTGCGTAATATTCATTGGCATATAATAAGGACCGCCAGTCATATTACAATTATAGACTTTGTTTAAGGACTAGAATTAATTAATTTAATCTTTATTTAAAATTCAAACCAAACAAATTATTATTATTAAATATTTTCTAAACACACTTGGTTTCTTAGTTCTTAATTCTTTCATAATTATTTTAATGTTAAAACTCACTGTCTGTGTTGGCAACCCGAACATATACATATGATTCGATTTAAAATTATTTTTACTCAGTTTATTATCAGATATTAATGTCAGTTCAGGGGTCTCTGATACTCACCAACCATTGAGCTAGTTTCTTGGCGCATAGCACTGTGCCATCAATTTAGATTTCTACTAATCTGAGCTGTTGAGTTGGGTTTGAATTCAGTTTTGATTCAGCTGAGTTTGGATCTGACTTATGGTTTAGGTTGTTGGGTTTTTCGACTGGTACAATATAAAATCGCAAAAGCCTTAATAGCAAAAAAGAAAATGATAAAAAATCAAGTCAGATGTCATATGACAGAACTCACAAACAAGCTCTTAACAAGCTTTGAGAATATCCTCAACCCCAGACTTGTTTCTGCATCTAACATTGTCAGTGAGGTACCAGGATATTTATAGTCTAATGAATATCCTGGCACCTCACTGATGATGCTAGATGCAGAAACTGGTCTGGGGTTGAGGATATTCTCAAAGCTTGTTAAGAGCTTGTTTTGTGAGGTCTATATATAACATTTGTAAATACAAGCTTTATTAAAATTAAGTCATGTGACATCTGACATGATTTTTTATCATTTTATTTTTTGCTGTTAAGGCATTGGTGATTTTATATTGCTAAAGCTATTAATATATGGTATATCTGAACTTAGTTCAGTCCCATATGGTTATTTGAGTTAGCTAGATAGATTTGTGGACATATGGATGTCTGAAAATTTCAGATTTTCTTCTTAATAGTTATACATTAAATAAAGTGCTGAGCTTGTCCTAGTATTTTTAATCTAATGAATATGCTGGCACCTCACTGATGATGTTAGATGCAGAATCTGGTCTGGGGTTGAGGATATTCTCAAAGCTTGTTAAGAACTTGTTTTGCAAGCTCTATATATAACATTTATAAATATGAGCTTTATTAAAATTAGGTCATGTGATACATGACTTGATTTTTTATCATTTTAATAAAAGTCCTAAAAGACTGGAATAAAATCAAGGTTTAAGATCTGATAAAATGGAAAGAGGTATCAGTGTGTATTGTTATATCTAGGAATTTCAAAAATAAATGATTTAGACATTATAACAAATCCAACCTAATGAAATCTAATGTCCCACAATTATGCACTTTTTCCTCCAAAATATTAATAATCCTGATGAGTTTTTCAAAAACAGCTTTATCAATCATAAATTTAAACAGATTCTTAGCTGCAAGCACTGTCCTCAATTCTGGTTTTGATGAGTTTATATATATGAAAGTTAATAGCTTTGTATGTTAAGATTGATATTTGGTCATATCAACTATTATGATTTAGTTAGTTTAAACTTGAGATTCATTAATGTGGTTCATATTTGAGAATTAAGCTTCTGATATTCACACCTGTTTAAGAATAGATCTTTGATAATATTATGTATATTATAGTCAGTTATAATTTGATATCTAATGCATGGGTTCTGATGAATAACATATAGTCTTGCCATCCAAATCAATGAGACTATTAAACAAGAGTCTTTTATCCCTTTTATATTATTACAATTTGAACATTACAATTTGTTGGATGTTATCAAACTAGAATCAGTATCTCTTTACTCATTTATACTGGTACAATATATATATATATATATATATTAATTCTTATACTTTCACAGATAAATGATGATTTCATATTATTATTATTTTGGGGACATTCCATATGGTAAAATAGCTAAATAGCTGATGTTTCAGTACAATAACAAGTACCTTCCTCAAAGCGTTCTCTTTCTCAAATCATAGGAATGTGTGTGAGATTTAAAATCATTTTTATCTTTTTGTTTCTCTTCATATTTAAATTCTATTGGTTGAGAAGTTTTAAATTTTATTTTGTCTTCCAATAGCTTCTTTCAAATGTTAATCTTCTTTAAATCACACCTTTCATTTATGCTCTTGGGCCTTTTAAAAATCTCTATAGCTTCTCTTGGCAATCTCTGGTCATATTGTTCAATTTTTGTTAGAATAGTTGTTTTATCAAAATTAATATCATGATTAGTTAATTTTATATGAGAATAAATAGCTGATGAATTGGATTTTTCTGACTGCCAAAATGTGTTTTTCCTTTCTAATATTTATTCTATGATTAGTCTGTCCAATATATATGTATGTGAACAGACCCTACATGGAATTTCATATACACCATGACACTCCAAAGAAATTTTGTCTTTAGGAAGTGAAAATATTTCATTAATTTTTTTAAAAGTAGTATAAACTATGTGAATATTATTATTCTTTCAAATGTTACCAATTTTATCAGTTACTCCTTTTACATATGGCAAAATTGTTTTAATTTCTGATGTATCAAAATCTTTTTTCTTTTTATATATATAAGCTCTATTAATAATGCTGTAATTAAAACCATTATCAAGAAGCATTTTTTTTAGTAGCAAAAATATTTCCACTTCCTAAAGACAAAATTTCTCTGGAGTGTCATCGTGTATATGAAATTCCATGTAGGGTCTGTTCACATACATATATTGGGCAGACTAATCGTAGAAAAAATATTAAAAAGGAAGAATACGTTTTGGTAGTCAGAGAAAAATCCAATTCATCTACTATTTATTCTCATATAAAATTAACTAATCTAAAAAAAAATTGAACAATATGACCAGAGATTGCTAAGAAAAGCTATAGATATTTTTAAAAGGCCCAAGAGCATAAATGAAAGATGTGAATTAAAGAAGATTAACAACACTTAGAAGAAGCTATTGGAAGACAAAATAAAATTTAAAACTTCTCAACCAATAGAATTTAAGTATGAGGAGAAACAAAAAGATAAAAACTATTTTAAATCTTATAGGCATTCCTATGCTTTGAGAAAAAAAACGCTTTGAGGAAGGTACTTGTTATTGTACCAAACATCAGCTATTTAGCTATTTTACCACACGGAATATCCCGAAAATAATAATAATAACAATATATATATATATATTAAAAGCGAGTCATCACTTAGATATCCCAATATCAATAACAATCAATAATTTTGGTCGTCAAGGCAATCATTTAATATTACAAAAAATGCTATACTAATAATTTAAAAAAGCAACTACAGAAGCATATTATTATAGTTGTATGTGTTGGTATTACTGTGTATATCTTAAATGTGAAAAAAAAAAATTGTTATACATTTTGACATTATAAATTTTATTTGTAAATATCTATTATAAAATAATATTGTTATAAATATATTTACTGATATGTTTTAGGTATAAATATAATTCTAAAGCATATACATACATGCCAAAATAATGTAGTTACATATCTATATAATGAAAATACAGCTGTTTTATAATTTTGTTTCTGGTATAATTAAAAATAATCTCTTAAATAATTTATGTTTGTTGAAGATAAGAAAAGCAAACGCATCTTATTTAATTTTCTTTTGTTTGTAAATATTTTAGATAAAAAGAAAATAGATATAAAATTTAATTTTGATTTAATACCTATAATCCTTAATTTTAAAATTTTTTTAAAATTTAAATTCTACTGCATGAAAGAAAAAAATCTATTAATGATTTTATAAAAATAAGATTAAGTGGACTAAAATTGTAATTGGAGAGGATAACATTATATTGTTAAGAAAAGGTATAAATAGACAGTAACCACCACTCTCTCTTTTTTTCCTGCCTTTTGTTTCTGGACAATATTTGTCACATTGCTGGAACATTGCAGAAGACAACCTGGAAGCAACCATGGATGAAGAACTGTTTTAGCAAAGTAATTGAAGGCCATTGGTGTTTGGAACAAATATTAACATTTGATTGCTTTTTGCCACTAATTAAAGATGACTCAAATCATTAGTAAAATGAAAACTGTAAGAATGCATTACTAAAAAACAATACATGCCAGTAAAACTCTGAAGGATGTCGTCTTACTGTTGAAGATAACCATCTGTTGCCCATATAAAGTGAGTGAAAAGGAAATGAATAAATCATAAATCCTATCTGTTATTCTATCATAAAAAAAAAGATCCCTCTACTCATCTGCTGGACTCACGAAAGAAGAAATAAGTAATAATTAATAATCTTGACTAATTAATTTGTAAAAATAAACATTTTATAAATAAGATAATGGAATAGACTGATTATTTTAATGGAACGAAAAAAAATATTAATAGACTGCTAATATAAATAGATTTTAACAATAACTAAAAATAAATAAATTTAACCAAATACTTAATCACACACACACATATATATATTAAAATTAAAAATAAATACAAAAGCAAAAATTAATACATTTTAGACTTAATTAAAATAAAATATGAGTTTATATTTGCAGTTTCTATTAATAAAAATTCAAGTTTTAACTTATCATTATTTTTGCAAAGGCATATAATCAAGATTATTAATTATTACTTATTTCATCTTCTTTCTTGTATCCTAGTGATAGACAGAGAAATGCTTCTTATTATGACAGGATAACAGATAGAATTTATGATTTTTTCATTTTCTTTTTTTTTACTTTATGGAGGCAACGTGTGATCATCTTCAACAGAAGAACTATATGCTCCAGAACTGACTGGCGTGGACCAGTTTGTAGTAGCACTTTATAAAAGTTTCCATTTAACTAATGATTTTGACCATCTTTAATTAATAGCAAGAAACAAAATGCCCAATGGTCTTCAATTGCTCTGCTAAAACAGTTTTTTCGTTATGGTTGCTTCCAGGCTGTCTTTGTCAATGTACCTACAATATGTATTTATACTTTTTAATAACAATACAATGCAGCTATCTCCAATCACAATTTTAGTCAATTTAAATCTCATTATTATGATATCATTAATATATATGTTTTCTTTCACACGATACACCCTAAATTAAAAGAAAAAAAAATCAAATCAAGAATTACAGGTATTAACTTTTTTACCCACTTTTTTTGCTATGCAAAATATTTATAAACAAAAGAAAATAAAATCAGCTAGTTTTCGTTCCTTATAACATAAATTACTTACGGAATTATTTTTAATTATATCTGAAATAAGATTTTAACTACTTTTCTTTTCTTAATTATAAAATAACTGTATTTTCATTATGTAAAAATATATACATCATTTTGGTATGTATATATACGCTTGACAATTATATTTATAGATCAAACACACCATCATTTCATAATAGAAATTAGTTTCAATTAAAATTTTTAGCAACAAAATATATAACAAATCTTTTTCTTCTTTATAATTAAGATGTATATGATAATATCAACACATAGCTGGTTTAAATACAAAATGACTCCCTTCTCCTTCTGTTGCCGGTTGCATTTTGTTACTATATATATAATGAAATCTCAAACCATTATGTCTGTATATTTTTATAAATATATTTTTTATATACCTTTTTTTGTAATTAATATTATATAAATAATATACTTTTAGTGATATATTATTTCTTAAATTAGTAATTTAATACAATGGTTATTAATAAATTATAATTAAGTCACACTTTACTTCACGGAGAGTTTTTTTTAAAAAGTAAAAATATATAGTCTTTGTTCTCCACTCTATTGTTTGGTTTTCAGTGAAACTATACACCACTGTTGTTGAAAATAATGCTTTATTGAGAATAGCTATAAACACTCACATTTGAGTTTTAAGTCATTGCAAGAATTTCAGTAATTACTTCTGGGCATCACTTTCATCATTATTCTAGTTATTGCATTTTATTTTGCTTAACATTTTGTTCCCGTTATAATATAGTATTTAATTCATTAAACAAAATATGGCTAAAAAGATAATCTTGAAATCATTTTAA
This sequence comes from Epiperipatus broadwayi, assembly GCA_028023455.1. NCBI lineage: Eukaryota > Metazoa > Onychophora > Udeonychophora > Euonychophora > Peripatidae > Epiperipatus > Epiperipatus broadwayi. Next base: position 2,818,523 of record JAQFVV010000061.1, on the reverse strand, counting down.
ATTATTGTGAAACCAATAAGATGCTGATGAAAATAAAAATTTCAAGATGTAGTCATATTGCATTATAGCTGATCTTTTATGCAAAAAATATGTGTACAGCATAATGCTGAAACTTCTGCTTTGAACTATAAAATGTAAAATTTAATCAAAATAAATATCAATTAGAAATTACTATTTTAAAACTTTGGTCAAATATATAAAATCTTCTATAATAATGTTAAAGATCATTTTTCTAATAATATGTTATTTGTAAAATAGTCAATATTATTATGAAGAGAAATAATAAACAACTATATTTTATATAACCTCTGTTTCTTTTTATAAATATTACATACAATTATTGTGATATTATATTTATATAATTTTTTCAAATATTTAGATAGAGTCTGTTTGAATTATATAATCTGAATTATAATTTATATTTGAAGAGAATAATAATCATTATATTGTTTTATCAATAATTTTTAATGGATTTTTAGTACTATTAATTTTTGAGTAGTTTGCAATATCCACAATATGGGGGGAAAATGTTAATAAAAATATTAAAAAGTTATTTAAAAAGTTGTTTAAATTTTAATTTTTTATTTATAGTGCAACAACTTAGAGCTGTGATTAGAAAAAAAACTCACAAAAATTAGCTAATGTAATATGTTTTAAGAAAAGATTTTTATTTCTAATAATTTAATAAATATAAATGCAATTTTCAATTTTAGAAACTACTTTTATTTGTTATGACTTTATAAATACATGTTAATGTTTAAAAATTGGAATTCTTTCAACAAAGATTTCATTAATTTGTTTTTATATATTGGGAAAGTTCAAATATCATTGTTTTTAGAATTTCTTTTGTTAGTAAATTTATATTTCTAATATATCAAGTCCAATTTAGTGAATCATAATATAAATAAATGTTTTAAAATTATAATTAAAATGTTGAACTATTAACCAAACTAGATAAGCAGAAAACATGAAATGTGAAAGAGTTAATTTCTTTTATTTCAACTATAATTGTATGCTTTTAGAATCCTGCATAGAGCAAAATTATTAAAATTAAATTTACAGAGAGTAACTCTCTGACAATATTTGTCTCTATTAGTATTTATTAATAATTTATTATATAATAAAATTATAACATAATTGTTATTTATTTTTGTGAAGTTCTACAATAAAGTTATTAAAGTCATGGCTGATTAAAAATACAAATATTCAAAAATTTTTTTTTATTTGAAAATGTTTTAAATTAAACATATTTTTTTATATTTTAAATTTAAAGGATATAATTCATAGAAACAAATAAAAATTATCATTTTTTAAACAAATACATTAAAATATTGGTTCTAAATATCTGCTTTCAAATTCTCTAAATATGTTTTATTTTTTTTTATAAAGGGCATTGCTTGACTAAAGCATCTGCTTAAATAATTAAAATATTAGAATAAAGCATTATCTTTTTTTTAATGAAATTTTTTATTAAAATTTAGCTATTTTTATTAATAATTTCTGGTGATGATTTAATATTAATTCTTTTAACAAAATTATATATATATATATATTGTAATGGTATATGCCATTACATTAATTTAAAATTAGAATAAAAAACTTTTTTTTTTAAAATTCATAAATAAAAACTAAAAGCTAAAAAATTAAAAGTTGATTAATGTATAACAGGGGTCCCCAACCTTTTTGCACTTAAGAGCACATTTTATAATACCGACCAAGTGGCGGGCACCATTTATTTTTTCAATTAGATGGTATGCACCATTTATTTTTTCAATATAAATTTATAGTTGGATATTGTTAATAATATACATAATGTACAAAAAATATTTATTTCAAAAATTAAATTTTAATATATAATTAACGTTTATATTTTTATGTACAATTTGATTACAATATAATACAATAATTTATAAGAAATGTTAAAAAAATTAAATTTATTTGTATCAGATAAATAATTTTTTATCATGTTTGGATAACAGCAGACACACGTAAAACAGTCTGCAGGCACCATGGTGCCTGCGGGTTTAGGATTGGGGACCCCTGATGTATATAATATATCGCACAGATGGAATAAAAACTTTAAAAGTATTATTTTCTTTTTTAAAAAAATATTTAAACATATTTTTTTTTAAAAAAAAATTACAAGATCTAATGATAAAATATTTTTGTAAATGGAAATGATTGTCTTATAAATTAAACGAAAAGCAAATTAGCCCTTAGGGCTCATATAAAAAAGTCAGATGAAATATAGATAAGAGAACAAAAATAAATTAGATGTTCCATAGATGCAGCAATGAAGGCTCGGACCATAACAAAAATTTGAAACAGGAAACCATTGTTCAATGAATCTGGATGATCAGTATAAAAGGAAAAATATTGAAATTAAAAACACTGCCAGCTTGATTTTGTGAGAAGGATGATAAGACACACTTGTCACCCTCTGTCACTTATTTCAAATGAAATGACTGTGATACCAGGATTGTTCCAGCTAAGGCCACCTTCAGATAGACCGGTCTTCAAATAAAGACTTTGTGGGAATTGACACCAGGAACTGGGAGCCCTTCTACTGTAAGATATAAATGGAAAATTTTTACTAAAAGTAATTAAGAACTTTAAAGATTTGACAAGCTTTTAATATTCAGCTAACCTCAATTTTAAAATAAACTTTTATCTGACTTTTAAGTTTTCAAATTAATTATTAATGTTTAATTTTTATACATTTGGGTTTGCTAAAAATCATTTCCCTTTTTTTATATTTATTGTATAAATCATTTAAATGTATTAAATTTAAGTTGGGTATAGATGCTTGCATAAATTCATTAACATTTAATTATGTTTTTATTTTCATATTGGATTAAAATATATAGACATTTGGTAAATAATGATACCTTACATTGAGTATCTAAAATGTATTTATTCAGCTATCTTTTAAGTTATTGGTGTCAATGTGGCATCTTATGATGAATGCCAAGGGTTTCTTGTAAATTTTCCTCTGCAATTCCATCAATGACTTTATGTTTTAATCATTTATGTTTATTTTGAAATGTTTTTGACCATGTAATCTATCTAGCCAATCTATACTCAACAGTAAAAACAAACTTTTATAAAATTCATCTGTGCAAACTTATATAAATGTTAAATTTAAGTCGAGCATGAATGGTTGCATAGATTCACAAAATTATGTTAGTTTAAGGGAGGATAATCTTAGGTTATTTGTTTCATAGTTAAATTGGGTCAATGTATTGGATATATTGGGGTAATTAGTAGATGTAGTATAAGGTTCGCTACTTGCAGGATCACATTATATGCCACACACACCCTTTTGCCTATGGAAGAGGATAGTAAGATGGAAATGCAGTCCCTTCCTATGGAGTTTTTTATTGTTCTTCTTGCCAGACAGAAGTAGAATTCCTGTACTGGACAAGAGTCAATGTCTTCTTTAACCATGCTGTTCAGATGTACATTCCTGACAGTATGGTATCTGTGCTGTCATATTTCATGCTGCATTGAATACATCGATGTATCAGATGGATTGACATCAGTTTGACTGCAAACTTTTGGCCTAAGGTTAAATAAGGGATAGAATATTTTCTTTTCAAATGCAATCTATGTAGTTTATTCATACTCTACACTCTTAAAAATAGTATTAAACAAATCTGTGTGGATTGTTTAAACTAAAAATTTTAATTTAAAAATTAATAACCAACCTAAATAATAAATTTTATTCCTCAATTTTGTTTATATGTGTGTAAATAAATGCTTGTGTATTAATTACTGGCAGTGGCTTCTTTTATTTTTTGTTTTTAATTGAAATATTATTAGATAAGAATTTATATCTTATAAATCTCTGTGTCTCACTGAGCTAGTGGCAATGGGCTGATGGTCGAAATAAAATATATATAAAATTTTTTTTTTATTTGCGTATCTGCCTATTATATAAAATTTCTAGGTTCAAATAACCTAGTGGTGCCCTGTAGTGCAGATACGGTAAGACTCATACTCTATCTGACCATTATAATATATAGTGTGATACAGTGAAAAAATCTCTGGTTTTCTTTATAACCTACTTACAATTCCATATCTGAATCAACTCAATTGTAACATGGAAACATAGTTTAGTTATTCACCACAAAAATTTTAAGGTATTAGCATGTTTTGACCATAAGACATAAAATAAAATGTAGCAGTGTTTTGTAACTTTATGGGCCATTTTCAATGCTCTCTTTCCCATCATAAAATCTTACAAACCATTTGCAAATGTTTTTGTGACTCATGAATTCACTGTCATATTTAATTTAAACCATTTAAAAATATTTCCATATCAGTTTTTTCACTTAAAGCAAAATTTAACATTAGCATATTGCATTATCATGGGGGAGTGCAATGCACACTTTCATATTTTATCTCATAACTCATGATCTAGATACATTAGTGGCTTAAATGTTAGTGGAAAATAGGTAAAGTATGTCAATATCTGCACATGTGTTGATTCAAAATTATTATTGAAAGAAGTGTGGAAAAAGTACTGTCACTTTAGACAGGAACACATTGTTATATGCAGCCATATATTATACAAATTAAAGTGGATTGCTTTCATGGCACACAAAAATGTATATATAATTTTGAGTGTGTGTATATAGGTTTAAAGCTTAAAAGAAAAGGAAAAATATAGACAATATTTACATATATAATTATTTAAAATAAAGTCTGAAATAGTTTAAGAATATATTAATTAAGAAATAATAATTTTTGCTGTTTTTGAAATAATATAAATTATTTAAAATCAAATATAAAACAATCTATTTAATATGAATATTTTATTTGAATTATTTTTGATTTTGATTAAATTTTCTATATAACAAAGAAAAATATTTTTGACTTCAACAATGACTTTTTTTTGTAATACACATGTAATTAGAAATTTTAATATATTTTTACGCAGAGGATTAAAAATAAAAAGTAGTTATTAAACCTCTAATATAAATTCCATTGCATCTACTGTGAGTATATAATCCCCTTTAATTGAAGTGATTATTACTAGTTCACTTATAGCCAGTACATTCATGGTTCTTGATGACCCAAATCATGGATAATGATAGCATTAAAATAATGATTTCAACATTTTTTATATATTTTTATGTATATGTATTGAAGCGGAAAATATGTTAAACTAAATCAGAGGTTTAAACCCAGATATATATTTGTAAATCACTAGAGAGTGTAAGGACACACATACAAGTGTTTTAAACCCCCTTCTTTTTTTTTACTTTTGTAAATTAAACGTTTTATTTTAAGAATATTTATTAATTTTAATTCGGAAATATTTAAATTTTCATTCCCTTAAATAATCATGTATGTGTGTTCCAGATTTCTAAAAATGTTATTGATCATAATTAAATATTAAATATTTTGTATATTTATTTTATAATTTATAGTTCATGTATTTTATTTTAGATGTTGTAATACCAAAGAAGGATCTGGAGAATAATTAAAATAACCCAGAAACTTATAAATAAAAGAATATTTTTGATTTAATTTAAAAAGGGTAATTAATAAATGAAAATCCCTTAGCAAACATAATGTTAATGGGAATTATATCTTTTGAATCTATTTCCATTCTCGAAATAGATTAAAACAATACTCTCCAGACCTTGTTGCATTGTCATTGTGAATAAAGAATAAGTGCAGTCAGGCCACTTAATGTACATTGGGGCCTCATCAGTGGAAAGAGAATTTTTGAGGTCTTGCTAGCATACAAATAGAGCCAAAATTTTAGGCTAAAGTTCTCTTTTTGTGCTATTTTAGTCAGTGTTGCAAAACGGATCCACATCAGTCAAAATCTTGAAATATGAATTCCAAGTAGAGGGACTAAATTTGCTTGCCCATTCTTCCGCAAAATCATTTCCATACTGCTATGCTAATATGCCATCTCTACTTATAGACTGCCTAAATTAAATGCTGAACTAATTATATTAAAATGACAGCCATTATTTTTCCAAACTTTGTATTGCCAACCATGTTTTCCACATTTTACAGTCTTATGTGTATCAATACATATGGACATCAAGTCATCAAGTAATGGAAGGTAAATCTTAATCATGCTGCTAAGATGAACTCTTTTAAAACTTTCATTTTTAAAATATAAATTATTTGTAATGTAATTTTCTCTTTATTTAGACATGGCATTGTAGTGGTAGCTATAACAATTCTGTAAAGTAATGACTTTCTCTTTTTTTTTTTGTAAAATCTAATGCACGAATCTAAAACTTTATTTTTTTTTATGCATTTCTTTAATGGGTTTCACAATTTCTATTAAATATTTTAAGTGTGGCAACTTTTTAATTTCAATATTATAAATTTTTATAGATTTAATTTAATATGCTAATAATTCAATCTAATGAACTGATCATAGAATTTTTATTAGATATCCTTGCTATTTAGGGATGTTAAATAGTAACATGTAAACTTTCTTACCTAACTAAAAGTTCACTCAATTGAATGAAATTTTAAGCTGTTCTATTTTGCTTAGTGGCAGATTATCTGCTGCTACATTTAAGATATCAATTTATTGCCATGTTCATGCTATTAATTTTATTTTTATACTATATTTTAAACTAAACTTAATGACCTTACCTTTTCTGTTTTTTATTATTATTATATAATCAATCATTTGCCCACCACACCATCTAGCATGATAATTGTATTATGGAATTAATTACTAGTTAGCATACTAATATTTGTTTAATTAATGCAACAACATTCCCCTTTTTATTGTTTTGACATCCTCACTAATATTAAAAGTCATTTGCATACCTTTCAAGAGGGATCAAATTATGTCATGTCATTACACTAGATTCTATTAAATCACAAAGGCTTTCATTCACATATCAGCATCATTAAGAACCTGATTTTTTTTATTATTAAAATTGCTTGAACTAGATAATGTTACAAAAATTTCTTACATCTTGCTTTGTCAAACTTAAAACCTGGAGGTCTGGGATTATTTACTTATAGCATATCCCTGAAAGGAGTTTGAAAGCACTGATGCTAGAATCTTTCAGGCTGTAGATAGGCTCTGCATGGGATAACTCTGGAAATCAGAACCATGGAAATTCCTACACAACCACCTTTTCAAATTCCGACCTGTCACATGTACAGGCACATTTTATATACTTACATAATTGATGAAACATCCACCCTAAAATGGACTCAACCTTTTTTAATGTTATCATTTAGTCAACATTGCAATTCTTGCTAAATATTTTTATTTTTGCCTGTTTAAATCTGTAAGATGTAATGCCATGATTTCTAAAATCTGTCCTATATTTTCGTTTATATTATAAGTTAGGAATGTCATTTTAAAGCTTATTTAAGCTACCCACCCTCTCATTGAAACAATGTTTGAGTGCACTAACAAACAATGTTAAATAATCCTATCAAGTCAAAAGGGACTAGGATAAAATACAAATAACTTTTCTGTCTAAACATTTTGAGGTCTAATGACTGTATAATTAAATCGGATAAACTATAAAATATTTTTGTGTGTAGTTCAAAGAAATCATAGTAAATGAAATTGATGTAACTTATGTTCCATTTCTCTCTATTATTTAAGGGCATTTATTTTTCATAAAATAATCATAGCATTCAAATTATAAATTGGTACAATTGGTATCTACTGTTAGCATATTAAGCCACATAGTCTTGACTATCTGTACACTTTTTTGAATTATTGTATTCAATTCAAGGTTTGCATATTATTTAATCATTAACTTATGTGCTATTATTATGTAACTTCGTAAATACACAAATCAGCACTCATAATCAGGTGAAACCCAAAATTCTGTTAGTTTATATGTAAATAGATTCATGACTGTGTATTAAATTATATAACTATTTGTTTATTCATTTTCTCATAATTAATATTAATAAATTATTAACCATATAATTAGTATTTAATTCTGCTTTGCCATCTTTATTTATGCATACACATTCGTTAATTAGATTGCATCATATATAACTCATTTCCATTGACCTTCATCGACATGCTGGAGTAAAAGAATAATGTGGATTCATTAAACCGGCTCAGTAAACAGCTATTTTGTGACCTGCATGACCTTTATCTATGAAGATTTTTACCATCTATTTCAAGCAAGTGAAATAATCAGGGAACTCCAAACAGCAAGAACTTTCATTCAATCAATTTTAGAATCATCTGCCTAATCTCTAGGATGGATTATCTTATGTGAAAATGTTATGGAATCTTTCATCATTTTCCAGACCAACAATTCTCACTAGGACAATCACCAATGTAATACTGTAAGCTTACAGATCATCAGCCTTAAACACATGAACGTTCACTCTCAAATAATAATAAATTAAGAAATATGCACTTTGTTCCAACTTAAAGAAAGAATTATAAAAAAATAGATTAAATTGTTTTATAAATACAACTCTGATGCTTAGTTACATTCTTTCATGAATGTGTATACTGATATTATATATATGTATCAGAATGACTGGGTCATATGATTGAGTTATTATTATAAATGTGTATTAATAAATATTAGAATTTTAAACTATAACTTGTGTATTTATTTGAATTACAAGATTCATATAATTTCAGGGTTATTATTTATGAAAGCTTACTGACATTCATTACTGTATATCTCTAAAAGAAATAAAATAATAAGATTCGTAGGGCAGATAATGAAATTATAAAATATATAAATGACGTTTTTTTGTAAGATAACCTCAGCTTCATTCTCCCAATAGACATTGTCTCCCAGATCTTGAGACTGAGCTAGTCTGGATAAGGTTCCCAAAAAGGTCCACTGGAACCTTTTCTTTTGTTTTAGAGGGGTATAATTCTTATTAATTGATAAGATTGGTGCTTGAGATCGGAATTATTTCATATTCATAAATATACCTTCTTGAAGCTTGGGTAATAACCTGTTCTCACTCAAATTCTTAGAATAGGATCATGGGTAGACTGTTAAACTACAAACAAACATGTTTTACTATTATTATATAATGACTTTTTAAACTTTAGTAATTTTAATCTTTAAACCACCTAACATAAATGTATAGAAAATAATCCCAGTGCATAACACTATACTAAAATAAATATAGAAATATTAAACATTAAATCACCCCACATGGTTAAGAAATCCAGTACTGCCCTCTGTGAACTAATATATAAAAACATTGAGTTCGTATTTCAACATAGCCAGCTCAAAATGATACACTTTGAACTGTCTGCTATAAGATGTTATATATTGAAATACAAACAAACTCAAACAAAGAACTTGAAATTTTAGCAAGTTTAGTTTATCTTTATATAATAATAGTAAAAAATGTTTGTTTGTAGCAAAAAGTTAAGATCATTGCATGCTAAAATTTTAAGTTCTTTGTTTGAGTTTGTTCGTATTTCAATATATAAAATCTTATAGCAGATAGTTCAAAGTGGTATCATTTTGAGCTGGCTATTTTAAAATACAAACTCTAATGTATTTATATATTAGTTCACAGAGGGCAGTTCTGGATTTCTTAACCATGTCGAGTGATTTAATGTTTAATATTTGTATATTTATTTAGTATAGCATTATGCACTGGGATTATTTTCTATACATTTGTGTTAGGTGGTTCAAAAATTAAAATTATTAAAGTTTAGTTTGTCTTTACATAATAATAGTAAAACATGTTTGCTTATAGCAAAAAGTTAAGATCTTTGCTTGCTAAAATTCCAAGTTCTTTGTTTGAGTTCGTATTTCAATATATAACATCTTATAGCAGACAGCTCAAAGTGGTATCATTTTGAGTTGGCTATTTTGAAATACGAACTCTAAATGTATTTATTAATTAGTTTATAGAGGGCGATACTGGATTTCTTAACTATGTGGGGTGATCTAATGTTTAATATTTGTATATTTATTTCAGTATAGCATTATGCACTAGGATTATATTAATACTTGCATATAATTTGCTATTAATAAAGTTTATTTTATAAAAAAAGCTTTCTATTCTAATAATTCCATTAAAATATCTTTCTTTATTATTATGATTAATGTATCATATTAAATAATTTAAGAAATAATTTTACTGCTATTAACCATAAGATACCTTCAATAAAATATTACTATTATTTAAAAATATAAATACATACTGAACAAATTGAATCCAATATAGTAAAAATTTAAAACTGACTTTTTAAAAAAAATATCAATAATATATTTTAACTTTTAGAACAATTTCTTTCTATTTATTATAGGCATTCAGCATTTTTCGTATTCATCTCTTATAACTAACAGTGATTATGGTTAAAATTTTTCACTTATGTTTTAATGAAACTTTCTCTATTTAAATATAATTAGAATATAATTTTTTTATTAACCTTCATCTGAAAGTATTTAATTATTAGAAACTTTTTCACAAGTAATTAATTTATTAAATATAAATATAAAACGTATATTTTTTTTAATATTAATAATCATTAATCCACACCACACACATGTATATTGTTGCATTTTACATTGAACTTATAAATAATTAATAAAATTCCACTTACATTAAAATTATCTTCACCTTGCTTCACAAAATCTGGTTTCTAAAAATATATATATAAGCTTAATAACTTTGACATTAGAATTCTTCCACTTGTAACTTTAAAATACAACATAAAAACATTAAAATATAGAATAATAATTAAAAAAAACAGAAAAAAAATCTATATATTACACATAGAATGTAAAAATGTGTATTAACTACATTAACTTCATTCTTATACTTATGTTTATATATATATGTAAAATAAATAAAATATCTGTTAATTAAAAACAATATTGTAATTATAATTGAAATAATATTTTTAACGGTTTATAAATAATTACAAACAATCTTAAAATCTGCAGAAGTACTTTCGGTTATTTTCTAACCTGCCTCAACTGCCATTAAATTCAAAAACCAAAAGCGGAAGCAAACGTCATCAATTCAAATTCCACGAATCTCGTATTTTTAGAAGCTTGTCGATTTATTAAATGCATTTTATTCCTGTTTATAAAAATTGCCTCTTTAATTTTTCTTTTACTATGGTTTCTCTCTTCATGAAGAATTTTCACATTTTCAAAATTAAATTTAAATTTATATTTACATGTTTTTTCGTGATCAAAGAAAACTGAAGAAGAAAGATATTAAATCACCATTATTTTTATTTTTTACACGCTTATATAATAATTCATGTTCCTTCAATCTTTTCTCAATACTGCACCTAGATTCACCTATATATGATAGCATACAATCACAAAAAATTTGATATATGACATTACTTTTTTGCTTGAAAGGTATGGCATCCTTAGAATTATTGACTAATTTATTAATATTGTTTGGAACATAGAATGAAACATTAAACACATTCTTATATAAATCCTTAAAAAATTTTACTTGTGGATTTGAAATAAATGGGAATAGATATCCATTTTTTATTATTAATCTTCATTTCTTTTAAATTATCATAATTTTTTTTTAAATTGACATAAAGCATTGTTTATTTGTTCCATTTTATAACTGACATCAATCAATTCCTTGTCAAATATCTCAATATTTTTTAGTTTATCACTTTGGTAACGACATAATTTTTCATTCCGAAACAAAAAAGATTTAAAACTTGCCATCTTATGCATCATTGGTACTTTTGATTTACAATTTATATATCCTCTTTTTTGCAGTAGCTTAATTATTAGTTTATAATTTAATATACTGTTATCTCTTGTGATCATTAAATCTAAATAGTTAATCTTATTGTCCTGTTCTTTTTCAATAGTACATTTCAAGCCATTCAACTTATTTAATTCCTCTATAAGCAAATTTATACTATTAGTATTTCCACAAACAAAAACATCATCCACATATCTTTTGTAAATTTTAATATCTCCAAAAATACACATATTTAAAATACTACTCTCATATGTAGATAAAATAAAATTGCAAACTTGTGCAACTACAGGCAATCCCATAGGCCAACCTTTGGTCATTTTATAATATTGACCTTCAAAAGATGCAACAATGTTATCATTAAAAATTTTTAAAGAATCAATGATAAATTTTATTGTATATTTACAAATATTTTTACTTTTTAATGCATGTTCAATTATTTTTATGGAATTCATTCTATCAATAGATCCATACATTTCTGTAACATCCAATGAAGCAATAACATCATTTTCATCAATAATTAAATTTTTAATACTATTTACAAAGTCAAATGATGAAGCAATAGTATTATCCCCAAATCCTAAAAAATCTTGTAAAAGTTTACCAATATATTTAGAAGTCTGATATATGAAGGAACCACCGAAATCTATCATAACTCGCAAAGGATTACCTTCTTTATGTAATTTTATAGAAAATAAAATCATGGTTGGTTAAATTTAACATATTCCCACTAATTCCTGAAGCCTTCTGGAATTGTCTACATTCAAACCAGTGGAGGTAACGCCCTATAAAGAGGATAAACATAAAATGAGATGCAAGAAGCTGCCTTAAAATTCTTACATCCTCAATTAAATAGCTACTTATAAGGAATATAATTTAATCATAATTTACTCAAGATATATTTTTCATTTATTTAGTCATTATGATTTTTTCTATTGTTGCAAATTGTTATTTAAAATACTTGATACGTCTGCTATTAAGATTTCAATCCAATCCAAACGTATGGTAGTCTGCATTGTACTGAGAAAGATTTTGTTTGGTTTAAGTACTGCTCCTCTAGTATCTGAATTTGAAGAACAAAAGAAGATCAAAAAATGCTTTGGAACAGCTGAAAAGTTAAATAGATGAAATGACTTTAGGGTAGATAAATTCCCTTATTTTAAAGTAAGTGCTTTCTTTTGAATGATCAGATGTATTTTTAAAGAAATATTGTGGGAAGATTTAATTTATTTTTCACAAAGACATAATAATAATAATAAGCAATAAAGTTGTATTAGTTATTATCTTTTATTTATTAACTGTTAGATTATATGTATGTAGTAATCACAAATAACATTATCATTATTGTAGAATATTTGTTAAAGATTTGGTAAATTTGCCAAATATTTGTGCGTGTATGTGCCAATTATCATCTTGTTTTTTTAAATATATACTTGTATGTATAAATTTATTTACCACACGCCATTTTGAACTTGTTGGACAGTTCATTTTTAACTTAAGAGAAATAGGTTCTTGGCTGAATATATAGAGGCTATAAGTTTAGTTATTTGAATTAGTGTGCATGTATTGCATTCTCTCCTTGTGGAGAGTCATGTCCTTATCTATAAGGGATCTATATAATTATTTATTCATCTCAAATGGATAAAATAAAATTTTGCATTTATATGAATAGTAAATTGAAGAGCTTTTCTGAATTAAAAACTTCAGTTTCATGATTAGAGATTAATTTCCGGTATGTAATTTGATGCTAACAATGTGATGCTCAATAGAAATAAAGCCCCAAAAGAAGTTTGTCAAAAGATAATCTTTAATAACAAAAATAAAAAAAAAGACAGATAAATGGATAAGGCAGAAATAAAGACATGGAATAAAGTATAATAAATTCAGTAGGGAAATAATGTGAAGTAGTTTGATTGATAGCTAGTTCTGCATGTTGTGGGAAATGTGGTCATATTAAATAATCAAAAATATATACAGCAGAAATTACATATTTTTGGAGTGTGATTAATTGTAAAAATAATAAAGAATTGCACTACTGAATTAAGGTAAATAGATGTTAATGAGATCTGCATTTTAAAAAAATGGAAAAGCAAGTAAATAAACCAGAAGAGACACAAGATACTTGTTGGGAAGGGAAAAGTCAGTCATTGATGATAGAAATGATGCAAAAAATGTTGAAAAAGAATTTAATAAATTATAACACAAAAGTGAGATGAAAGTTTATAATTTACAAAAGAAAATTGGATGAAATTTAATGAGTTTCAGCAGAACATGAATGAAAAGTTCAATGAAAAGCAACAAAAGTGATGAGAGATTTTATGACATAAAACACAAATGTGAAGAAGGATTTAATGAAGCACAATGAACTATGAGAGAAATATGTGGGTAGGTGAGAGCAGAAAGTACAGGTAAAACTGAGAACCTGGTGAAGGATTGGGACAAGAGAAGCAGGAAGAAAAGTTTAAACATTTAGTTTCACAAGTTGTTGAGAATAAAAATAAAAGTGACCAATCAAGGATGAAGATATAAAAAATGTGGACAATCTAAATATGAAAATTGGAGGTTTAAAAGTTGTAACTGATGAATTAATCAAAGAAAAATAGACCATAATCCATAGAATAAATGAGAAAGAGGTAGGGTCAGCAAGTTAGGTTAACCAAAAGTAGAGGATAAGAAATAATTTTGAGTAGGTGGATAGTTGTAATACAGAAAAAATGAAAGTTGAAATTTAACAACTGACCATAGTAAGGCACAGGGTGATAAAAATCAGTTTTTAAAAATTAGAGTGTTCAGAGATCAAGATGGTGAACCATCCATTGAATATCTAAATAGCTTTCAAATATATTTTAATGTTAATAAAATGACAGAAGAATGTAAGCTGGCCATTGCCTGTAGCCACTTACAAGCTGCTGCTCAATCTTGGTAGGCCTCATTGTTTCAGAAACCAGTAACTTTTAGTAATTATAGAGAGACATTGGTAAATAACTTTTAGTCAGAAGTACATCAAGGGACTATTAAGTATCAAATATGTCAAAAGTATTCAGTGCAGGAACTGCAGAAGGCTATTCTTACTTTTTTAGGAGACAAGTGCCAGGTTAAGAAACTTGAATGCTTGTCATTTATCTGAGAGTCAGAATATAAAATAATTTGACATAATTTACCTTTTAGAATTGAACAAGCACTGATAGATAAACAATTGAGCAGGTAGTAAATTTTCTAAATCCAATTAATATGAGCTAACATAATCAACAAAATAAACATGAGGCAAAGTCTCAGAATCTTACACATATAAATGCATTAGAGGTGCAGAGGAAAAGTAATGATAGACCATGGTATAGGAGAAAAAAGGAAGATTAACAGGAAGTCTTGAAGGAACATGGGTGATCCACAAAATAGAAAGCAGTTCCAATATGATGGATGATAGAAATTATCAGCAGTCACCATCAAAATGTAGGAGCCCTAAAAAAGACAGATCACCAGAAAAAAATCCGGATCTTACATGGAGAGTCTGATGCAACCAACAAAAAACCCAACTGATACCCCATCTCCAGAACCATTAACAAATTAAAAAAAAGATAACATTAATAATAAATATCAGATGGTTTTAATTGACATGATTTAAGATTTTCCTTTTTAATTCTTAAAATAATATAAATAAAAAACACAAATATGTGCCAAATAATATAATAATTACCTGGGCAGTCTATCAAGCATGGAAGTGAGACAGTAAAATATAAGGATAGATGTAATAGATAAAAACAGTTTGTATTGGAGTAACCATGAAGTTATGGTATTAACCAAGTGACTTTATAAATGGCACTGATGGTTGGAAATAATCAGGTAGTATTTAGGGTTTGCATCTCTCCATAGATCAACTTGGCATGGTGCTAATATTAGAATCCAGTAGATGTTGGGGGGAAAAAGAGAAATAAACATTTTATTGTTTTCTTCTTGGAAGAGGGGTATTATAATGTTAGAATGAATATCTCAATCTAGAGACATCTTGCATTATAATATGTACAATTTTTTTTGTTCTATTAACAAAATAAAATATTGGTACAATAAGATTAACAAATATTTTTATTAAAATCCTTAAATATTGCAATTATGTTAATCTAATAAATGTGTGTGAATGTTGATTATGATCACAAACATATTTAATTGGATTGTTGAGTGTTGCCACTGTTAAAGTTTTGTTAGTATAAGTAGATAAAAGAAAGAAATTTACATTAATTGAGATGGTATTTTCTGCCATCTCATATATATATATATATATATATATAAATATTGTATGTACACTTATATATATATATATATATATATATATATATAAGTGTACATACAATTTTTTGAATTAAAGTGTGTAGTTATTAAAATATTTTAAAATATTAATCTTTGAAATCTTTTTAAAGTTTTTTTGTTATTTATCTCTAAGAAATCAGGATTTTTTTGTTTTATTAATTTTTTTAAATCCATTATAACTGAAAATTAAATTAGATCTTGAGATTTTTTCATTAAAAGTTTTTTTTATTGTAATTCTTGGAAAAATGTGGTTTAGTGGTGCAATTATAGATTTTTGCAATTAATTCTATTGTTGAAACTTGAGATACTAAAAGTATTTGTAATTATATATATTACTAGAGACAATCTATTGTGCTAAATTGAACAGAAACTTTTTCATTAATTAAAAATGCAATGAGAAAAGAAGGACAGAAATTAGAAGTGTCAAAATGCATCTAAAAATAAACCGTTAGGTGTGAATCCTGTTTATTGAAAAACATATAAATTACAGAGTTGACTTTTGTTTGATAGACTGAGAAAAATGAACTTTTATTAAGAAAGAATAATATTAACCAGCTCCAAGAAAATGTTCTCTGTCTAGAGAATAAAGAACATCAAAAGCTTTCCCCTTGGGGAAATACATCACACAGCCATACCTGGAACCACCCAAATGAATGTCAACTATAGTAAAGATGGATTTAACAAACTAACTGAAGATGTCAAAAAGTCAATGGACAAAACAAAGGATTCATGCCAGCCATTTTAAGAAAGAAATTATATAAGGACATTACCTACATGATAAAAATGAAATGACTGATTGATTCGGGTAAATATGAACTTTTATTTAAAGAACTTTTATTCTGATTAGCATAATAGAATTCTAAACTTCATTAAATGAGTTAGTTGTACATAAAAGTTTTAACAATGAAAATAAAAAAGAAAGGTATGGCGTTTTTTGCTAACTTTTTATTAATTAAAATTTTGTATAATTTTAATTCATTTATTTTATTATGTTGAATGTTTGTGCAGTTTTAAGTTCTAAAAAATGTTAACTTCTTGATCTATAAAGTCAGATAGGGGTGGGGGTAAAGATCAGTTAAGTGTTCTGACTATAAGTCAACAAAGGAATCTTATGTTGGAATCTGGTGTACATAAAAGGGATGTTCGATGGCTATAAACAAACAATGGACACTTGCACTATTCCTTAAGGGTTTGAATATAATTATTAATCATGAAATGTAGAGGGTTTGAGTGGTGTAATATAGTGCCCATTCTTATTAGTAAATTGACCTTCAGTCACATCTATTTGTACAGGCCTCCAGAATAAACCTGGATTACTGTCATTCATAAACCGTGGGCAGTGCATGTTCCCTCAGAAAATAGATTTAAAATATTTAATAATGGACCATATTAATTAAAAAAGAAAATGAATGGGATTAACGTGTATGTTTCTTTTTCTCTTTAAGTTGGATTGAGTCAGTTGGAGTGTTCTGAAAAAGTGAGTTGAGAAAGAAGTCAGATTAAAAGATGAATATAATAAATATTTAAACCAAACTTAAGTGCCCCTATCTTGAATTTCTCTTATAATGTTAGCAACTAAGTGTCCATCTAGTTCAGACATAGTGGAGTCCATGTAAGATTATGACTTCAAATTTATTATGTAACTGCAGTACATAATCAAATTATCACTATGATTGTTGAAGATTCTTCTTGATTTAGTGTTAGGCTATATGCCTAGTCATGTTCTTGTATTGGTCATCATAATTTTGATAATTTTAGAAATTTTGCAGTGTCAATTTGAAGTAGTGGCACATAGGTTGTAAGGAGTAAAACAAACATTTAATTGGATTGTTGAATGTTGCTACTTTTAAAGTTTTGTTGTATAAATAGGTAAAAGAAAGGAATTTATGTTAATAGAGAAAAGAAAGGAATGTATGTTAATAGATAAGACAGAGGAATTTATATTAATAAAAGCATAAAAATTCCAATGCTTATATATAAATTTAAATTGAAGAATGTTATTTAATTTTTTGGTTTATAGATTTTATAGATAACAAAAATTTTAATCGAATAAAGGAAATTATGGAAAAAGGGGGTGCAATGGATTTAAAACCACATAGTAATAATTAAAAATAGAAAGGTTGGGTGGTAATTAATTTTAGTGGAAGTATAGCAGCTGGCTAGTGAGAATAAAGATTGGAAGGCATTTTATTGTTTAAAATATCAAATAGAAGTTTGATCAATACATTTGACTGGATATACTTCTTAGTTATGTTTTGGAGAATAATTAACATCATGGTAATTTTGATAAAAAATCATTCATGGAATTGAACTGCGATTGTTTTCAAAATTTAAAGAAATAGAAAATAAAAGTTAAATTTAACATATGCACACTAACACCTAAGCATAATATCCAAGAAGCTGCCCTAAAATTATCACTTGCCTGGGAATTAAGTCCATTCCCATCCTCGATTAAATATCTACATATAAGGAATATGAGTTAGTCATTAATTTTCTAAAGATGCATTTTTCATTTATTTAATCATTATGGTTTTTTTGTTGCAAATTGTTATCAAAAAGACTTGATCTGTCTGTTATTAAGATTTCAATGCAAAGATATAGGAGCCTGTATTCTACAGAGAAATATTTTGTTTGGTTTAGCAGAAGGAAACTCTATTAAAGAAACATGAAGTATTGCTCCTGTAGGATCATGAGGTTGAAAGACAAAAGGAAAAAAAAGCTTTGAAACACTTGAAAAGTTAAATAGGTTAAATGACCTTAGGATAAATAAATTCTTTTATTTTAAAGTAAAAGATTGTTTCCTTTATCTTCAAAGAAATAGTGTAATAAGATTTAATTTATTTTTCAGAAACACCTAATAATAATAAGTAATAAAGTTGTAGTAGTTATTGTTTTTTATGTTATTAACTGTCAATTTATATGTATGTAGTAATCACAAGTAACATTATCATTATTGTAGAATATTTATTAAATATTTATGGTAAGATTTACCAAATGTTTGAAAATATGTGTGCATCAATTATGATACTGTTTTTTTAATTCTTATGCTTGTATTACAAAGAAATCAAGTCATTGTCACATGACCTAATTTAACAAGCTTGTATTACAAATGTTATATATATATAGAGTTTGCATATAAGCTCTTAACAAGCTTTACAGAATATCCCCAATGCCAGACCAGTTTCTGCTACTGGTTTCCTCAATAAAATGCTAGGATTTTCAAGCACTAGATTAAATTCCAGGACAAGCCCAGCACTTTATATAATAGATAACTATTAAAATTTCAGACATCCATATGTCTTCCAACCCAGCTATCTAACTTAAATAGTCATATGGGATTGAACCAAGTCATATGCCATTTTTATCTTGATGGACACTTACTTTTTAATTTAAGAGAAATAGGTTATTTCTGAGTATATAGAGGGTATGAGACTGGTTATATGAATTACTTTAGTGTGTTGTATTCTTTTCTTGCAGATAGTGGCCTTTTTATCCATCAATGAACCTATATAATTATTTATTTGTCTGAAATAGATACTATAAAAGCTTTTCTGAATTAAAAACTTCAGTTTTATGATTAGAGATTAGTTCCCAGTACATTACAATAATCAAATATGAATATTAAAATTTAAACCATTAAACATCACATGATCACTATCTTATACAAGCACATAATTGTTTATAAACAAAGCAAAACTCTCCATACAGTATTGCCACTCTGTGCCAACCAGAGTAATCAATGAATGCCAGAAGGCTTGTGCATAAAATCCCTATCTAATGCCTACTCATCCAATATCCCCAGACTAGTTTCTGGCTTGTGGCCATCATCAGTGAGGAGCCTTGGATCTGAGAGCACTGCACCTAGATCCTAAGATCTAGGTGCAGTGCTCTAGGTGCAGTTCTCTCAGATCTAAAGCTCTTCACTGATGATGGCCACAAGCCAGAAACTAGTCTGGGGATATTGGATGAGTAGGCATTAGATAGGGATTTTATGCATAAGCCTTCTGGCATTCATTGATTACTCTGGATGGCACAGGGTGGCAATACTGTATGGAGAGTTTTGCTTTGTTTAATATTAAAATTTAATATTTAAATGTAATCAAAGCAAATATTTCTGATTCACAACAGAATGGAATACATTATTATCATCTTTATAATATAATTAATAAACAATAATTATATTAGTGTATGTATAATGGTAAAACAATTTACTGTAGTAACATAAACTTTAAATTTAATATGTGAATGTGTGTGCATAAATGTTTATTTTATATAGTCTTTTAAATTTAAGACGATACTATTTTAAAAGATTTAGGTAAAGTTATTATTTTAATAAAATGCAACTTATGGTGAAAGAAATAGTAAATGATAACAAAAACAAGATTTATTTTAATATCTGTAAAATAAATATATTTTATTTAAATATTATTTTAAAATATTGTTTTGTAATTTTAAAATGATTTTTATTATGATGGGTGCTATATTTTTTTTAAAAACTTTATTATTATCTACAAGTATATTGTATCCATGGAAACTAGAAATTTCACTATAAAATATGAAAGAATTGAGAAATTTGACTGAAGATGATGATGAAATTCATCACACTTTAAAAACTTATAAATATACTTGCATGAGAGGAATCTTTATTTTTTTATTGCATGTCATTTTCTAAATAAGGGGTACTTGAACAATATTTTAAATGAGCCATATTGGTTCATTGTTGTTATACATAAGGAAGCAGACCTTTACAAACCATTTGCTCCATTTTTTGGAAAATATATCTCAAAATCATCCAAATGATAGCTAAAAAAAATATCTGAAACATCTTCATAAGCTTAAAATCCACACAAGAATGGAATGTAAATACTTATCTTAAAATGGAAATTTTTAAATTACTCCAGGAATTTTAACACTTCAATCACTTATCTCTACTGTGATAAAAAAAATCGAATATTTAGGAAATAATTATTATATAAATACCTGCATACTAAATATTTTGTTTTCCACAAAGTTTCTTCAAAATTAATGGAACTTTTCTTTAAATATTTTTTTAAAGAAAATATTAATATTTGTGAATTTTACCTTCAGAGAAAATTACTAATTGACTACTAAAACTCATTTAGAAATAAAGAAAAACAACTTGTTTTGATTTTATTTTATCTTTAATGTACTAATAAAATTATTAAAAAAGAATAAAATTCTATTATTATCGTCCTGATTTTTAAGGATAAATTCTACGTTGTCCTTTGGGATTGCACACCAGAAGCACCAAAAGATTTAAATCTATTCTAAAAATCTTTTTTTGGTAAAAAACCTTTGCTGGCGTAAAATAACTGAAATATGATTTTGTGCAACTTTAAAAACTTTGTACAAACTTTAGATAAAAAAATAATTGTTTTTTTTTTTTTGTATTGTTATTATATATTTTGTTTATTATCAATAAAACAAAAGTTATTATAAGAGGAAAGAAAGATTAAACATGAATATATAATATGATTTAAATTATGATTATAATTTTTAATATTGATGACTTAGGTATGTGTATAATCCATGTTGGGGAGACATTGTTATTAACATTAATTATTACCATTAATAATTAAAGGTATAATTGTTTATATATTCCCTATGTTTTCTTAATCTCCAAATTTCAGTTTCTTTTATATCTGTTATTAAGTATCTAAACAGTCTTGTAAAAGGATCGATTTATGTTGTTTGAAAGTATTTTAAAATGAGAATTACCCTTATGTTTTGTAGATATATGTATGTTAAAAGCTATTTGAAGAATAATGTGTAGGCTTATATTATGTTCATGGTAATGAGATTTTACATGTAATATAATACTATTGTTTAGTAGAGAGAAGGTCCTAACAAATTGTGGTATAATTTTACTCATATATATATATATATAGAGCCTAGATATATATATAATTTATACTCATATATATATATCTTAGCCTAGATAGGCGTCTTGTGTAACACCACATATACCTTTGTAAAATACACTTTAGTTCTCCATGTCCATAAAGATGTGTTATAGTATTGTATAATCATACAGTAGAGGGGAGGTCCCCTGATGATTTGTATTTTAACTTGATGAAGGCAAGTAATTTGCTCGTATCATGTGCATTTATTTATAGAAGTAATTATTTATCTTTGTAAAGAAATGGATAAAGTTTATATAAAAGAGATAATATTTTAAGAGACTAACTGGGATATAATAAAGAAAGATCAGATAAAATGTTGTTTTACACTAGTCTTCTTTTATAAATTGCTTGTGTAATAACACATATAAATACATGCATACATTTTACTTTAGCATTGTATAAATTTGAATAAAGTTTTTATATTTAAAAGGTGTTGGAAATCTTTAAATATAAAATTTGATAAGAACTTAATTTATTATTATAATAATTTTATATTTTCCCTATATATATTGCAAACACATTTATTAAATTATCTGACTTTCATTTTTCATATTTTTGCATTCATCATCGCAGTGGGAATTTGAGGTCACATAATATCTTATATTGCGTTTATAAAAGTACATTGATTTTAGAAGTAATGTCATTGAATATTAGTACTATCACTAGTACATGTAATACTAAAATTAATACTTAGTTGCTTAAGATAAGGTTTGAATATAGTAAAAATTTTTTTTTTTTTTTATCTTGAATGAATGAGAATTTACTTATTTTAATACATTATTTAATATATAAGTAAAATAATGTCTATCCTTAGAACAGTTTTAAAAGAATTATCCACTTTCTGAGCTGGCATAAAAATAGAATGTAGAAAGTGGATATTTCGTTCAAAATAAAATGTCCTTGTTTAAATAAATTTTTTGTTTCAAAAGATCCATCACAGATTTCCATGCAAATTTGTTTTCCATGGTATAAAAGATTGTATTCAAATTGATTTTATTCATACAATATAGATTGATTCCAGATTTATCTCCCAGCTAATTTTACAAATAGTAATTTTACCATGTAAAAGGAAAAACTACGTTTAAATCTCGAACTTCATATTTACTCGATATTTAAAATAACTCATATTTTCACACAGAAGAGACATTGATATTTTAAATACTCTTTTAAATGAGAAATATTTAAATTTACAACTTCTCTTTTGAACAAAACAATGTAGACAATCTTTTTTTTTAAATTTTAATTCCCATATCTTGCTTTTAAACACAATATTCAATTCAATATAAATATTTAAAAATAAAATTTGTAATTTAAATACTTAATCATTTTCTCCCTAACAAAACATATATTTTTCAAATCCATTTTATTTAATTAAACTATATATTTAATATTTTAGAGATAATTCAGTTTGTTATGCTAAAATAAGAATTAATTAGGTAACCATGGTGAAGTTATATGAGTCGATAAATGCACACCTGCATAGCCATTTATATAAACAATTAACTATTCTATTATTTAATGAAATTCTCTTTGTGATGTATTACTATTTTTACCCTTAATTGAAATAAGTTATGTAAAACTTTATTTTATTAATGTTACATGAAAATCTAAATTTTAAATAATTGCTTTAATCTACTTAAAAGCATTTTCAAATGATAATAGTTAGTGCTATATTAAAACTACTTTTTTTTCTTTTAGGCAAAATTAATTAAATCTGGTATTACCTTCATTATTAATTTTGATGAGGATTACTATTTTTCCTTTAAAAAGTACTTATCTGTGTATAAATTAACCATTTGAATTACCTGACTACTAGATTCTGCATCATGAAAAACATTTCATAAAATATACTATATCTATAGTATTTTATTTCACAAAGAGGTTTTATTTAAAACAAAATAAAATTGATATGTATCTTTTTTATCAGTAACAAATTAGGAGAGAACTTTTCATATTTTCTTAAATATGAACTAGATTATAATAGCAGCAATTAATATAACTTACTTTAAAAAATAATATTCAATACACAAATTAAAAGATCATAATTAGAGAATAGTAAATAAATTAATGCATATATTATTTTACTAATATAATTGTATTTTATTTTGCTTTCTTACTTTAGCAACCAATGAATTTTAATTATTAACTTATTTCAAACATATTTATGCTGGGAAAATAAATAAATATTTCATTGCTCAGATGTTAATATGAAATTTGAGCATCTTAAATAAGATGTTGGAACTTAAAGAAGAATCTTTAGTTTTCACACCTACCATTCTACTTGCTGAATATTATTAAAAAAATAACATAAATCTTAGATTCAGAAATTACAACTAAAATTTTTTTAAATGCTAAATGTTATTAAATCAAGTACAAAACCTACCAAAAAAAAAAAAAAAAAAATGTGAAGAAAGAAAAACCAAATGTTGAATAAGTTGATATATATTTACCTATAAGGAGGACAAGAAAACAAAATATAGTGAATACGATGTGTGAAATTTACCACAAGGAACCAGAAAAAATAATAATCAATAAATTTTAAATAATTTTTTAAAATCCTGTACTGATATAAAGTTGTTTAATATAACATAAAAAATGTATTGTAAATTTATACTCAGAAGATACTTAAATATTTAATTACAGTTAATCCCTGACATTATCTTAAGCTATGATAGATCTAAGCTATATAAATAAATAAGAATATATTGTTGGATTATTATTTTTTAAATATTTTAATGCAAAAACTGATGCCAAATTTAATGAAGATCATGAATATAACTTATTAAAGTCATACTCCTATATTTATTATACAGCCAATATATGTGAAAACGCAGTTAGACATAAATAATAAAGACAATAAATCAAACTGTAAATGTAAGTATATATATATATATATATATATATATATATATTACAAATAAATCAAGTCATATATCACATGACCTAATTTATTAAGCTTGCATTACAAATGTTATATAATGAGTTTGAAAATAGCTCTTAACAAGCTTTTCAGAATATGCCCAACCTCATACAGGCATGTAAACTTGATTCAGTCCCATATGGCTATTTAAGTTAAATAGAAGGATTGGAAGACATATGAATGTCTGAAAATTTCAGATTTTCTACTTAATAGTTATTCATTCAATAAAGTGCTGGGCTTGGCCTGGTATTTTAAATCTAATGCTTGAATATCCTAGCATCTCACTGAGGAAGCCAGTAGCAAAAACCGGTCTGAGATTGGTGATATTCTGAAAAGCTTGTTAAGAGCTATTTGTAAGCTCATTATATATATATATATATAGTAGGATCCAAATAATGTCTTTGATTATATTATATATATTTCTACTAGATTTATTGATAAAAAGAAATCTCATTTTTGGTTTTCATTAAATTGAATTAGAAATCCCTATATTTAAAATGTTAACTTATTGCTTATTTTATGTGTGTATACATATCTAAATTAATCCTCAAATGGTGGATTCAGTTTAACTAATCAATATAAGAAATGAATCTATAAATCAAACAATGCGCATACTGAAATATAAAGCCTTTAATAACAATTTTAAAACTTCAAACAAAATTGTAAAAGACATTTGGTTTTTTTTTTTTTTTTTAAAAAAAGAACGTATCGCTTTATTTTTATACAATAGCCAATCAACTTGGCTTCAACATTATATTCAATCACAAACATGTATAGCATCCTTTTAAAAAAATATATATTTTTTCATAACTAGAAGCAATCTACAAAAGTAAAATTTTCAATTTTTCATTTCCTTTAACTTGTTACATACAGTTTACATAAAGATCAATAGTCAATTTTTTAACGTAAAATAAAAAATTGCAGCGAGGAAGAGAGAATCTAACAAGAACAATATTTTTGAAAGTTTTTTTTCATTCTATTAGTAAAATAAAATATATACAAAAAGTTTTCTTATATTTATTCTATTGAATAACAATTTTTTTGACTTGCATTTATTGAAGAAATTGTATATGATTGACTATTTGTGTGTGTATGTATTACTAGACATGTGAGTATATCTAATAATAGATAGAAATATCAATATTGATAAACAATATTCTGAAAAAACGATAATTTGAATCTTTTCTAATATGAACAAAGTTTCAAAAAGCATTTGAAATTTTTATAACTATAAGATTTATTTTAACATTAGTTGAGACTCAAAAAAATGTCTCAATTTTACAATGTTCAAAATAACTCTAGATCATATCTAATATTTTAAATTATATACTTTGATAATAATTCAGATTAATTTTCAGGAATTGCATCTATGTTTCTCCTCAATCTTTATATTTAAGATCAAAGATGCTGCCCCATTTTTTTGTTCTTTATGTTATCTTTTTAGCTAATCCATTTTTAAATAGAAAGATGCATATCTCTCTCAATTTCTATATTATCTCTTCTTTTGGATACACAACCCAATATTTCAAGGATCTCTAATGAATTCACTTCTTTTCACATACTATATAAATCCTTCACTAAATCTAGTTGATTAATAAATTATTGAAACTACTGTCACCAATCTGGATATGAAAATGAATTCCAGAACCTTCAGGAAAGATCTAATAAAATTTTTTAGTTTGAGAAAAAAGCAAATAGCACTACTATATTATATCAAAAGGACTAATAAAAAACTAGACAAAGCTAGCTTCAGGCGAGCATGCATCAAAATTTGTTAGTGAACCAACAATGATTAGGTTTTTATATTATTTCTTTATTCACATAATATAAATCATAAATTAAAAATTTCCATTTATGATGATATTTAATTTATTGCTACTCGATGTAAAAATATTGCAACTTGTTTAAAACAAACATCCTCATCATTTTCAACTATTATTGACCCATTGCAGGATGAAGATCTCTCCAAGTTTAATCCAGTTATTCTGAGCCCTAGCTTCATTTCTCTGCAACACATCAGCAAATCTTTTTATTTTATTTATATGACTCATATGAGATCTATTTCTAGGTCTTTTATAACCTCTTGGGATCCAATTTAAAACATCAACTGTCCATCCATTATCATTTCTATTGGAAATATTTATAGTCCAACTCCATACCAGGTTCTTAATTCTTTCAATGATATAAGTGATGTCTGATTATTCTCTCACTCATATATTTTATATTCAATTCCTTTTTATTATTTCTAACATCTGTGCATACCTCATTGAGTGAGCTAAAATTTCTGTATTCATTTATGTTGAGTACTAAAATTTCAGATCTATAAATAAGAACTGGTAAAACACATCTATTAAAACTTCCTTTTCAAACACACAGATACATTTCCTTTTGATATAAAAGTTTGTTCTTCCAAAAGCACTCCATTCAAGTTTAATTCTTTGATTGAATTCATTATGTTTTCATCTTGCTAATAATCTGACGAATGTATCTGTAATTGTTAGTTTTTTTTTTCATTCATGATTGGCAATCATTATTTTCTTATTTTGAGAAAATCCATTGAACATACCTTTAATCTTTTAGCATTTTCTTCAGTTCTATTTTCTTACTGTCATCTAATAACTTGCAAAATTTCATGACTCTGAAGCATTATTTGCAAAAGCCTCCACATTATTTGCAACATCTAAAGAACTTAAATAATTTCACTTTACTTTTTACTTCTTTAGTTTTTCATTTTAATACACAAAATACTTCTTGTAAAATTGTTGTAAAAAGTTTTAACTTATTCATTCAGTACACTGAATATTTACTATAGTTTGAAGATGTGGAATCATCCTGACATACACGTTCTCAATGATAATCTTTTTATTATCATAATGTGATCTAATAATTACTGTTGAGTTTTGATAAATATTCTTCCAAATATGACAATATCTCAGATATATAGTTTGATGATCCAATGCTTTAATCATGTGAGAAATGCTTATAAAATAAAATACTTTTTCATAATCTACAAATCCAAATTGCAATGATAAATCATAGTCGTTGATCCTCTCCATAACTTCTCATACTTTAATGTGAAATCCAGTTTGTCTTTTTGATTGGTTAGAATATAAATTTTATTGTAGAAGAGTTATAATTATCTTAGTAAAGATTTTATACAAAAGTAATACAAAATCATATATTTTTAATTGCTACTATCTTTGTTTGGAACCCTTCATAAATATCAATATTACTACTGCATTCTTCTAATCATCTGGAACATCTTTATCATTTAAACATTTGGGAAATAACTTTGTAAATATTTTTTTCTGTTTCTTCACTTGATTCTTTTAAGACATAAATTATCAATCCATCATTTTCTTGAAGTTTTTGCCTCTTAATAGATTTAATTGCATGTCTCACACATTTATTTAAAATGTGGGCAAATGAAATAATTTAATAATTGTAGGAGATATTTTTGTTTTCTTGTTTTTTATCACATTATAATTCTTTATAAAACCCTTCCACACATTTTATGATGTCAGCACTGTCTTTAATAATAGTTCTATTTTCTCTTCTTATGACAGAAATAATTTTCTTTTCAATACTAAGATTGTTTTACAATTTTGAGAATTCTATTTTGTTGTATACCTTTCCTTGCCAATTCACCATATATTTTCTTATACCACTATTAAAACTTTTCACTATCATTTTAGAAAACTCTAGATATTTAATTTTTATTAATGGATCATTTTAAAGAAGTACATTCATATTTTATTCATATATTCTCTAATCTCAGTAAAAATTTACTCATAAATTACTGCTTTTTTCTACAATCTATCTTGCTTGGAATACTTAATCATATATCATTTATTCTCTTATTGATTTAGTCAAATGTGAATAGTATTCAAAGTTTGTTATATTTTAAAACAATTTGGAAGTTCTAATTTAAATTATCATATCATGAGACAGAATTTCTTAATAATATTTGTTTCTCTAGTTTTGCACAGATACATATTTTACATTTTGCTAATCAATGATCACTTCCTGTGTGGAATCTATTAAAACATTACAATCTTGAAATACATATTTCTTGACAAAATTCTTCATTTGAATGCTTTCATAACAATTTTCATTTAACATTTTTCTTTTAAAAAAGTCCTAATATACAGTGTTTCTTTTTATGCAAATATTACAGTACATGTATTCTTTCACTTCTAATATCATGATAAAATTTATCCATTACACTTTTATCTTTTTAATGTTTTACCAATTGTAACATTACTATTTTCTAAACAAAACAAAGCAAAACTCCATATAGTAGTGACATCTGTGCTAAACAGAGTAATCAATGGATTCCAGAAGGCTTGTGCATGGTGGCACTACTATATGGAGTTTTGCTTTGCTTTGTTTATAAACAATTATGTGCTAGTATTGGAGATGTGATCATGTGATTACTATTTTCTATGTTAACTGTAGAATGTTTTTTGATCTGATCAAGAGAATTTACACATTAATATAAAAATCCCCTATTTTTTGTCATAATGAGAACTTCAGAAATATTACCAAAATACTCTTTTCTTTATTGTGCTATAATATCTTATATAAATACAATTTAGCCAAAACACTTTCAATGCTTTTTAGCAATATTCTTTATTTGTACATATATACATACATCTACATTTTGACTGTACTTTGGCTCTGAAGAAGACTTGTAGGACAGTTGAAATGTAGGTGTATGTATATATGTAAAAATAAAGGGATTTGCTAAAAAGTGTTCAAAGTGTTTTGGATAATCTGTATTTATAATGAGAACTTGTTGGAGCATAAACAAATTAACAGCATTTTGTATCTTTCATTATGTTGAATAACTAATCTTATCATTCTGTGTCATATACCGTCACTCTCCACAATGTTATTCTTCTACTTTTTATTTATAATAAATACTCTATTCTTGATTCCAATATTTATGCTTTTGTAATAAAGTTATGTTCAATTTTTTTATATCAGTTATCTTATCATCTTTTCTTTTAACTTCACAACATCTAACATTATCCCATTTAATATTGAAGTGGATATACATCACTGAGAGTCTTAATCAATTACTAATATCAAGCAGAGAAAAAAATAGAGAGTAATCTAAAGTTGATTAGAAAGAATGTATTCTAGAGCACAGATTATTTGGTCATAAATGAAGTTTAAACTAACTTCATGATAAAGCTAAATTTATTACTTATTTATGCAACTATACACATAGACACATTGGGCCATTTGTGTGTGTATGTTTGAGTGTTTGTGAATGTTTAAATTTCCAACATTAACAAATAAAAAACTCTAAATTCACTTATAAAAAATTTTTAAAAATTTTTTTGATTGATGGAATAAAGGTTGTTTTGCAATTTCAGGTCATTACTAGATTTTTTTAAACTAAATTTGTTTTTTTTGAAGACAAGACCATTAATTAATTAGATAAAAACTGATATGTAGAGGTAATATACAATGAGAATTTTATTTTTTATTTTCACATAAGAAAAAAAAAGAATAACATGAAGTTATATAAAGATCAAGAGGATTTGTGTTAAGCATTTATTTAGGCATTCATCTTACTTTCAGATATGGGAAATAGTCTGCATTAATTTTCCTTGAGTTTTCTGTACATATGAAATAGCTTCATAAAGAATTCATATTTCATCCATTGTAAAGCAACAGAAAACTTCAATACTATTAAAGAATATGATGTAGATTATCTGTCTCAACTGTAAAGTAATATTCTTATCCTGATTATTGTTTTCCATATATCTATTATTAATCATTTTCAAATCGATAAAATAATTTTTAATGTAAGAAAATTTATAAAACTGTAACTTTTATTGTATATGGTACTTTGCACAAGAAATATCAAATTGTCAAGAATATTTTAAACACTGCAGAATCAGAGATGTTTTATGTGAGTTTGCAAAAATCACATGAAACTAAAGCAGAAGCTATGTAGGGTTTTATGAAATTTTATATAGACTTTTATTTTAAAAAGTCAATAAATGAACAATTTTGCAATATATTACATATATAAATTATTTGTTTTCCTCTCTCATTCTTAGTTTAATTTTTTTTAAGAATCAAAACAATTTATTTTTTCTATTTATGCTAATTTTTATATGATCAAAATACATTTCAAAATTTAAGGGTAGATTTATTTAGGGAGGAAAAGTATTTTTATCACTAACAGTAATACATAATATATTAATTGCATATGAAAAAAATAAATAAAAAAATTGCTGAATAGATGACAATCAAAGATGTACCTTTATATGTGCATTAAAAATCAGGATTAAATAGCTTTCTTGATGCCTGAAATAAAATCTATTTAACATTAGTGCATGAACATGTGTATGTAAATGTACATTTATAATGCCCAACCCAATTTATTAATTTGAATACTTTTGGAAGTGATTTATTTTATTTAGATATGAGCTAAAAGTGTTACAAGTTATTAATTTTAAATAGTAATAATAATATATGAAATGTCTAACCTGCTTATAACCCCATTTTATTTAAATGTCATGAAATTAAAGGGAAAGAAAGTATTGTATCAACAGAATTCATTTTAATAATAATAATTATATTTTATAGCCAGTTTTTTATATAATTTGGACTACTCATAATTATAAATACTAGCAGAATAATTTAAACAATTAAATGCAGGGTTGTAGATGTGTTTATATTATGAAATACTATTGATTATAATATAGACAATTATAATTTGCTTCAATGAGTAATACTTCTTGTTTACCATGTTCTTTTATATGACTTAAGATAAGAGTTGATTGATGATTTATTTCTATTTGTTTTCATAGAAAAAGAACATAGTATTATACAATGAGCTCTAGTTAGATATTCTAATGCAGATATTAATATCATGTTGCTGATAAAATGATTTATATTTTATACAGTTAATGTAGCTATTCAATATGTGTCTATTAAGATATTATGCATTGGTTTTTATTATGGCTTGAATTGTAACTAGAGATTGGGAATTATTGATGAATGTAATTTGAGGTCATGAACACTTTTACTTCTTTTGTTCAGTTTAATTTATCTATAAGTCATTCCAATTTTGAGATCTTTCAATAGTACTATACAGTGTGGATAGAGGATTAAGAAAATTTAAAATTACAATAAAAATTATACTAGTGATGTAAGAGGTTATTCATCATGGGGCAGAAATCTAAATGCAAGAGCATACATACACATAAGTGTGTAATGTGCGCACCATTTTGTTAGAAATATCTGCTATGACCAAACAATCCCTTTGTAAAACTAATACAAAAGAAAAGGCATCATTTGAAAAGATAATATATTTGAGATATTAATTTGAAGTGCAAGATATTGGATCATTAATCAACAGTGTCATTGTACATAGTTATTATAAAAATATATTTATTATGATGATTGTTAAAATAATATTTTCTTCCATATATTTTGATTAATAGTGAGTTTTATCCAATACATATATCAATGAGAATTATTATATCCTAACCTATTCTGAAAATAAAAGTATATGTGATGTTTATGGGAAAGGAAATACATTTTTATTATATTATACATTTGTCTTTGTATAAAGACTTATTTATCTTGAATGACAAAAAAACAAATCCATTAAATCTTTTTGTTGAAGACAAATTTTATAAAGCATGATTTCAAACAATAATTAT
Organism: Epiperipatus broadwayi; assembly: GCA_028023455.1. Lineage (NCBI taxonomy): Eukaryota > Metazoa > Onychophora > Udeonychophora > Euonychophora > Peripatidae > Epiperipatus > Epiperipatus broadwayi. The sequence goes on along the minus strand of JAQFVV010000061.1, from coordinate 2,785,980 downwards.
TTTTTTTGAAATATTAAAAATCAATTTTTAATTCTAAAAAAAAGTAATATGAAAGTTATTGATAGTAGATATTTCCTATTTGACAACATTTTTTTAAAATATAAAATTATATTCAAATAAAAACCGAATGTTGACATTAAATGTTTTTTTAAAAAATGAATATTTAATGATTTTAAAAAATAAATTGTAAATAAATTAATAAATAAAGTGTAAACTTATTTTTTGTATTTGTTATATCAGCAGCAACATATGATTTATAAATGTAAAAATATATTTTTTCTTCAGTTTGTGAAGTGTTTTATGTTATTCCAGTAGTTGTTCCAACTAAGTCATAAGGCTTCTTAATGGCACTGTTGCTTGCAAAAATAATGAAATGTAATCTTACCGGACAGATAATTTTTTTGTTTCTGATCTCCACCAACATTTAAAGTATTTTTTAAAAAATTTCCGTGTTTACATTTTAAAAATATATAAAACAAAAACTTTGAAAATGTCTATTATTGTCTGAATGCAAATTAGAATAAATACATGCCCTAGTCTGAACAAACCAAGCTGGCAGTGCATAGCGCTGGAATATGCGAGGGGGGGGACGGACTCCAATGGTTTTGCTGATTCAAAAGATTGGTCAGTACATACTCTAGTCCCAGTAAACCAATCTGATGATTTCAAAAACAATGGACAATGGCAGCCATTGTATTACTCTCATAGCTATTCTCCCACAAACATGCCTTTTTGCATGACTTATGTGAAATACTTCAATGACCTACCCATTTGCAATTATTTTCACCTTCAAAGAGGTGTAGGGAAATGGGGTGATAGACCTACAATAATTAGTATGTAATAGTAGGTCAGGTAAGATATAAGATCCTTAATTCGAATGCCCATAAAAACACTTATGACCTGTTGAATTCCATATACCCTTTTATCCTACAGTAATGATCTATGAAGTATGCACTATTTCCATAGTGACATGAAGCACAGTGTGCAATGGCATCTATGCCTGCTAATGGCTAACATGAACAGAACTGTTCTAGAGACTGTAAGTTGGGCCATGTAAATGATATTTTTCTGTGTCTTTTTCAAGCAATAGCACCATCAGGTGGAGGCATGACACAGTCAGAACAACTACCATTATTCCTTATATCATTAATAGTTGTAATGTATAGATACTTTAGAAAGATTTATAATCCTAACATATTAAGTAGTTTCTATTATCAAAATGATCCAAAACTTTTTTTATTAATTTTTTTACTATCATTCAATTCCAATGGATTTCTGCATTAATATTATGAATTTCTACTGCAGTACTTTTGGCATGCACATCATGAAAGATGTTAAAATATTGCTCCAATGGGCTTGAAAAAAATTGGTTACTTTTGTTAAATATTTTGGAAAAAAAAATGCAGAATGTGCACATGACTCATTTAATGAATAATATTTTCATACCATGTAAGTGTAAGGCAGATGATATTTTCAATAAATATTTATACAAAGAAGATGAACATTTATTAAAAAAGAGGCTTTGAGTGCATTAGATTTTTTAGTAGCATAGCAGTAAAAGCATATAAAAATATTGGATGAAACAAAACTTGGTATGAATTAATAAATTTGTAATAAAAATTTGAATTTGGAATAAAAATAAAATAAAATTAAGACAATAATAGAATAGATAATAAAAATAGAAAACATAACTTAGAAAGAAAACTATATAGCAGATTAATGATTTCAAATAGATATAAAAGGGATTAATTTCAGTTTTGACTAAAAATCTTCAGTATTGCTCAATATATATGAATGTATCAGAACCTACTGTTTAGTGCTTGATTTATGTGAGTTATATTTTTCGAGATGTGTTGCAATTTTTTTTATATTGTAAAAAATTAGAAAAAGAAAAAACAAGTGGAGAATTTTATTTTGAAATTATTAATATTTTGAATGACCTTACATGGACACACTGTGTTGTAGTTTGCACTGATGGTGCTGCACATTAACAAGTAGTAATAAAAGACTAAAAGGGTTAATAATAAAAATTGTCCCCATATAATATTTAAACACTAAATGATACATAAACAGGCTTTTGTTGCAAAAAAATTGATGAAGAATTGCACAAGGTATTACAAAATGTTGTTACTAAGTTAAGTACATTAAAAATAATAACCCAAACAGCCATTCCTTTTCAATATTTCATAATGAGATAGGTTCTGTATATGAGACAATACCAAAGTCAAATGGCTCTCGAGCTACTGCATGTATTTTCAATTTGAGAAATGAAGTTTCCATTTATTGATAGAAAAGATACATATATTGGCAAGTTTATTCATTAATGAATATTAGCTTGGAAAACTCAGATATATCATTGTTATTTTTGAAAACTTAATCTGAATTTGAGTCTACAAGGAGAGAATACAAATATTTTAACATTGATAAATAAATTGGAAGTTTTTAAAAATAATTTTATGCTTTGGCAAGGAAAATTGAACAAAGACAACACAGATATCTTTCTGTGCTTTTCTGAATTTTTCATAGAAAATAATATAGATTTTTTGTTATTTAAAAACAACATTTTCCATCATTTGATAAAATTGGAAGAAAACCTTTCAAAAAGGATCAAAAATTTCCAGATAATGAATTAGGTTGGATCTGTGAATCATATTCATTTATTTTTTATTCCAATATTTTTTTAAATAAAAAAACTAATAGTTTAATGATCATTCAGTGATGAAGCACTGTACATTCAATTTAAGTCTATGACTTGCCAAAAATGTTGTTTATCAATTGGAAATGAATATTCCAATTTAAAGAAAATGGTGATCAATATTTTGATTCAGTTTGCATTGGCCTACATGAAACCAGCATTTCAAAATTAGTTGCCATTAAATCAAAATATCACAATCGTTGGATCTAGAGAATGAGTTATGACTTGTGATTTCTGATACAGATCTGAACATAGAAGCAATCATGAGCTCTTTCTTATGATTAAAGCTTTTTAAAAGAATTTTTCATTAAAAAATATTTATACTCACATACATAAATAAAAACATTGTTTTATAAAATTGTGTTTTATTCAGACCTCTAAAAAGATGGAAGTACAACTCTCATAAAAATTTTGCATCGACTACCTTGATAATTACAAAAATATATACTGATTATGGGTTGGACAACATTTTATACAAAATGGGATATTGGATGTGAAAATAATTTCCACACAACTATTGTAAATCATGCAGGGCACATAGTTAAATAAATACAACTTAAAATGTAAAACAGCAAGTATTAGGGAACTTTCAGAAACTAATCAGGATTGATAAATAGAACTTATATTAAGGAATATGACTAATGATTATTTATTTAACATTTATTTGCTTTAGAAGACAAGTTACATGTAAGTAAGAAGCTGCTAGAGTAAAAGAATCAAAACACTGATGATGATTTTCTTTAGTGTTATTTGAATGTGATACTTTCATTTATTATTTTAAATTGTTTAATTTGAACAATTTTTACTTTCTATTTTTCTGTTGCATTAATACACTGACAAAAAACAATTTTTTTTTGAAAGCTAATTTGATTGAAATGATTTACAGTTTCATAATGCATTTCTGTAAGAAGATATAATAACAAATATTTATTAAAAACAATATTTACTTGGCTTATGTTAGAGTTTTCTTTTAAGATCAGCTTTCTTTATAAGTATTATTAAAACTAAGCTGAGTCAAATGTTACATGAAAGCACTTTAAAACAACAAGACGGTCTACTGAGAGTTTAAAAACTTTATTCAAGACCACTAGACAATTGTCAAAACACTCATTAAAATAAGATCTAATATATATTTTTTATTTATAAAAGCAATGCAGTTAAGTAAAAAAACAACAACTGATATATACATTAAAAAATACTGCTTTTAATTAATTACCTAATATTTCTTTACTTTCTTATTATTTGCATATTTTAAAATATTTAAATATACTATTCTCTTAGGTAATTATATTATGTAAAATTTACAAAGCTATATAAACGCATCCCCAATTATCCAAATTACGCCATGGCAATTAAATATTCAAATTTCTTTTGACAAATTATTTTGTCTTTTTAGGAATTGTGATTATTAAATTCTCCAGCGAAAACTACGTTAAACGTTTCTTTAGTTGAACATAACTACTCTTCAATAACTCCTTATCATTATCATTGTTAATTTGTAGTAGTTGCCACTCGTTAACCTAATAAAGTTTAATGAGCTCAGTTTAAGATAAATAAAGACTAGGACTATTAATTTAGTTCAATACTATTAATTTCTACAAAGAAAATGAGAAAATGACAGCCTCTAAATTAATACAACTAGTGTTCTACAGAAATCGAGACTGGTAACAAACTATATATAAAATTACAATCAGTAACATTTTATGCATTCACATATGAATATAGATTTGGCAAATTTGTATAATGACATGTAATATTTTATATCTATCCATAATATTCATCATCATGTATGCAGAATTTCACTTTTTTTTCATAACCATATTTTCTGAGAATCACTACTAATTTAGATAAATACAGGCTAACTGAAAATTGCTCAATTAAAAAATTTTAAAATTGAATACTTAAGATATTGTATGTTTTTTGCGTATAGTTTTTAATCATTGTTTCAAATAGACATAATGGACACTCTTGCAACTTGTTTATTGTCTAGTTTGACAAACTTCTAAATATTTATAAATATTGTCATATCTGACCTTACCTTTAAAAGTGGACTATTCTAGATTTCTTGCCTAATTAGATAGCATCCAGTTGGGAATAAATCCTTCATTGGGGTTTGTGCACATAACCTAAGTGTTTCTAGTGAGGTAGTGGATCTGCCATTAAATAGTCAGCCTTTTTGAAGGCAAGGCAGAGAGCAAATATTTCTGTCAACCTGAATGACTGAATGTGCTCTCCAATAAACCCTCTACCATCAGCAAAGGTATTTTCTCTAGTCATTATTGTGACATCCACACAGTGAGGCAGGTCTGCCGAGGGACTGGAAACTGCTATGTCCACAGCCAACTCAAGGCAAGCTGTCTGAGTGCATGCAGAATAGTCTAAACTAGAGCCGATTTGAGGCAAACTGAACTGCACAGCTGGAAGATTTGTACTTGAACTTGCAAAGTAGGCTACTTATATAGCTGGAATTCCATTACTCAGCATGACTACCTTAGCATTAAATTGTATAGACTATATTTATATGTTTTATTAACTAACAAGTGTGTATATTTTTGTCACTAATAAATTGCACATATTAATTGTTGAGTTGTGTCATCATTTGTCTATTGGTTTGGAACAAAACCTGTAAATTTAGTCAAACACAAAACATCTGGTGCAATCAGACAAAATAATTTTCCCTCATGGCTGGAAAAATTATAGTTAAACTCATTATAGAAACATGTGTGTTCTTAGGTTGTGTATTTGTTTTTATTATTCTTTTTGAAAAAATATATCTGTCATAATTCCATTATGGGATTTTTTAAAACCATATAAAACTGTCAAATAAAAATTGACCAGGAATGTAAAGGCATGTCAATTTGAAGCTACAACCAATCATGAGAGCTTTACTCACAACCCAGTGAAAAATCTCACCCCAGTGGTTTAAAAGCTTTGTTGAGTTGATTACAACAACACAGTTGTAAAATCAAAAATTAAGAGTGGTAACTCTGAATGAAATTAAAAATAATTACAAGTGGTATCTTGAATAAATAAATAAATATGGCTAATGCAATTGATCCTACAGAAGCTTTTGACCTGCTCAATCTGAGAGCTGGTCAAATTATAAGCAGTGCTTGATTTTTTATCTGCAGGCCCACCAGATCAAAAAAACCTGAGGTAAAGTTAGCCACTCTAATGATCATTAAGGCTGAATCTATGGCTGTAACTCCAGCTGAGCTGGATTTTGACAGAGTTTCCCCCTAAACCCTTGACAATAATGCAGAGATACCATTTTAATCTCAGCATGCAAGAACAGGGGGAAAGAGCTAGAGAATTTGCAACAAGAATACAAACATTAGCCTTGAAGTGCAATTTCAAAGACTTCATGAATGAAGCACTTTGGGATCGTTTTATTTATGGCATAAATGATCACAATTTGAGGCTGAAAATGATAATTCTGGACCTATATTTTTGAGACAGTGATAGCTCAGACAGGATTAGCAGAGACTATATGTAGTCAAGCTACCCCATTAAAAAGAATTACTAAGTATGAGATGAAAAAAAATGAGCATAATACTGGGTCATCCAAATAGTCAGGTCAGAGAAGTCAGCATTAAATATCCCAAGGCTTTACTATAGATGCAATGAATAAATGCACAGGCATACAGAATGTCTGTACCACATTACAGCATGCATGTTTTGTGAGAAAGTTGGACATATAAAGGTGCATGTCTGAAATTGAAAAGACAAATGGCTGATATGAGAATAAAAAAACTCATTCCAAAAATAGTAAAGACAATTATAAGAAATCTAAACAAGTTTTCTGTATAAATCATATCAAAGATGACCCATCTGGATTTATATGCACTGTTGTAATTAATGATATGCCAGTTAGAATGGAACTTGACACAGGATCAGCAGTGTCTATAGTTTCAAGAAAAACCTGGACAATCATTAATAAAGAGAATAAATATAAACTGCATCCTATCAGCAGGTCAATATCAGACTATCAAGAGAATAAAATCAAACAGTTGGATCAAATATCAAGAAAATTATTATGCCTAACAAAACTATATACCTACCATTAGTAGTGGCCTTAGATAACTATAATGAGTTAATAGGCTGTGACTGGTTCAGTCACTCATAGTTCCAAGTTACCAAAATTAACCAGCTCACAACATTATCAAAGATAAATCTGAATAAGCCAGCAAAAGACAAAAAAAGTAACCAACCTGGGACAATTACATCATGCAGGAAAGACAAACATCAAAGTCAAGGTGGCAGCAATCATCCAGTAACAACTTCATCAATAACAAAGAAGCCAAGGACAGTGATGAATGAAAGCCATCAACAAAGCAGACAATATGTCATCTGGCATATCTTTATGACTACATCCTCCAAGGCTAATTTTAGCCAGGGGGAGGGATGTCACATTTGAATTTGCCTTTAGAAGTGGACTATTCCAGATTCCTTGCCTAATTGGCTAGCACCCAGTCACTATCCAATGGAATAAGTCTTTTGTTGGGGTTTGCAGACATAATCCGAGTGTTTCCAGTAAGGTAGGGGATCTTCCATTAAATAATCAGTCTTTTTGGAGGCAAGGCAGAGAGCAATTACTTTTGTCAAGCTGAACAACTGAACATGCTCTCCCATAAATCCTCTACCCTCAGCAAATGTATTTTCTCTAGTCATTATTGCAATGTCTATGCAATGAGGCAGGTCTACCTAAGGAATGGAAACTGCTACATCTGCAACTGACTCAAGGCAAGCTGTCTGAATGCAGCCAGAAGAGTCTGAACTAAAGCCACCTCAAGGCAAGCTGTACTGCACATCCAGAAGAATCATACTTGAACTTGCAAGGCAAGCTACTTATATATCTGAAAGTGAGTTCCATTACTCAGCATGACTACCTCAGCATTAATTGTATAGACTATATTTATATGTTTTATTAACTAACATGTGTGTATATTTTTGTCACTAATAAATTATACATATTAATTGTTGAGTAGTGTCATCATTGTCTGTTGGTTTGGAACTGAACTTGTAAATTTAGCCAAACACAACAAATATTATGCTAACATTTATTCCTATAAAATTATCTATATTAGAAACAAAAATAGATATTATTAACAATAGCAATGGCAACAGAAAACATTAGCTAGTCATTGTTTTTTTGTACACTTCAAAAAGATTTTTAAAATAAGAAAACCTACTAACATGGTACTTCCATTTACTATATATAAAATTTTATAATTATTACATATGGGAGTCATTTGTCTATAACCCATGTCTTTATTCATGTGTTTGAAGAATGTTTGATGAGATGTATATTTTAAGTAAATCTTTTAAAAAAAATCACAATTAGGCAGAAAGCTATTTGTGTGATTACCAGAAGTTAAATCAATTTGATGACATCTTATAAAAAAATTAGTGTCCAGGAATCTTACTACTCAAAAATAGTAGAAAATACAGAAATATAAATAACTATTGCCATGTTCTGGCACATATATGCACCAACTCACATATATGTTTACTATGATTTTAACTGTTTATTTGAAAAGTTGGAGATGTTAGATTCGTTTCCAGCAAGAAGTTTAATTGACTTTAAATCAAATGTTGCCATTTAGAAGAGTTTAAATTTCTATAAATTTTTATAGGATCATAAATAAATAATATTAATAGACTAGTATTCTTGTGGTATTTAATTAATTAATATTTTCATATATATATAATAATTTTTTTAAATGAATATAATGATAATATAATATCAAAAGTATTATAATCTGCTAATGTTAAAATTTGGGAATCATGGAATATGTCTTAATAATGTTTACTTCCACTATATTTGAATTGTAATGACAATTGTAGAAGATTAAGCAATTAACTGATAGTACTTTTGTGGATTATAATAGTTTTTATAATATATATTTACCATTATATTTATTATTAAGTGATTAACTGAAAGTACTTTTATGGAATATAATACTTTTTATAAAATATTATTACCATTATATTCATTATTATTTTTTATTATATTTAGTACATAAGGAACATTTTTAAATGTACACACACATGCGTATAAAATTGAAAATATTAATGTATATATTACTGATATGCTGAATGTTGGTTATGGAAGGAATATTATTTATAATACAATTACAAAATATAATCAAAATAAAAGTAATAATAAGAAAATATTAAGTAAATTAAAAAGTGATAAATGGATTTCTATTCCTTTATATCTAATTAACAAGCTAAATTAATTAATAAACTTTATAGTGGTTTGTGTAGAATTTATTTTTTCTCTTCAAATAATATAAATGATATGATAAATAACTCCAAAGCCAAGATTTCTAAGTTTGAATTAAGTTCTGTTATATATATGTTGAAATGTGGTTGTGGAATAAAATATATAGGGGAATCCAAACATACATTACAAAAATGATATAATGATCATAAGACATTATATAAATGTGTACAGAAAGAAAATATATCTTCGGTAAATATGAATACTCCATCAATTATATTTGATCATAATAAAACATGTAATTATGGTTTTAAATTTAATAATAGAGATATAAAAATTATTCAAATTGAAAGGTGTAGTGAAAAACATAAAATGAAAGAGGCAATGATGATATCTAGAAATAGAGGTGGTTTAATGAATAAACAATCGGCTAATATAAAGACAACAGAATTGTGGGAAATTTGAATAGATTGAATGATGGGTAATGCAAGTTTTTATTTTTTGTACGTTTGTATTAACAGTTGATAAAGATTGTCAGTGAAACAATTGAAAGTACTTCTGGTAAAGAATATATTATTTAATTTTGAATTATGTGTTAAATATATTTGTTTAAATTATTATTATATGATTTAAAAATACAGACATTTAATGGTTGTAGTTATATATATATATATATTCTAATATTTTCACGGATAAAAGATGTCATATTATTATTACTATTTGCGGGATATTCTGTGTAGTGAAAAAGCTAAATGCTGACATTTCAGTACAATATCAAGTACCTTCCTCAGAGCGTCCTCTTTCTCAAATCACAAGAATGCACATGAGATTAAAAAACGTTTTTATCGTTTTCTTTCTCCTCATATTTAAATTCTATTGTTTGAGAAGTTTTAAAATGTATTTTCTCTTCCAATAGCTTCTTCCAAATGTTGTTAATCTTCTTTAATTTACATCTTTCATTTATGCTCTTGGGCCTTTTAAAAAACTCTATAGCTTCTCTTAGCAAAAGAAAAAAAATTTTGATACATCAAAAATTAAGACAATTTTGCCATATATAAAAGGAGTAACTGATAGAATTGGTAACATTTTAAAAAATAATAATATTCACACAATTTACACTACTTATAAAAAAATTAGTGAAATATTTCCACTTCCTAAAGATAAAATTGCTTTGGAGTGTCATGGTGTATATGAAATTCCATGTAGGGTCTGTCCACATACATATATAGGACAGACTAATCGTAGAATAAATATTAGAAAGGAAGAACACATTCTGGCAGTGAGAGAAAAATCCAATTCATCAGCTATTTATTCTCATATAAAATTAACAAATCATGATATCAACTTTGAAAAAAACAAATATTTTAGCAAAAATTGAACAATATGACCAGAGATTGCTAAGAGAAGCTATATAGATTTTAAAAGGCCCAAGAACATAAATGAAAGGTGTGAATTAAAGAAGATTAACAACATTTGGAAGAAGCTTTTGGAAGAGAAAATAAATTTTAAAACTTCTCAACCAATAGAATTTAAATATGAGGAGAAAGAAAACAATAAAAACGGTTTTAAATCTCACGTGCATTCTTATGATTTAAGAAAGAGGACGCTCTGAGGAAGGTACTTGATATTGTACTGAAACATCAGCATTTAGCTTTTTCACTACACGGAATATCCCCGCAAATAGTAATAATAATATGATATATATATATATATATATATATATGTAAATTATACACTAGACTGGATCGAAGCAGTCAGCACTAAGTGCATTTTGTCTTTATAACTCTTTTATACTGAAGTGACAATCCTAAGATTAAAAAAAAACATGTCCACAATTTTTTCTAACAAACAAAACACCATCAATATTATAAATATATGCTGGACTATTTTCACCATTTAGTTTAATTGTTAAATATTTTTAAAAAATGTATATTTTATATTTTTCCAGATATGCAACTGTTATCATGACTGATTTTATTTGTTGGGTGAACCCAGATAATTGTTTTAAGGATATCAAGATACCACCATTATTTTATTAAAAAGAAAAAATAGATCATTCAAACAGTTCAATTCTTTAACTCTAGCAAATTCTGTTTAATTTAATATTAAAATATATTTCTTTAATACTTTAAATAAACAAAAAAGATTTTGCTATTTATGGTACTTAAAAAATTATAGTAAAATAGGCAAAATAAATGTAGTAGTACTAATTAACAATTTTTAAAAATATTTATGGTATTATTTTCAGAAATATGTGTGTACATGTGTACATATTTATATGAACATGATATGCATATAGATATTTATATAAATAATATAAAAAGAGATAAAATGTTTTTGCCTAGAAGTGACAGATATACTTGTAATAGCCCTAACTATTATCAATAACACAGAAGTTAGTATATATATCCTTTTTGCTGGTGAAGCAGCCATATTGAATATTTAAAAAATTATGTTAAGTCACAAATTTTATCATAACTTAAGTATGTATTATTCAAAAATGACTTAATATATATTGTTTGAAACATAAAACACCAAAGAATGTAATTAAACTGAAAAAATATAGTCATTGATATTCAAAGTAATAATAAATAAATAAATTAATATTTCTAATATTTCTTTTCATATTATTTCATAAATTCAAAATTATCATGCATATATGTTGAAGGTATAATTTAGATAGTAGGTTAATTGGATTCATCATAAAATTTCTAAAAATACTGGTATATAATAACACCTAATTTAATCCATCACTTGAAAACTTCATAGAATAAAAACATTAGAGCCTCTCATTTTTCCTAGTAGCCCTTCAAAATGTATTTTCATACAGAGGTTTGCAATGAATATGTCATCTCTAATAACATCCCTTATAACAAGTCATCAATAATTAGTATAATTTGAATATTATAATAAAAAACCTCAATAAGGTTTGTAATTTGTTAAACATTACTACTAAAATAATCACTATATACAAAATAAATAATAGAATAAAAATTGAATGGAATACTAAATTCATTATAGAATTAAGCTTGAGGTACATAAGTTAGTAGTTTAGAGTCAGTGTAATGTAGGATTATTTATCCTATCTTTATAGGTTTGAGGGCTCATACTGCTTCATGATACTATGACCATAAATTTAGTAATAACTTCATCATCTGCCATCTCTCTTTGAATTTGATATACAGCTTTGAAATTTACATTGCAGTAGTGTATAATTGACCTAAGTTTATATATTATCAAAATCTTTATTTTTAGCATTTGCGAATTTTTATTATTATTAAAATGCATATAAGACATTATTGAAAGATCTAAATCAGGTCATAATATTTGAAAAATATGTTTCTCTTTGTCTCATATCACCTAATTCATAATGGACCCAAGCCCACACTGTCCCAAAAAATGCAGATAATTCACAATATAAATTTACACAATCACAAGCTATTTTTTGCACAGCATATATGTTAGTTTCAATAATATTTTTTTTGTATAATTTTTATCAAATATAAATTCAAATAATAATGAAATTTTCAAATAATAATTAAAAATATATAAAAATAAGTGTTTACCATTGGTTACCGATAATTTTCATTATTGTTCTGTTAACAATGAAAAAATTGAGAAAAGAAAAAAAAATTCAATTTACTTGACCACAAAAATTATTATAAAATATTTAATTTTTGTCCTAAAAAAATAAAACTTACTTTTTCTGAAACTAGAAAGAAAGATGAAAACAAAGATGTAAAAAGCACCTGCATAGACTGTGTAGATTTCTATTAATATTAAATTGAAACTGGATGTTTATAATTTAAAAATTCATGCCCGCATTATGCGGGCATAAAAATGAGAATATAACACAAGGTTTCAAATGACATTATTTTCCTTTATTTTTTTAAATATTAAGACCTGCCTAATAGCACTATAGTATGGAGATCCTTTAATTTCTTAAATATTGAATTTAAGATGATGCTCTAACCAATTAAGATATTTTCTTGTAGAATTATTTAATGTTTCCTTCACAAAGGATATAACATCTACTCTTAATATGATATTTCTATAAAATTATCATAAAATATACTTGTCATATTATTTCTTAACTCTGGACAAGCTTATCTTACTATATAAAATAATGCATCTTTACTTTTAGATGGCAAACAGTTTTTCCATTTAAGTTTCTTGTACCACATCCATATTGCTATTTTATTTGTTAGAACAGTCCTCTTGTTCAGCACTAATGAAACTGTATCAACAAATATTATATATATTTTTATAATATTATAAATTGAATATATTTTACTTCTTGGTATATCCATTTTATTATCGCGAAGTTCTAAATTAGATTTTGATAAAATACTTCTGGTAAGAAAACTTTTAAAACTAACAACACATCTTAAATGAAGTTATTAAAATATTTTTTTTAGTTTACACTCTCTTTTTGCAAAATACTTTTAAAATAATACTTATTACCTTTTGCAAATAACAATTATAAGAGAGCACTAAAATTGACTAAAATAATAAAATTAAAATTACAATCACCTTGATAGCTTCTGATATGATTCAGCTACATTTAAAACATTATTTATCACACCGATCACCCCCTGATAAATCAACTGCAATGGTATTTATACACTGTAAGAACACCATATCCTATTGGTTGATTCTTACTTTTAGGTTGATATCAAATTTGCATATTGTTGCAAACTTACATGATTAAATTTCAAAATAAAAATTATGACATATTAAAACTTTAAAAATATTACCTAAATATTACTTTTAGATCAATTATTATTTTACTAAATTGATTAAATATCTTTTAAAAACAATATTTAATAAATTATCCCACTTTTAATATTTAATTTATCTATTTTTATTTAAACAAAATATTTAACTTTTTTATTAACTGTATTCATTTTTATTACATTATTTAAAACATTTATACGATAGTTAAGTTAATATTTATTATTTGCTTTATGATAGGTAATAATTTCATTTAACTCTATAATGCAATTCTACAATATTTTAAACTTTACTAATATATTCTATTATATACACAACTTTTCACTTCTTTTTCTTTTTAAATTATAGCTCCATGATAATAAATTTATAAATTCAACATTCCTTTTCTTTTTAAAACTTGTTTTATTACAAACTATAATTTTCTTTCTCCTTCCATACAACGTTTCAACTACATTCTGTAGTCATTATCAAGTTTCCTTAAATAATAATAATAATAATAAAAATAAAAAACAAAAATAATAACACAAATAAATAAAATATTAATACATTCCAAATACATAATATTCAATTAAAACCATAATATTACTATAATCTATAAATACAATTATTTACCTCCTTCCCTATCTTTAATTATTTCTTTTAAATTACCTTTATAAATTAATACTCTTCTTATATAAATTTATTATCTATTCTCTAAATCTTTACCCATTAACATTCTTTTTATAACCCTCCCCCCTTTTTTATTTTTATATATTATTCCTATATTATCTTATTTTTTATCTCTATTTATTAACATTCTATTTAATACTGGTTTATACTGATCTATATATACTTTCTCTTTTTTTATTCTCTCTTTAAAATTTGTAACACATTCCAATGGCTTTATATCAAAATTTTCATGCTTAAATTCTTTTTATGAATATATATAGCAGATTTTTTATCATATAAATGCTGCCTTAATCTAGTTTTTAATTTATTCTTACTTGTTTCTATATGTCATGTATAGATTGTGATAAAAGTAATGTAAATATGACTTATATAGGAACAAGTAAGAATAAATTAAAACTAGATTAAGGCAGCATTTATATGATAAAAAATCTGCTATATATATTCATAAAAAGGAATTTAAGCATGAAAAAATTTTGATATAAGGCCATTGGAATGTGTTACAAATTTTAAAGAGAGAATAAAAAAAGAGGAAGTATATATATATATCAGTATAAACCAGTATTAAATAGAAAGTTAATAAATAGAGATAAAAAATAAGATAATATAGGAATAATATATAAAAATAAAAAAAAAGGGGGGAGGGTTATAAAAAGAATGTTAATGGGTAAAGATTTAGAGAATAGATAATAAATTTATATAAGAAGAGTATTAATTTATAAAGGTAATTTAAAAGAAATAATTAAAGATAGGGAAGGAGGTAAATAATTGTATTTATAGATTATAGTAATATTATGATTTTAATTGAATATTATATATTTGGAATGTATTAATATTTTATTTATTTGTGTTATTATTTTTGTTTTTTATTTTTATTATTATTATTATTTTTTAAGGAAACTTGATAATGACTACAGAATGTAGTTGAAACGTTGTATGGAAGGAGAAAGAAAATTATAGTTTGGAATAAAACAAGTTTTAAAAAGAAAAGGAATGTTGAATTTATATATTTAATACATTCTAGCAAGCAAGTGTGTGCAATCATATATTATTAGATGAATCACATGACTAATATAACCAATATAACCTAGACAGACTATCCAATTTACTGTCTGGGAATAATAACAAACTGCTACACTTATTGTATTAAATAAAATAATACAATTATAAAATTTGGAAAAATAATTTGGAAATATAGAATTAAATACAACTTTCACTACCATAAAACTTACTTCTAAAATATACGATATTAATTATGATTATTATAATATGATTTATAAATTTAAATATAACATTTATTTAACTATACATTTAAGACTATTAAAAACAAACTTTTAAACATACTTTTAATATTTATAGCTGTGTTATTTATTATGGCCAGATTTTGCAACCATATGTAACAATATTTTTAACTTTATTTAACTGTTCTAAAGTTATTCATTATAATTTTATGTGTTACATATTTTCATTTAGCTTTAAATTGTACTTTAAGATAATATTAACACAATATAATTAACACATCAAGAGAACACATTCTGAAATTTAAATTTTTTAGTAATTTACTGTAATTAGCTATTTCTGACCTATAGAAAAGGGCACAATATATATATATATATATATATATATATATATATATATATATATATATATATATATATATATATATATATATATATATATATATATATATATATATATATAATATATATATTGTAACCAAAAAGCCTTTCTCCAGATTGTAACAGTCTAAATTAATGATACAATACAAAGCTATTACCATACAATCCGTTTACAGCCAGGCTATACCACAAAGGCTGATCACAGCATTACTTGAAGGTACATCAAGTTACCTAAATGAATTGTATTATTCTTTTAATTAACAATAATTCTTCTTAATTACAGGATATTAAAAATGGCATTCCCAAATCTTAATTTATGATTTATAATTATTCTTGTCAATAACTGTTTCTTAAAGCTACACTATGATCTTAATTTACAATTTTATTTGTAAAAAGAACTGATGGCCGACCATAGGTAAGATGGTATAATTTCTGAAACCGTTAATCATTATGTGGTAAATATGGGCCATTAAACAATATAGTAATAATTATAATCTGCTCCAGAATATCATAAATGATAGCTCATTATGTATTCAGATTTAAAGTACAGAAATGTTATATAGGGTAAATGCTTTGTAATGGAAGGTAGGCAACATTAATTTTTAAGTTATTTCTTCATTAACCCAAATATTAAATCAAATTCATAGCAATTAAACTCTTAGGGCTGGATAAGGCATCTAGTACAGGTTTAGAAAATAGGTTCAATTGTTATACTGGCTAGTAAATTTATTATTCATTTAAGTATTGATGTTGCAAATATCAATAGAGGTAACAAATTCTGAATATACTCCAGAATTGACAAAGTAAAGCAGAAGTGATGCAGAAAGTAAGTGGGATTTTATTATATCTTATACATCACAAAATACCCAAAAATAAATACAAAAAAATACTTTCTGGATATTCAGTAAACCCTGTATACATCATCATCGGGGACAATATGTGCTCTACTCTTTATGGACTATTTACTACATTGGATTTCTGACTCTACATGTGACTAATAGCATTGGTACAAATAAATTAAATTATTAAATTAACATTTATTTTTGACTCAATAAATATGAAAATAATAATTAGTTAATAATATTCATAATTCTATATAAACGATAAATAACATAAAATAACATCACATATAATTGTTCTACATGGACAATGTACATTAATTGGGCAAGTAAATAAACAAAATAAAATAAAATGCTATCACATGTACTTATGTCTGTGTATGGATATGTGCAAAACTTTCAGATATAGAATTTAAAATTTATTACTGTATTGACTTTTATCCTTATGGGGAATGAGAGAGATTTAAGTTCAGTCAATGGCACCTCCAATATGTCAAATACCAGAACCAATGTAATTACAACCCAAATTATAATATCTATGACAACAATTAGAATTGATTAACCTATGAAATTTGACTATAATAAGATATGAGATAAAAAAAAAACAACAAAAACTCAACACAGCTGGAATAATATATAATTGACTTATAATAAATTATGACCACAATTCACTTAAATGACCTTTTATGGCTTATGACAGAACACATGGAACAATATTAAAAGGAGGAAAACAATGTAAGCATCATAATGCATTGAGACTTTACTCAAGCATACATTCACATAACAAGAATCAATGATATACCTGAGTGTCTATTCATCCATGCAAAGGAATAACAAGCAGTAAGTACCCTGTGAGTTTTCTAACCATCATCAGAGCTACTAGCAAAATTACAGCATATACAGCAGATTAACCCCCCAGCACTGAAACAAACCTAGAGGATATACAAAATAATGGTAATAATTATTTTGCAGATTAGACCATCAGCACAGACAAAGCCATAAAACATTAAAATAATAGTAACACTTACTTCTGTGATAAAATAGAAGTAAATCACCTTCATCAATCTACTAAATTTAAAGGCATATGCTGTTTTACAAGTGTGAATCAAGACCACAAGAAGTAATAACACTCTATTACAGGAAACAATTGATAATGGCTGATCATAAACTAGATAGTATAAAGGAATATTACCTAATATTACAATATGAGTATGAGCACAGAACCCCAGATAGATGTACAGGATTGGCCATGTGGTGATAGTGCATTATAAATATGTTGATTTAATCATTAAATCTTTATGCAAGCACTGTTCCCAAAATTGACTCTCTTTAATACCCTATATCTAAGTTAACAAATAATAATTTTATATATAAAAGATTATATATATTATGGATTTAACATAGTTATAAGAGAATAAAAATACTTTTAAAACACAAAATGCATGTTCATAAAATTACAACACTAGGTTCAAATACATGTAATTTAAATCTATTGGCTATTAGCCAATCAATTAATAGGACAGTTTTTAAATGATGAATATAAATTAAATATATTTGTTTAATTATAACACAGAATCTTAAAAGTTGATTGTATGTTTCTCCATCTCCATTTGTAAGGAATATTAATCAATTAGTTGATCTACACAAGATATTTTGAGAGATAGGATATGTCTAAATTTTAATCAGATTATCCTCAAAGTTAATGAAATTGCATGGCTTTACATTAAGTGTTATTCCATAGTGCCAGGGGCAAATAATGATAGTTCAAGCAAATAATTATACCACATGTGCTATAGCAGCCAAAATAGTTCCTTGTTAGCTGTCATTTTTTTCAACAATTATATTGTCCTTTTGCTAAGATAACTCACAATTATATTGTCCTTTTGCTAAGATAACTCACAATGTTGTTTCTAATATAAGTTCAAAATGGGATTATAATTAATTCTTCTTTGTTTAGGCACTAGATTACAAAATACTAAGACAGCATTTTATTCCAAACATGTATAATATTACTGGAGGTATTAGAGTCGTAAAGTAAACATTATATCACAAGTTAAATACAGCATTTTATTTTGCACATATATAACACTCCCATATGTGTTAAAGTTCATGTAAGCAAAATTTATCCAAAATTTAATACAGTACTTTGTTTTGCACTTTCACAACACTACTAGGAGTGTTAAAGTTATGAAGATAAAACTTTATTTGAGGCTAAACATATTCTGTAAACAATAAGGAATTTCAAATAGACTGACCTTTTAGAGCTGCTATTCCTGTCGTCACGGTTTATAAAAATTCGTGTGTATTTCAGTTGTAGATCTTGCAGAAGATTATCAACAGCTAGACTTACAGTTTGTGGACCCGAACATATTTTTGAGGATTTAGATATGCATTTATTGCAACTTAAATTATTTGAGAAATTTTACTTTAACTTCCTTCTTTATCTTTATGTTCTCTCCTTTTTTTAAAAGAGAAGTTTTAGTTTTCTTTATATGTTTAACAATAAAATAAAAAAAAAAAAATTTTTAATTTTTATTATACACTTGCTGTCATTACAGCAGTTCTCAAAAAAAAAAAAAAAAAAAAAAAAATTCTCTCTGGAAGTTCTAATTTTTTCTTAGCCTATTAAATTTCTTCTCAATGTTTTAAAAAATGAAAATTAAAAGAAAGAAAAAATGCTTCATCTTATCGAATCCTATAAAGTAATTTAAAAGAAATTAAATAAATCCTTCAAGAAGAATTAAAACAAAGTAATCTTTAGGAATATTTAAAGAGAAAAAGAAATAATAATTATTAGTTTTTATTTATTTTACTGTACTTGATGTGCTGTGATGTTGGTCTTCACCTTTAGGTTAAGAGCAGTTTATCTGACTTAGTATTTGGAAACAAGGCAAAACTAATATATGAAGAAAGAAAGGAAGGGAAATAAAGTTAAAAAAATTACACAATAATAAAAAGAATGGAATTATATAATCTCACTGTTCAATAAATTTGAACACAAGGGACAAGCATACTAAATGCCAGAGATGATAAAGTCATCTGGAAGAAGATAGGAAATTTTTACTAGTTCTATCAAGCTACTTATATTTTGTACCAAAATATAAGGTTACAATATATATACATATGTTTTAATCTACTTTTGCATATTACTTGTGATAAACTCTTATTAAACCAATTTCTTAAACAATTCTTAAAACTGTTATTTATTTTTATTAATTTTAAAAATTTTTGATTTAACATAAAATTTTTTTAATATTTCTTTGAAATAACATCAAGCATTCAAAAGTTTCTAATAAGTTCAGGCTCCAGAAGAGCTGGAGCAATAATCCATTTTAACTTCTGAGTTTTCTATTCTATTAATTCACTAAATCACATAAGACTTCAATAGAATTATAATATATTAGCAACTACATATTTATCAATTTTGTATTAATTTATTATTAAACTCTGTCTTAATTATTTATTTTTCTATAGATTATTAATAAAATCATTTATCACATGACTCAATTTTATAAAAAAGGTATTCATCATCAATACTCCATCTACTCTTCATGACAGATTGTTTAAAATGTTTTTCACTAATGTATGGTTCACTAATATAAAAAGCTGTCTCTATTTTATCATATATTATTTAAGATCAAAATTAATGAATTTATTATTTCCACACTATCCATAATATTTCTAAAGGCTTTAATAACACTATAGTTCAAAAGTATTACTACATTTGGTTTAAAAAGTTAATTTATTATTGAAGTAAAAATTCTAAAAAAATACTTATATAATATAATGATCAGATAGATATATCACCGTCTGCCAGACTGCCAGTGCACAGTCACACAAAACATAATCTCATTAACATATTAAATACCTATGATTATATAAATAATTACATGACATATTTCTTAATTAACTTTTTTTTTTCAGATAATTATTCACTCCTCCCCCCTTCAAAAATAAAAAAGCAATCTGCAAGGTTTTTTGCAAATCAAAATTTCAAAACATCTTTAATAAATATTTAATCTTATAAATCTCTAATTTGGATAAACATATTTCTATTTAAAATTGAATTTTATATACATTTAAAAAGTTTTACTTTTATTTTCAATTACTTATTATTTACAATTGATGCATAATTTTTACAAAAATATTCTCTCTCTTTCTTGTAAGAAATTAATCACAGACACAATTGATAAATATAAAAAATACTGGCAGGCTTACTTAAGCCATATCTACTATTCTTTGTAGATAATTTTGACTGTATTTTTTGTCCTCAATTATTTCAGCATTAAAATTTTCAAGTTTTAGTTTCTAGAACTTACATATTTATACATTCTAAATAAAATTATATTGAGTCTCTTTTATTTAAGATTGTTTTATCAGCTTGAATAAGTTTGTCCCACAATGATACCACATATATCTTATATTTTATATTTCTTGGTATTGTACTATATTGTTTTAACAACATTTCTGTGATCATACTCTAGCCCTAAAAGGAAATATGCCTATGTGTTTGAAAAAGAAGGTTTTTAATAAATGTGTTTTACCCATTCTTACTTATGGATCTGACACTTGGGCACTTAGAAGTATGGAGAGATGCATGTTGGGAGTAACAAGAAGATATTGAAAAACTAATATATGGGTAAGAGAACAAACAGGTGTTACTGACCTCATTGAAAAAATTAAAAGACTAAAATGGAGTTGGGCTGGACATATTTCTAGAAGAGATGATAATAGATGGTTAATTGAAATCTTAAACTGGATTCCAAAAGATTGTAAAAGACCCCAAAAAACTACATGTGAGTTGGATGAGTGAAATAAGGAAATGTGCAGGGGTGATGTGGAGAAGATATGCTAGATATTGGAGAAGATGGATTGAACTTGCAGAGACCTTCTTGCTGCAGTGGCTTGATAATGGTTGATGATGATGATGACTCTAGCCCTCTATTATGTAGATAGATAGAGGTTTTTTTTACAGAATCAAAAAACAAATTTCACCTTATTTACTTTATAGAATTAAGGAACCATTTAATGCTTATTTTATCTCTCTCAAACTTCAATTTTTTTTTCAATAAAATTAAACTATTAGCTTTAGCAGTATACACTTAATTGTAACCTCCTTATATAACTGAAAATTACTAAACACCCACAGATCTATAATTGTTCGTTAAGTTTTTACTATTTTCTGTTGTTTTTTTTTTGATAAAAAAAAATATTGTATTTTTTCTTTTTTTTTAACAAAAACAGTAAAAAATATAATTTTCCAAAAAAAAAAAAAATTTATTCAGACAATCACAACTTTTTATGCTATGTTTTTTAATTTAATTACACTTCTTTTTTTAAAATTTATATATTTTTATATATAAATCAGCTTTGCTTCTTAATTATGTAATTTTAAAGCATTCTCTCTTATATAATTTATATATAACACATGTAATAACAGTTGTTATTTATTTTCTTTTTATAATTTATAAGATTGACTTTAAAAACATTAATATAAATAAAATACATGTATGGGCTTCACTTTCATCATCATTTAACCATTTTAATGTGATTATAATTTTATCCATTACCGTCATCCACTCTCAATGTTTTTTCAATTCATATCTTCTCTTCATTTTTACAGTTTTATTTTTTATCATATCTATGCATCTCACATAAGATCTTTAGCAATATTTTAACATTCAGTTTAAAGTTTCACATCTCAGTTTAATTACAACTTTTTAATTTCTTCTGTTTAATGCCAGTGTTACATATTTATTCATTCACATAATCATCCTTGATCCATTCCCTTTTTAATATTAACTTAAAAATAATGGCATTTCAATACAGGATGGACAACCTACACTTCAGTGATGTTACAAGCTCATAGACCCATATATAAGCATATTTATCTTTTAACTATTTCAGTTATGTGCTTTATGTATTAATAATATAATTACAAAAGTTATAGTTATTTTGTAACTTATTGTTTATTAATCCTTATTTTTACATTTTTGGAAAAAAAACTAATTTTATATTTATCTTTAAATTATTTTTTATGTTTATATCTGATGACTTTTGTAGTATTTTTTGCATTACTAAAGCATTATTTGTACAAGGAAATCACAATGTTTGTAAAATTTAAATAATCTAACAAATCTCTATTTATTTCTATTATTTTCCTTTCCAATTTATCCACAAAATATTTAGATGAGGTAAAATAAATGTGATAAAATGATTTCACAAATGAAAATATTAATCTAAGTAATTGAAGAGACTAATTGAAATATAAAATGAACTAATATATATAATCACTATTTCTCTGCTGTCTGATTGGTTAATGTAAGTTTGTCCATAAAGCTATCATGTGACAAAGGTATAATAAATAAAAAAAGGTACTACACTTATGTGAAAGAAATAATTTTGCCATTCATAAAAAATGCTTTGAAAAAAATCAGTACATAAGCTTTTAACTACAGAGATATAGTATTTAAACTCCAAAGAAAATGTGATTGTAGTACATAAATTTATCTTTGAAGTGTGATATTTAATGAAGAAAAAAAGGTAGATGCTATATTACTGTATTTACATTTTGTTTTTGTTATTGCATTATTATGTTTATGTGAAGAAAGTAATTCTGCCATTAATAAAACATGCTCAAAAAAATCAGTATATGTGATTTTAACTATGGAAGTATAATATTTAAATCACGAAAAACATGTGATTACTGTACATAAATTCATGTTTGATATGTGATATTTAATGAGGGGGCAAATAGACGCTATAGTACCATATTTACATTTAGTTTTGGTTAATGTGCAATTGAAGTCAAAATGATGACCTATAGGGCAATATACATTTCTCACATTTATTTATATAATATTAATATCCTTTGTTTAATTTACATTAAATATTTAAAAAAATTGTTAAAGCAACCAATTAAAAATCATCTTGGCCTATTTAGGCCAGGTACATCTGATATATATATATATATATATATATATGGAATATCGACTTATCGATATTTACAATATATATATATATAATTAACTATCTAAATAAATCTTTTTTCTTCTAAAATTATCTCATTAATTAAAATAGGCCTTGAAAATAATCATACAATACTGATTAAACATTGATGGAGCTATAAAATAATATATATATATATATATAATATCCTTTAATTAAAACAAAATTGTAATTATATTAAAAATAATCAATTGAACGGTAATAAACTATTATAAACAATCCTTAAATCTGCAGAAGTACTTTTGTTTAATTTATTAAAACTGTCTCAGCTGCCATTAATTTCAAATTAATTTGAAATTAATTAATAAAATTGATTTATAAATTATGTAAGACTTATAAAGAAAACAGTGATAATGAGAATGTTGATGGCAAATTTTAATTGTATAAATATGTATGCAAAAATCATAGCATTAGCCTGTATGGATTGGTGCAATAGTAGAGTAGTAGATTCTGGAGCTTAAAGTCCATGGATTTTGATTCAGGTATGTTAACTAAACTTCTTATGAATTCACAAGTAATAAACTTTTTTCTAATATTAGCATTTATGAGCAGCTGCTAACATAAAAATAATAAAATGAGAAGGCAAGCAATAGTGAATTATCACTGAAGATAATCAAATCTTGGCTTTTTCTTGTAATATCTATTATCTAGTTGTCACAGCCTATCTCTAATGAAATAATGTAACACACATATATATATATTCATATTTCAAAAACATATTGTGGAATGAGATTTAACTATATCTAAGATATATGGAGCAAAATATTTTGTTACAATTATGAATGCGCACCCACATAAGATTTTTACTAATATTAATAATTTCATTTTTTGCTACTACTGCTGTGGTATTTTATAATATTTTATTAAATTTTATCTTAAAATGTCGCTGGTTATTGTATATTTTGGTATGTGTCTGAACAGAATCATTTATTAGCATAAGCAAAAAAAAAAAAAATCCTAAATCATTTAAATAGGTTCTTCTATAGTTGTGATTTATCTATACATATGCATTAAAAACTAATACATACTTGTATATTAATGATAACTTTTATTATATGATTTGAAATGGTATTTTTTGAAAACAATGTTTTATTTATTTATTTTAATTTTTGATCTGATCATCAAGCATTATGATAACAACAAGAATAATGACAACAACAGTAACAATTTCAAAAAAAAACAACAAAACAGTAACATATTAATTCTAATACAAATATTAAAATTAAAATATTTCAATTAAAAATAAGTTTTCATAATAATTTTGATTCTGTCTATGAAGTAAAATGCATTGATATTTTTTTTTTAAAAAAAATAGAATGTAGTAATATTACAAAAGGAATATAAATTTCAAGAAATTATTTTTGACAAAACTATTTAAAAGTATTTAAATGTTTTTTGATAATTTTAAGTATTTAAATGTTGGAGGTGATTATTTTTACCAATTTCTAAAAATATTTGTTTATACATGATGTGTACAAATTTACTTAGTGTGCATATATATGGGTATACAACAAGAATATAATAATTATTAGTCATGTGCTAAAACGCAGATTCTATAAACCATTTAGATTATTCTAGAGCTCAAAATCTTAGAATAGCCTTTTTAAACGTGTTTTATCAATTGCCTTTTTTCCTCATGTTTATCATTCTCCACTCACCATTTGAATATAATTCCATTAATTATAATTACAAATGCAATTTAATTCCTCTTTCCTCTTTTATCTATAAATAGTATATTCACTTATATTTTTACATCTATGTTTACAACCTTGCTTCTCCAAATGTATTTTTCTCATTCTCATCCAAATCCACATTTCTAGAGCCTCTATTTTCTCTCTTTTATAACCGTCGAAGTCTCTATTCTATGAAAATAACCAGTAAAAACAAACACACATTATACAACCTATTTTATTTTTTAGCTTAAATTCCTGTTTATTATATATAATTTTTGCTCTAGTTTTTTATCACGTTTTCCATCATCAGTTAAAGTACTTCCTAAATATTTAAGAGTTAACTTGGTATATTAGCTTTTATTCTACCTCACCCACTTTTCGTGCCTTAGTTTGCGCATTTTTTTTGTTTTCAATATAATACAAGTTTCATTTGATTATCAGCGAGTTCTACTGAATTGGCAAAAAAATGAGATATAATGAACTATCATTTCCCGAATATTAACTCTATCAAGATAATACTCACTTAGCAACTAATCTAGATGAACAGCAAACAAAACAAATTCTACAATCACGGCTTTCACACTGTTCACTATTTTTTTTTTATTTAAAAAAAAAAAATAGTAACAAAATCTTTAATATATTAGATATTTTCTTACTTATATACAAATTTTCTGCCACCTTACTTTTATATCAATCTATTTCCCTTTTCAATTATTTAACAAATTAATAAAATATACCTTATGAAAATAATTTTCTTTATTAATAAATAAATACTAACTTTTGTCTGCTTAATTATTTTTCAAAAATTGTTCCAGCTGCTTCTCTTTTTATGTTAATCCAGATTACTCTTTTATGTAAACATATTTAAAGCATTAAAATATGTCGATATAAGTTTCTTAATAATACATCATCAGAATATAAAATTCTAAAATTCTCATATTTAAGTGCATTAGGCACTTTGTGCCAGTGATGAAAAAAAATCTATTGGATACTTTTCTTGAATGACAAAATATAGCACAATTATAATACAATTTATTAAATTATTTTTCCCCATAGTATTTATAAATTCATCTGATATCTCATCAAATTCTTTTACAAACGTTTTCTTAAATAGTGCTTAATCTAATTTATCAATGTCTGACATTTTTCAGTTAACATGAACATAGACTTTTTATTTCTGATATGAAAATTATAATTCTATTCTTCTCAGTAAATTAGGTAATATTAAAATGAGAGATCAAATTTATACACAAGTAGATATTTTTAAAGCTTTTTGGAATTTGATCCCAATCACATTACTAGAGTGATTAAACTTTTTTTTTTTTTGCTTTTTTATTTTTTATAATTTCTTTACTCATTAATGCATATTGTAAATATTTGATTATTTTTAAATATATAATCAATGTTTGATCATCTAACTTACATTACAACTTTTTTTCTCTAATATTTATTCAAATATATGCAAACAACTTTTAGTTTCAATTTTATTATTGTTATAAACCTTTTAATATACAAAATACAAATCTGTAAATATTTTTCCTAAATAAAAATTATTTTAAAACAGAAAAAAATTCAATTATCAATCTGTATTAGAAAACAAATTTTTGTAAAAAAAAAAAAAGATAATATGGGTGCATTTTCTTTTCTTTTTAGATTTTTATTCACTTGCAAATAATAGTATAAAAATGAATATATATATATAGTGCTATTTGTAGTTTAAATTTTTAATAATTGTTTTTGTCCACTAATTCAAATATTTTCAAGGATAAAAAATAATTGTTTATAATTGTTTGACGGTAAATTTTATGTATGTTGTTTAAAATAATATTTATTAAACTTACCAAATGTTCAAAAGAAATGTTAGTTTGCTCTTTATTTTATTATTTATGTGAATCTAACCAAAATCTTTTATCTTTTCTGTCAAAATACATGTTGAAAACATAAAAAAAAAATTTATAGAAAAAATAAATTAAAAGATAGCTAACATTTCTTTGCAATTATATTGTCTTCTTTAGAACTTTTAAGCCAATAAACATCACATGATCGCTATTTCTTATGCTTGCTCTTAATTGTTATTAAAACAGGGAAAACTCTCTATATGAGACCATAAGCCAGAAACTAGTCTGGGGGATATTGGATGAGTAGAATAGATGGGAAATTTATGTACAAGCCTTTGGGCATCCATTGATTACTCTAGTTTGCACTCAGTGGCAATACGTATAGAGAGTTTTGTCTGTTTTTAGCTTTAGAACTTTTGACTTTCCATTATAAAAGCTCGATAGAGGAATTTAAACAATGATTTTTCTTCACATAACTTTGTCCAAATAGCAATGTTATTATTTAATTCAGATTTTCATTTATGCCATTAATTTAATTTGCATAGATGATTGTACTATTAGTAGTATAAGTATTAAATAAATATTTATTATTAATGATTATACATTTATAAAATATAAACTCATTTATAACATATAAAGATCATATATATTGTAACCTACAAAAAAAGCCACAATTGATCAGTTTTTCTAGATAACCAATGGCCATCAGGTTAGGCAAGCCAAAATTGTAATCTAATGATAGAATACGATATGAAAGGAAATGAATAATATAGATGCTAAATAACAATACTACATAATATATAAGCTAAAAAGGTATGTAATAGCTAAGCTCAGTGGGTCTATACAATAAATGCCATATGCTACAATAAGAAGATATAAAGGGGTACATGATTACAATAAAATATAATTAAAATACAAAACAATATTATCAATATCTTAAGAGAAGGAGAACTCTCAACTCACCCTAGAAGAAATAATAAACACTTAATATTATAAGCACACACCATTAAAGTTACATTAAAAATTTTCTCTTTTAGACATCTACTACAAATACAATCTTTATTATCCATCTTCTATGTATCTTATTGCCATGATTAGATAAAAACATTATATTTAGTTTTATAAAAAATGAGAAATGTTCTTTTAAATCCTTGTCCCATACAATTCATCTTTTGAAAATAATTTCTTCATTAACAAAACAAATTTGAATAACATGGTTCTTAAAGCAAATCAGAATACCTCAGGATAAAATGATCTCATTTAATTATATCATAAATTATTTTAATCTTCAGATTTATTTTACACTGAATGATATAGTAACAAAATAAGACATACATTTACCCCTAACTTAATGTCTTGTTGCCATTACAATAGTAAGAGTAATAATAATATTATTATAAATAAAACATCAACATAATATCTTAATTTGGAATAAGTTAAATAATAATTTGGGATGACATTCAGATATTAAGAATGGATAAGGTATTTTAAAGCCATTCTAAATATCTTAGCACTTTTAAATTTGAATCAAGTTCTACAAATTAACTTTATTATGAAATAATAAATATGATTTATTATGAAAAATAGTTTTATAATTAAAAACACATGACTCAAAGTGATAAAGAAAATTATAATTCTGTATTAAGCAAATACATATTTCTTAGGTGTAATTATAATATTCAAATATAACTTCAATAAAGTGACATATTAGTCCAATGTTCATGTACTCCCTTAGCAAATATACTTAAAATAATTTAATAATAATTTATATGATTATTTAAATGTTTTGGTTCATAAATGGAATCATTTGAAGTTGATGAGCAGAAAGATATAAACAAATGATTATAAAAAATTTTTAAATAACAAAAACAAATATTTATTTACAGAAACAAATACAAAATCACAAATAATAAATATATTTCTGAGTCCACAAAGTCAAAGATCTTTACAAATGTTACTTTTTCAAAATTTATGATAGAATGATCAAAATTTTCATCATGTTTTATAAAAAAAAAAAAATTTAATTGGATTAAGCAAAAATAATTCATCACATTAAAATAATATTCTATTGCTTAATTATTAAAACGTTCTCACTTCTCAATGCATCCACACAATGATAATAACCTTTATATAAATAGTGTTCCTTTTATGAATAGCCAACATGCTTAATAATGATATTAGCTCATCAATCCAGTGATGAAGGAGTGATAAGAAATGTGTACATTATCTAATTATGTTTAAAATGTCATTTTACAAATTTTGAAAATAATTTTATCATATTTTGTCTCATAATTAGTAAAACTCAATGACTTACACATTGACAGTAACCATTCATATCTAGGTAAACCAAGAATGCTATAAGAGGTAAGGTAGAATTCCACAGTATAAAAAACAGCTAAAATGCCAGGTAATGACATGGTAAAATATTGTGCATACTTTACAACAAGAAAAATCCATCTACAAATAATTGAATAAGACAAAGTAAAAGTATGATAGCATAACATATAAAAATGAACTTAGTTTTGAAAGCTAATAAGAAAAGGACCTAGAACTATGTCACTATTCAGAAAAATAATGAGAATGCACACCAAGGACAAAATATTAAATAAGGTTTGTCTTAAAGTAGAGACAGCCTAAGCTACTATCTCCAAAATATGTGTATGTATATGCATACTAATAGGACAATAAATATAAGAAACTAATGCCACTATCTCTACATACACTGGCATAAATAACTATTCCTAAAGTAAAAGGTAAACTAATATCTCTAAACTAAATACTATAGCTAATGAATGTCAAAGATGATAAATAATAATAATTAATACCAAATATTGCTTAAATAAAGTTAAGCAATAAATAAGCATGAAATAAATAATAAAATATACAACTACTTATTCAGCATACAGACCATATTTTTATAAACAAGTGATTCATATGCAAAAGAGGACACACACTATTTCAAAATATGCAGGTATGCCATTCTGAGAACTTTAATTAAAAATATTTCAAAATTAAGCATATAAAATATAAAAATAATATGCACCTAAAATAAAACATGGTATGCAAAAATCATAAATACAAGTAAAATTCAATTTTTTACCATTTAAAATAAATAATACATTTCTTCTATCTTCTATAACCATTAACCATTAAACTGGAATAAGAGTATGAATGTTTGGCAGCAAAACCTTGTGCACAGCAAATATATCTATTATAAATGCAAAATAATTTTAATATCAAAATCTAAAATATAAATTATAGAATATGGAAAGTGCTTCTTGGATATCCTTGATAAAATTTCAGATAATTATGCTAGCAAGTAATAGGATAAATTCATGGCCATTCAAACAAGTATTCATGAGTTTAAATTCCAATATATGCTTATTAAGTTGCAATAAATAGTTCACTAGTAGTTAAATTCAGATTTCAAATTATTTCATCATGCAAACTATTCTAATTTGTAATAATAATGAGAATATTTTATAATAGAATATTTCTGTTAAATCATATTCATCCAACATTACAAAGTATTTGTACAAAAAATACTTATTTCAAATGTCATATTTATGACCACAATGGTTCCTACAATGAAGCTCAGGGACAAAGAAGAAAAAGTTCACAAGATTTAAATATTATTGCAGGTGTTATAAATATTTAATTACAGAAAATCATTTAAGTTCACTTAAATATAATGTCTTTTGCAATTATATTCTATATTTCCTTTTAATCAAGGGAAATTTTTTTAAATTTCATCTAATATTTATTAAATAATTTGAATGCAAGTTGATTATTTTATTAACACCAAACTATGGAAGTGATTTCTCTCCTTCAAAAGGGGAGAAAATACATAGTCATAATAAGTGAATTCTATTCATGCTGTTTTGAGTTAACAATATAATGTTTTTATTAGAATAACAGCACAAATAATTTTTTTTATTAAAGTATAAAACTATTATTAATATAAATATTTCTTTTGTAGATATAAATAAATTATTTTAAACATCCTGATAAAATGCATTTATCATATCAAAATATAGTTTTTATCCTTAATTAAAAATCTTTTACTTGAAGTAAATAAATTCTAAATAATATTTAATATGAATGAATGTTTTAAATAAAATACCAAGAAATTATTAATATTATTAATGTCACTATTGCCACTAAGAATTTTAAATATATTGAGACAAATTTAAATATAATATAGACATATAAATATACTTTAAAATTGTCAACAGCTTTTACATCATTATGGCAATAGTAATAACAATTTTAAAAGTTCTCAAATGTGAAAAATTTAACAGATATTTCAAACATTGTAACAAGTAAGCTATATTATCAATAAAGCTGGCTGGAAATCAAGATTTTAGTTTCTTGAGATGAAAATTTGGAATTTTGTATCTAGACACCTTAAAATTAACCAAACATACTTAAACTAAAAAATAATAAAGTTTAAATAAAATAATACTTTTAAAATTTTAAAATTGAAGTTTTAAAATATAACTGTACAAACAAAATTAAATTAAAACAATTGAAGAGAGTATGTCGATAATAAGAATAATGTCAGGTATCAATTCAACCTTATTTATAGTAGTATTATGAGACCATTTTACAATGCTTTTGATTAATCTTTTACCCTATAAACCTTTCCCTGATTAGTTTGAATCCCTGATCTAACTAGGGAAGGTTATCAACTAAATATTCATTTGTTATTTATTCATATTTTAAAAATAAATCCAACCTTGTCTAAACAAAGAAAATAATTTCTTAAAATTACATACACCAGGATAAAATAAAATATTACATAATGAAATTTACATTATATTAATAAAATAAACATACAGATAATATTTAATGCATTTATTTATCAAAAAATTTAATCCAGATACGTTTATCAGAATAGATTTAAATTGTCTTTTTTTAAAAAAATTAGATATTTGATAATATTTTAAAAATAAATAAGGTTAAAATTAAAACTTTTATTTATTCATTTATTCAGACATTCATATATTTATTATTTTAAAAAATCATATTTTTAATCATTATTTTTATTAAACCTTTGTAAATAAACAAATTTAAAATATTTAACTATAATATTATGTCAAAATTAAAAAAAACAAATTACAGATTTAATTTAATTATCACAGAGCCAAAATATAGAGTTTGAATCTAGTTTCATAATATAAAATTGATATGAGCTTTTAAAACATTTTAAATGATTTAATCACGACTAATTTAATACTATTAACTTTAAAATGCATTATTTAACATTCTACACTAACAAATATTTACATTTTATAATTTGGCATGACAAGCACTTATTTGAGTTTTAAAATATTATAATTTAAGCTATCAAAAATTATTTTACAACTATAGAATTAATAAAATTACTGATATAATACCTTTTCTATACAAAAACTATGGCATTATAAAGCATTAATAAAAGCTATTGATTACAAAACCAAACTTTAATTTTTTTTTATAGATATCTTAGCACAAAATTTGATTTGGCATTTAGCTTCTGACAAAGCTAAAGGTCAAAATATATACTGTTTAGTGTTTTGCCAACTTCAATTTTATTTTCTATTGACCCCTTGCTTTTCTAGAAATTTTATTTTATTTTCATTTTTAATCATGGTTTTCTGTATATTGATAAAGTATAAGATACTTGATAAGATCATTTTGTCCAATTCACTTTTTAAATAAAAATTATAATATTAGGCAAATGTATCTTAGTTTTCAATTTTATAGTTGTAACAACCAACAATCTATTAATCAAAGAATGTCATGCTTAATTAAATTAGGTTTTATTACAAGCATCATTAAGATTTAGAAAAATTTTCATGCTATAATACACATCTTTTTATTATTATTGTGCTTTCAACTTTATATTTCTTTTCATAAAAATAAAATGAGTTCTAAAAGTGTCTTACCTTGATGCACAATTCATATCTTTCAGAAGCTCCAAGTTTTACTACATATCTTGAATTTAGTCACATAGTATTGTTTTTTCAAATGCATTTTCTTGCCTATAAAAGTTCTTTGATCTTTCACAACCATGTTTTGCCACTGGTAGTACATTAACCGATGACTTATTATTGCTACATAGTTTCCTAATTGTTTTTATATAAAAAAATTATGTACTATCTATAATTAGAATTTGTATAAAAGTTTATTTGCTAACAGCTTTCCATTTCTAAAGTATAGTTATTCAGTGACCTGAATAATACTTTTCTTCTTATGAATATAACATTATCTTGTTTTACCTGTGGTTTCATAAATGAATAGTATATAAAATGTCATGAAATAATGCATAAAGATATTCATTTTTCATGCAGTCTTTTATTTAAAGTATTAACTGGACATATATTTTTAACATAATTACTGTGGAAACACTTTTTTTCCAAAATGAATAATGTAGACTATAATATTATAGTTTATTTTATTATACAATTTCAATATATACTGGCAAGTAAACTATAAGTTATTTTTTGTTCTTTAAAAATTTGAATAGAATTATTATTAACACCTTCACAGCCATTGTTAGTCTGTAATGCTTTTATCATCTATCTAGGCACCTTTATAGTTTATATTTAGGCTTTTAGAAATGTTTCAAGATAGTTATTTTTAGCTTTCAAAAATATTATTTGAATTATCGTAACTTTTTGTAATAAAGTTGAAAAAATATCTTTCTTCTTGATGGATATTATATAATTTATAAATATACAAAAGTACTATAACCAAAAATCCACTAAGTAATTAATCTAATGACTTTATTACTCAAGAGTTTATAGATCTGGCCATGATCTTAGACTCGAGACTTTGACATATTATAGCTGTACCAAACAAAGCAGGACTAATAATCTACTCAAACTGTAAAAACCTGTTCAAAATGATAATCAGCACATTTTAGTCTTTCAGAAAATATTACGTATATTTTATATAAGCATTTAAACAGAAAAAAAAAATCATAATGGGGCGAATGATTTTTCAAATAGTCCCTCATTGAAAAAGAGTATTATTTTCTATTTTATACCTAATTTCTGGTTTTGATTAATGACCCAAACACTGTTGACGGTCATTCTGCATTGACTGAGCAATCTAACAAAATGAGGGCATGAAATGTTTATCAACAGCATTTGCTTCATCAGTCAAGTACAGAAATTACGTATATTATAATAATAATAATAATAATAATAATAATAATAATAATA
Organism: Epiperipatus broadwayi; assembly: GCA_028023455.1. Lineage (NCBI taxonomy): Eukaryota > Metazoa > Onychophora > Udeonychophora > Euonychophora > Peripatidae > Epiperipatus > Epiperipatus broadwayi. The sequence continues at coordinate 2,751,471 of JAQFVV010000061.1, read as the reverse complement.
ATAATAATAATAATAATAATAATAATAATAATAATAATAATAATAATAATAATAATAATAATAATAATAATAATAATAATAATAATAATAATAATAATAATAATAATAATAATAATAATAATAATAATAATAATAATAAAGAAATAACAATACAGATGTCAAATCAGTTGCAGAAGCCAGTAATGAAAAAAAATCTTATGCAAATATTGCTGCAATGAAACCACAAAAAGCATTATACAGCAAGAGAACAAAAAAAACGGAGGGAAAGGACAAATAGGCAGATTTAGGAGAGCCAATTCATTAGACATTTTTGAACTAAGTTTAGAAAATGAAGATGAGACACCTAATCATTTAGCAGAACAAACTGAAGATAATTGGACAGAAGAAGAAATTCAAGAAATAAACATCCAGTTTAATAACACAATACCACATAAGTTATATGAATCTTTTAAAAAATTCTTTTCTAATAAATCATTAGTGCTCGCAATTACAGATAGAAATCTAATGTTATATAAATTTCACAAAAAGTTATTATATCAAAAACTAACAGAAGAAAACTTATGAGATTCAATCTCAGAAATAGGTGAACATTCAAACTCGCGATGTATAGCTATACAATTTTTCAATGAAAATCAAAGAATGAGATTTAAATCACAAATAAAAACAATTGGTGGATACATAATGATTGTTGTTGATAAAAATCTGCAAAATTATTGCTCACGAATCATTAAAAATGCATATTTTGGGTTTAGCATTCGTGATTTCAAAAGTATGGTCCAACCATTTGGGCATGTGTTATACATTAAGCAAATCTTGTGCAATGATACATCAACACTTATATACACCAACAGTTATCATTTTAAGATAAAGCTGCACAATCATATTAAACCAGAAGAAATTCCAAGGCAAATTATGGATCAGGGAGCAATATTATACTTAAACATTAAAGGGTTAAGACCACAATGTTTTGGCTGTGGAGAAAGAAGCCATTTGATTATAGACTGTCCAAAGAATGAAAATAACAAAGGATTTGATTTATCAGAAGAAAGACTAAAAAAGAAAACAAGCTATAAACAAAGAGATGTAAAGCAAATACTGACATCGGATGTGGGAACTCAAGGAAGTGAAAAGGAAAAAAATTCTATGCAAACACATATGAATACAGATAAGCAAGAAAATGAAACTGAAAATGTAAATAATGATGACAGTAATATTGGGGAGATTTTGGATTCTTCATTAAGGTTGGAGGAAAAAGTGTACCTTAAGATAAATAATACAAAAGTAAAAGAAAAAAAAGGGAATGATATACAAATGCATGTGGTTAAAGCTTTAGAAAAAAATATAGACAAACACACATTGAAAAAAAATGTTGATGGAAAGCAATATTATGAAGAGAATATGAATTTGGATGAAGAACTGGAATTATCTAAAAACAAAGAACTAGGAACAATACAAATACTGAGATTACTCTAAAAACAAAGAACTAGGAACAATACAATGCACCAAGTTACTCAGGTTAATAGTGAACAGAAGAGAAAGCCAGGAAGACCCCCAAAAACAGGAAAACAGGGAAAAAGCTAAAATTAGGAGAGCTTATGTTTGATGACACAGAAGAACGGTATCGAATGGACAGATATACTGATGTTGAAACTGAAAGTGAATTCAAAGATGCCCAAGATTTACAATTGATAGACAGCCTAAAATAAGGATAATTAAAGATAAAGTAAATTCACATAAATTCAAAGTAAAAAGTAAATCTTTATAAATGAAAATTAAAATTGCTTCTTTTAATGTATGGGGTTTGAATTCAATAGAAAAAATATTTAAGTTGAAACAATGGATCAAGGAAACAAAACCTCATATAATGGGACTGTTTGAAACCAAAATTTATGCAGGGTCACAAATTGATCCAGCAAAATTTCTAAATAGTGAGGGCTTTGTTGCATGTTCAAGAGACTCTACCTCTCCATCAGCTGGGACAGGTCTTTTGATAGCTATTGCTAGCAAGTTTACCAATTGTCAAATCATATACATTGATGCAAATCTATTAATCATTACTTTATTTCATAAAATAATTAAAATAAATGTAATCTTTGTTTATATGCCATTGCAAAAATATAAAATAAATACAATAATTGCGACAATTAATTCAACACTGGGATCTATGGCTAATCCAACAATTTTGATTGGAGACTGCAATGTAACATATGATGAGTTTGTAAATAAGTGGATACATAAATTATCAATTCCACTGATGAGTGCAAGGCGTTTCTTACCTGAAGAAGCTGTTTCATTTCATAATGGCCGATTTTCAACATTAATTGATCTTTGTTTTTACTCTCCAGTGTTTCATCACCTAATAAGCATGAAGTTAATCCCATATCAGCAATTTCTGATCACTCAGCTCAGTTCATATTAATTGACCTCAGTAATAAACAAGTCTATAGACTGCAATTAACTAGAACAATAAGAATGTTGATTCCAACCTTAACACCCGAATTTATTTTTTCAGAGACTTATATTATGTGGAATAAGATTCTTTCAATGACCTTTAACCCAATACAGCAATATTTAGATTACATTAATATCCTGTCATTTAACATTAATCATATAGTGAAAAATCAGCCACCTCCCTCAGGGTTGTTGAAGCTTGCAGAACAAATTCATAAACGCATTGTGGCCATAACCCCTAATCAACACACACAGGTATACATATACTAACAAATGCTTATAACAAAGCATGTAAAACACTGAAGAGCTATTTAAAAAATAAAAAAAGTAGAATAAGCCTAATGCATCAACACACATGGATTCAGCAATATATTAGATGGGCATTAGGGAGGGGACCTGAAATCAAAGTGCCATTAGCAATTAAAATAAACAATGAAACATTTACTGGAAATAATATGATCTTACCAATTCTTAACTATTTTAAAGATAAGCTGGGACCAGGAAAATTGATACAATACCAGCCAAATGTATTTGGAATGGCAGAGACTGAATCACCATATACTATAGATGATTTTATAATGAAAATGAATAAAATGTACAACAACTGTCACCCAGGAAGCCCTGGAATTCCACTGTTCATATTAAAACATCTTGACAAGCTGACTAGCAAATGCCTGTGTCAGTTGGCAAATTATTTATCACAGGGAATAATAACAATGGAGGGAGTTAATACAATCGCGATGGTGCCATTTAATAAAAAAAGCCCATTCTTTTGTTGTCAGAGATAAGGCCAATATCAATGGATCAATTGCCCATTAAGATTTTAGAGAAAGTAATTAAAAATAAAATAGAACCATTTATTTTACCAATGATTTCACCAGCTCAATTTGCTAAAAAACATTCATCTACCACACAAGCTGCTATGTTATTTAAGGCTATTTTGACATCAGTTAGAGAAAAGAAAAGATATGGCCTGATTGTTGTACAGCTGGATATTGCTTCAGCTTTTGACAATGTTGATATATCTATACTGTTGAGATTATTGAATGACACTGAAATGCCAAAATCACATATATATGTTATAACAAATTTACTCTTAAATTGTGAGCTTCACATTACTCTAAATGGCAGAAATTCACCAGCTTTCACACCAACTAAATCACTTTCACAAGGGTCCCCACTTAGTGCCATTTTATTTATTTTATATATAAATCCCCTTCTTATCTGATTACAACAGGCATTTGAGGGAATGGAGATTCTGGGAACAGGTCAAAAATTGACCTGCATTGCATACACGGATGACATTACAGCTTTCCTGAAATCAAAAAGGCAGATACCAAAACTATAGATGATTTTAGAAGAATACTCAAAGGAATTTAAACTAAGTTTCAATCCAGAAAAAACAGCAGCATGGACAATATTCATGGGAAGGCCATGTACATCCATTTTCCAGGCAAAGCCAGGCTCATTCCTTGGATTTCCATTCCATCTAGGGACTACTGGAATGAGATGTCATTTGCAGAACAAATTGAAAAATGAAATACAGAAAATAGCAGACTCTCTAGCCAATACCTATATGTCAGTATATTCTAAGATTCAATTAATTAATAGTTTGATGATAATTAAGATAGTTTACTTTATGCCAGTGGTTGCTTTCTCAAAAGCTTTTATCTCCAAAATTAAGACCATTTGCAATCAGCTACTATGGTTAAGGAAAGTCATGGCAATATCAATGGCAAAACTATGTCAGCCACTGAATAAAAATGGTTTGGGGTTACATAATATTGGTATATTTGAGAAACAGAGAATGAGGAACAATATAATTGATATTGTTAAACAATTTCCAAAAATTAAACAGCTCATAGAGATCATTGCAACTGATAAACCACCACCAAAAATTATCATATTTTGAACAATTAATATATCTTTGTAAAACAGAATCAAAAATCCCAGAGCAATTTATTAATAAGTACAAATACTGGGAAATTTATGAACTAATACATGAAGATAATAACCCAATTGATTTAGAAACAATACAGGGAATTAATAATAAACAACTGGTCAAAAGGTATAAATGATGGGCCTTAGAACCAAAGTTTTTCAAATTTCTAATAAAACTTAATCTATCTGCATTACCCACCACATATTTTCTTTGCCATAAAAGACTGTATATGTCAATTGATCCCTTTTGTGGGTTATGCCATCGAGCTGAGAAAACCCTATCACACCTGCTATATGGCAGATAAGAAATCTCATAACTAGAAATTACAGGAAATCCAATGTAACAATGCTTCAATTAATTTCTGCATTTAGAGAGGGATTAACACCAAGTCAGGGCAGCAACCTTTGTGCTATATGCATACTGGTGTACTAGATGCACTTTACTAATTGGTAACAATTCCAGGAGGCATCCAGTTACTTTTTCAAATAAACTGGAAATGATACAGAAAAGGGATAAGTCACTGGCCAGACCTGACATTTATGCAGCAACCAGGTCATTACTTAAGATTAGATCTATGTTATAGTCAATTGAGGAAATTAAACATTATAAAGAAACTTAGAAGGAAATGCATGTCAAATTAGCAACAAGGACAATTTAGCAACAATTTTTTCCCTTCTGTTTAAGTGATTGATTTGCTAATGGCGTTCAAATGATAATGAACAATGTAGACGAACTATGTAAATGCAAAATTTGTAATTCTTTTGAGACAATAAAGACCTTTTGAAACATAATAATAATAATAATAATAACTCAATCAATAATAATAATAATAATAATAATAATAATAATAATAATATAATAATAATAATAATAATAATAATAATAATAATAATAATAATAATAATAATAATAATAATAATAATAATAATAATAATAATAATAATAATAATAATAACAACAACAACTCAATCAATAAACTTCAAAAGACAAGTTATAATAATAATAATAATGCCCTGTAATATCCGAGTAATATACATTACAAACGAAAAGTGATTTACATTGATATAAGATAATAGACAAGCATACAAAAATGGATGTATGTTTAATCTATAATTATACAATATCTTGAATAAACAAATAACAAGTAAAATCAGTTTTATTTTCAATATAAATACTTCGATAAATAGATAGCATTTTATTAATAAAGTTGATGAATTTGAGTTTTAATAATCCAGATATTAGTTTTTATTAGTGCTGTATAATTTAACACAAACACATATATAACTGTATTTCATATTAGTCCATATATACAACTTTCTTAATGCTAATATTGACATTATAACATTTTGGCTTAATTCCATCTGCCATATCTAAGTAATATGTGTCATTTAAAAAGCAATATGAAGTTTGGTCCAACCGAAATGACTTTTGTTGTCGAAACTTCATCTTGGAAATTAGAGAAATGTTTTCGTTTTCCCCCACTATTAGCATCTATATATTTAAAATGTAAAAATGAGGCTTTAGCTGCAAAAAAAAATCCTGGTTGTTATAATGAATATAATTTGTGCAATAAAGAATTTATACTTGAAACTTTATTATATATAAATATATATTTACCAACAGTGTTTTAATTTCGGCAATGTGATTTAAATTATTCAAAGTTATAATAAAAATAAGTTTATGTGACTCTGTTTTGTTCAATAATTTTTTTGCTTTAAAATAGAGTATGTTACATAATGTACTTATTAACTGCTCAAATATTAACAACATATCGATTTTATTAACAAAATTAATATAATACATAATTACTTTGTTCATGGAGAATTAAAAGATCTTTAGATAGTTAACAAAGAAGATTGTTCCTGAATGAATATAATTTGCACATAAAGACTTTATATCACTTCAATTTTTTTATTTATATTTATTCTTAGTATTGTTATTTAATATATATATATATCAAATAAATAAAATCAATAAAATTTTCAGATTTTCAAATAAATTGATTAGGCAGATAAAACTACGATAAAAACTTGTTCAAAATAAAAATATATTAATATTTATAATTAGAGATTTGAACACAAACTTTTAAGCTCCATTCAACGATCCACTCTATTTTATGCACATAACTACATACATGTGAAAAAGATAAATGAACTCCAATCATGCTGAACCAGCACTCATCATTTGGTTCAGATTATCATCTCTCACACACATATTTAATCAGTATTCTGTTTATATTAAGATAGCAAAATCTTCAAACTTTAATAAGCAGGCTTCAATCTTTTCTACTTTTCAACTCTTTAGCCATTCATATTATTCAAAAATCTGTTAATGGAATGTTCAAAGCCCTTGTTGATGCCAATATTGTTGTCATATCCATGTTTGCATTAAGTCAATCTGACCAACTAAAGCCTTTGGTATCATATAATAGTTATTATCTTTTATATTATTGATAATTAATAATAAAAAAGTTTTATATCTGTTTATCTGTGTAGTACAAAAATGTGTTTTTGTTATAAATAAGTACTTATTTAACATTTCTTTTATGCTTTTGCTAGAAATAAAATGCAATATTAGTAAATAAAGAGCCACCAAGTTGAAATGTTTTAAAAAATCAATACTAATAAAGATTATCTACTCGAAAATGTCTTTCTTTTTGTGGTATTGTAGTTGGCAGAATGATATAAAAAATAGTTTTATTTAAAATTAAAAAAGATAGAACTTTGACGCTGATATAAAATGATTCTAATTTAGCAATGTCAGAAATGAAATTAGCTTTTAAAAGCTTAAGACGAATTAAGACTATAAACAAATGGACAGTTAATAAGTTAAAAGAAGATATTAGAAAAAAATTCAAGTATTAAAATAAAAATAATAATAATAATCTAATTGATAAAGCAAATTTAAATATTCAAGAAATATACAAATAGAATTACAATAAAGATGGCGATTTATAAAAAAGTAAGAGGATAAATAAATCTTGGATTAGTAATAAGATGATAAATAAAACATTGGGATCTTATTCTGCTCAGTAATTATTCAATAGTACTTCTTTATATCTTGGAAATGGATTATCTTATTGAACAAAAAAACTCATCATTCTTGGAAAACTTTTTGCAAATGGCTATATACTAAGGCTAATACATTTGCCAAAGCTATTTAAATACTCTATTGAAGAGTCCAGAGTGTGCTATTAATATTGTAATTTTTAGAAATTATTTGACTTCAGAGCTTAGTTCTTGATTACTTATTTGAAAATATTTTTACCCTGTTGATGAATTCTTTTAAGTTTTCTATTTATTTAATGAAGTTGATTTATATGTTTATATAAATCAGAACTTTATAAAAAGATAAAAAGTAAAAATATGTAAAGAAGACATAATATTGAATTGAGATGCAATGCAAATAAAGTGAAGAAAGAGGGTTTAAGAAAGAAATTTAATGAAATAGAAAAGTTTTAAAAAGGCAGATTTTATTTTATTTGATAAGAAAAATAGTCACAAAAGTGAAGTAAAGAATGAAAATAAAAATTATAAATTATTAATAAATAATGTAAAAACACTGAAAAATGGAAACAAATATATCAATGATATATATTATAAAAAATAATAATAATATTGTGTGAGAATAATGGATAAAGTTCACAAATAAATTCCAGTTAATATATGAAGGATATATGATGAGAAAATTTTGGGAAAGTTAATTATTATTTACAATGTAATTTATGATTCAGAGGAGTTGCTATTAGATATTTTAATAGTTATGACTCCTCTTAAAAAAAAAAAAAACTTCATAAAATTTGAAAATTTAAAAAAAAAAAAGTTTTCAATTAATGAATTTTAGAAAGTTCAAACATATTTCTAAATAAAAAGGTTTGAAATGAAAAAAGATATACTTACAAAAAGACAATTTGTAGTGATAAGAAATTAATTTCACTCTGAATTTTCAACAGTGTTGATAAATGCTTATAAACATCAGTGCCACTAAGAATAAGTGGATTAATTCCATTCTTGATTCTTTGTTCAACATTTAGAGTGCTTTTAAATCATAGCCTGTGGGAGAATGATTTATTGGCATTATTTATATATACAGTGAGGTATGTTTAATTATATATATAAAAGCAAGAGATTAATATTTGTTAAATTGGTCACAAAAAACTTTCTGATAAAAGAAATTTGATTTTGTAAGTTATACTGAAGAGAAGGATTGGGAAAAAAAGATGTTTAGTGAAAAATTTGTATATAAATAAAAAGTTATATTTAACTTTAAATAATTTTATAAAATAAACAAATCTATTATTATAAAGTGCTGAAAACTTTGAAATTATTCAAACAGAAGTCAAATCTATGAGCACTCTCCCACCTATAAGAGTTTAAAAAACGTAAGTGAATCACTTCAGTTTAGAGCTTTCACTCTATATACACCAACTCTTACAGACCATGTTTAATGCTTTAACTGCCTGACTCATAAAAAAATGAGCAGATTTGACATCACTCTAAATCAGCTACTTTTTATCCCACGTATACATATTATACGTCATTGAAAAGAAAATCAAAAGTTCTGTAAGATGGTGTCCTCTTCAGAATTATTTTACAAGTAAAAAATCAATAAAAATGACCATATATGTCAAACAAAACCAAAGCACCACCTTCTCATTATCTTTTCTTGAATCTTATTGGCTGTCGAACTTCTTTCAGAAAGGAAAATGGCTGCCAAAAAGTAAAAAGTTACGTTCGTTTTGTTTTTTATTTCGAAAACAATAAATGAATGTTTACAACATTTTAAACAATATTTGAATTGAATTACAAATTATTATTGATAAAATAATACTAAAAATCAAATTATTTTAGAAAAATAGTTAAGATGTTACCAAAAATTATTTATTGATTGCTACATATTTATCGTAATGTAAAATTGAAAAAAAAAAAGATTGCGTCAGAAATGTTTTTGGTTGGTCAAATAGCGATTACTTTTCATTTCACTGCAATTGAATATTTTTTAAATTATAAATCAAATTTTATTTTTAAAAAGACTTTCGTTTACTTTCATAATCTGACAAATTATTAATATACTTTTTACAAATGAAACTAACATATTTTATTATTAAAAGTGAATCTATTTTAACAATTGATTTTGTTAAAGTTGTGAGTTGGCCAATTAAAAGTTTTGATTTTTAACTCATTCAGCCAATTAAATAATCATTGTTGAAAGGGTTAAATCAGGACTTGAGTCTATTATGCACTCAATATTATAATCAAATATTCAATTGTACAAATCTATTTCTTACTGGCGGAAAAGTGAGCGTAGATTTATAATATTTAAAAAAATAGTGAATTATTGGAGATTGACTTCCATTTGAATAACTTCAAAGTTTTCAGTGCTATACAATAATAGGTTTATAATTATAAGTCATGTTTGTCTAATTGTAGGTGGTTAAAAATGAGATACTGTCTTTCTCCTGTGATGTGTTAAATAGATTTGTACAAGTGAATATTTGATTATAACATCAGACACACAATGGACCCAGGCCTTGATTTAAGAATGGTCTGTAAGAATTGGTGTATATAGAATATATGCTCTAAACTTAAGTGATTTACTTAAGTTTTTTGAACTTTTACTGGCAGGGGAGTGCATGTAGAATTATTAATATTTTAAGAAATAGCACATTATCAGAGACTGACTTCCATTTGAATAATTTAAAAATAAACAAATATAACAAAAGTACAAAACAGTAATATTAATTAGCTTATGTTTTGTGAATTATTAAATAAACATTGAGATAAGAGAATTAATTTTATAAGAATTGATAATGATATTGGCAATGCCATAGATAATGAAGATAAAGTCAATAAGTTAAAGTAGAAGGTAGACAATGCTTGTACAAATTTAGGCAAGGAAATAAATATTAATAAAAGTAAACAATGAAAATAAGTAAAAAAAATTAAAAACAAACATAAGTTAGAAATATATAAGACATGCTAGTATTTTTAAGTATACAAGTAGTTGAACATTTTATTTAGAAAATAGTGATAAAAAATTATTATAATGAATGCAATGACAAACAAATATTAATACAAGTTGAAAGTTATACTGTGAATTATTAAAATGAAATCTAAAAAAAATCTTTTAAATATTTTGTTTGAATTATAACTTTATAAAAAGCAGAAACATGGGTGATTAAGAAAAGTGAAAAGAAGAACACGAAGGATTCAGAAATTAAAATTTGAAAGATAATGGAAAAAATATGTTGAAAGTCAAAAGAGAAACTTTAAAAGTACAAAGACAATGATGAAAAAAATTTTTTTGATTAAATTATAAAAAAAAAAGGAACTATATTCAGTTTATATTTTAAGAGACAGAAGAATTAAGAGACCGAAGGATTATAAAAAACATGCTAAAAGTGTTTATGTTATAATCAATAATTATAATAAATAAAAATATCATATACAACAGCTATATAAAAATATATATTAATAATAATTATACATTAAGGACCCTTTTTGTCTTATGGTATTGTCTTCTTTTCAAATATAAAACATCTATTTTGATGTAAACCAATTATATTCTATGATGAAAATAAAATACAATAACAAAATAAACCTTGAATAAAATGAAATATAATTATGATACAGAAAATCAATAAAATTTCAAAGAATTAACTATATAACATAACAATATATAGAATAAATAAAACATATCCTATAGAATTTTATATATAATACCTTATATAATTTTCCATTAAATTTAAATTTTTTGAAGTTTTATAAATATTCACACAATATTTAAGTTATCCTCAGTATAATATGTTTCATATATTTGTCTTTGTTTGGAATATTTAATGTAATTTAAAGTTGATGTTTTTTGTAGCATCTATTTTATGTCTATAAGTTAAGAAATAAATGTATAAAGTAGATTTATCAAATTGCCTATTAATTGCATTATTATGTTCTTTAAATTTTAACTGTTTTCATGTGTGATCACAATAAATCATATTCCAATAATCACAATTAATTTTATATATGATTTTTTTTTTGTATTTTATATCATCTCTTACTTTATCATTACCTATTAATTGTTTTAGATTTTGGTATTTGATCATCCAATATTTATATTATCTTTATAAAGTAGAATCTTGCATGTCTCTCTTGTAATAAATTAAGCACTCAAGGTGCATGTACTATAGTTATAGCCTTATTTAAGTATTACATGCTGACATTGCACTTAATAAAAATTCATATTTACAAAATAATTTATGTTTTTTTAATTAATATATTATAAATTTTGGGATAATATGAAAGTTTAATCTTAAATTTATATTATTGTCACTATCATATTAAGTATAAAGTGCATGCGCATTAGCTTAATAGTTGATTATTATTACTGTTTATAAAACATAGTGCTATATAAAATATTATTTCAATTTATTAAGTATAGTGTAAATAGTTGTATAAATATTGATAAAATTTCAATAAATTTAGTTAATCTGGTCAATTAAAAATGAATGGAAAATTATGGAAGATAGTGTATATCAAGATTTATAGGGTATGTTTTTTTATTATTATGTTATATAGTCGATTTTTGAAATTTTATTGACTCTCTGAATTATAATTTCATTCTGATTTATTTATGTTTTATGTTGCTATTGTTATTCTATTTGCATCCTAGAACACTAGTTAGCATTCTATCTGCAATAATTGGTTAATGTTAAAATAGGTGCTTAACATTTAAAAAGAGCAGAAACCCAAGTGCCAAAAAGACTTTTGATGTATAATTATATATATATATTGTGCCCTTTTCTATAGGTCAGTAATAGTCCATCTCAATCAATTACTAAAAATTTTAAATTTTAGAATATGTTCTTTTAATATGGTATTCGTATTAAGTTAATTATATTATAAAGTACAATTTGAGGCTAAAGCAAATACGTAGTATATAAAATTATAATGAATCATTTAAAAATAGTTAAGTAAAGCTTAAAATATTGTTGCATATGGTTGCAAAAACTGGCCATATTAAATAACACAACTATAAATAATTAAAAGTATATTTAAAAAGTTCGATTTTAATAGTTTAAAACTTATAGTAATAAATGTTATATTTTAAATTTATAAAGTCATATTTAATAATCTAATAAAAATCATATATTTTAAAAATTAGTTTTGTGATGGTGAAAGTTATATCTAATTCTATATTTTCTAAATTGTTCTTCCAAATTTTATAATTAGATTATGTAATATAATAAGTGTAGCAATTTTATAAATCTGGGCAGAGAAATAGATTAAAAATCGTCTGTCAAAGTTATTGATCATGTGACTTGTATAATGCATACTTTCACACACACTGCTTGTTTGAATTAATAACAAAGTTTAAAATATTTTAAAAGATTGCATTACAGAATTAGATGGAATTATCACCTAGCATAAAGCAAATATTAAATATTAAGTTAACTATTGTATGTAATGTTTTAAAGTAATGTAATAAAGACGAATACAGATATAATAAAAATTAAATATTTTGTTTAAATAAAACTAGATAAATTGAATATTAAGAATGGAATAGTTATTAAAAATTATTTTAAAAGTTATTTTAAATGTTTAAATAATTTTGATAAAGTAATAATTGATTTAAAAGTAGTATTTTAAATAATATTTTGAGTTATTACGTCATACATTTTTATTTTATAGATTTAATTCTGTAAAAAATTGAAAATATGTAAATTTGTTCTCAAGCTAAAAGTAAGAATCAACCAATCAAATGAGGTATTCTTACAGACTATAAATATGAATTGTATGGGGTTATCAAGGGAGATTTAATAATGTATTGAAACCAGAGAAAGGTATATTAGCAGCTATCAAAGAGATAGTATTTTTTTTCAAATTTTTATTTTAGTCAATTTTTAATACTTTCAATAGATCGTGGTCTTATACTTTTATTTGCAAAAAAAAAAAAAACAAACTAATTGATATTTTTAAAAGTATTTTGCAAAAGAGAGTTTAAAAAAAGTAATATATTTGGGAACTTCGTGAAAATGATTTGCTAGTTTTTTAAAGTACTTACCAGAATTATTTTATCTGAAAATTGACCTAAACTTCGCAATGAAAAGATGGATATACTGTGGAATAAAATGGATATAAATTCTAATAATATAAAAATGTTTTTGAAATATTTTGATACAGCTTTATTAATGCTTCACCGGAGAACTGTTCTAGTGCATAAAACCCTCAGTTTGGACATTATATGAAGTCTAAAAAAAAATATATTGAGACGTATTATTTATAAGTTTATCCAAGATTTTTTTTTAAAAAATAGTAATAAGACAATTATATCTTATGAATCGTTTTATATAATATTATATCAAAAGGAGTAAAATGTTATATCCTTTTTGAAGGTAACATTTAAAAAAAAATATTTTCAAGAGTTAAAGAAAGAACCCAGGAGAATATGTTACTGAAGCATTTTTGATATTAAAACCTCCAGTCTTAGAATTGTTTAAAATGTATTTAGAAAACATTTGTTTAAAAGTACTTGAAGTTTTTTTTTAAAAAAACTGATATATAAAAAAAATACCAAACGAAAGTTTAAATGTATTAAGAAGGAAACTTATATAAAAAAAAGTGAACACATAGTTGAATAAAAGATGGATCCATGGAAATATTGTAAAAAAAGTTTACCAAATATTTTTAAAGTTAAGCTAGATGTAGTGATGCATCAGATACGCCAGCAGAGAATATTGGCAGAGAATATTGAAGAAATTTCACGGGATTAATTAATATTATGATTTAATAATTATCATCCTAAATATTAAAACCAAGGATTATTTTTTATAAATTTTACTAAATGGATTAATAATTATTTTTATTTTTAAACTTTAACGCACTTTAAGGAGAACATTTTAAAACTCTAGAGAAAGTAATAAACATTTTTTTTGGGATTTATCATGAACTGTTGTCAAGTAGAAAAATTGGTGGAAGAAATACATAATTTATTTTAAATTTTTATTAAACTAGTTTAAATCTAAATTTTTTTTTATAAGATTAGAAAAAACATAAAACATTAATTTATTAATATTAAAATTTTATATTATCATAATTTAATAATTTTTTATAAGAACATTTTAAAATAAAGTGTATGAATGTATATTTCTTTATGTTTGCAATGATCGGTATCTAGTGGATGAAGAAGCCTACTGAATATGATGACCAGATAAAGGTTATTTTGGTAATAGTAATGACAATTAATAATTTATAGTGTATATTGTTTGTTTTCTTTAGATCATCTATGAATCGTAAGAATGAAGTGTAAAAGTTTTTTTTAATTATATGTAATGCATTTTATACAACATTTTTTGGAAAAACATTATGAGATAGGATTGATTTGAAAATATGCATACGACGATTTTTTTTTTTATATTAGTGATATAATCCAACATAATAACAAATAATTATGTGATTCTTTTAAAATTTTCATGTTGGGATATTCAAATATTGTCTGATTAGATTATATATGATTAAGCATACAGAATGATGAAGTGGACATACTTTTCTTATGGAACAGCTAGATTGTTTTAAAATTATCAGTGAATTTTATTTATTGTTTTGTAAATGCAGATAGTTATTTATCGATGTAAGATGTGGAAAATCTTGAGAAATAATGTTGAGATAGTGGCTTGGAAGTACTTAGTGAATAGGAAACCAAGATGATGTTTTTAAGAAATAGGATATGATAAGGAATAGAAATAATATTTAGTCTTTATGTGGATATCAGCATAGTTAACAAAGCCCTATGCCTGGCACACATTTTATTTGGACAGTGTTTTATATTTCTTCAAATATTTGATGTTCTAATAAAGCCGAAGAGATAGCTTTAACATCGTTCATGTATTAAAGGTTATTAGACAGGAAAAGGTCATTCCTCTATTTTCTTGTTAATGCACTGTGCCATGTTTTTGAGATATGTTATAAATGATACTCTAGCTTTCTTCCTTAAATCCTATGCATCTTTTTGCTATCTTTATTTCATGTAACTGCATCGTTCAGTAAGATATTTTGAAAAGAAATGATAAATAATTTAGAGCTTAGGTTATGCTATCGTTTTTGTATAAGATTGGTTTATTTGCTTATAAGGAACAGAATTTTATAACTTAAAATTGAAGGTCCAATATATCCTAATAGGAAGGGAAAGAATCATAGAATATGTTTTGAATTTTATTTCGGAAATGAAATATAAATTTTTAAAATAGAGTATCTAAATAAAGACATTTTCTTTAAAATGTTAATTATTTTTAAATGCTTTATTATTACTTTTTTAAGAGAAAAATAAGTATTGCATATTTTTAAAATACAATAATATACAATAAATGTAGGGAATATGCATAGTATATTTTTTGTTTATTGAATAACAGGAATATATTGATTATTACACTTATATCATACTAAAGTAAGGCTAAATAAGGATATATTATGATTAGTAAACATCGTGTGAGAAAACACTAAAATCTAGTACTGAATTTTGGATGAATATTTTATGTAACATCTTTGACTTTGTAAGATGAAATTTTTTTTTATATTTTGAGAAATCCATACTCATTATAAAGTTAATTTTGTTTTCTGTAGAATGTTTTCCCATGAATGTTTTAAAAATAAGATAGTTTAATAATATTAAGGATGAAATATTTTGCTAATAAAATAAGTAAATATATTTGCAATAAGTTAACCATAACGAGAAACCAAATGCTAACATTTTTTTTATTTTGTCTTAAGTCTAAATAAAGATATAACTAAATTATAAATTATTTTTATATAACTTAGTAGATAAAAATGTAAGAATAAAATAAGGATATTCACTGTAAATAGTGTACATAAATTGTTTATTTTATTTGTTGTTGTTAATAAACTTTGTTAAAATTTGTTTTCAAAATTTTTGTGTCTGGATTGTTTATTTCTCCACTTCACTGCATGAAATCACGATATATTCATAACAATTGAAACAAATATATAATTTTGCACAAAGAGATAGAGAATTATGATAAGAATTTAAATATTTTATTGGTATTCTTTTAATTAAATAATCATAATTTTATATTATTTTATTGGTCATAAATCAGTTATCACAATAGTATACTGAATTATATGCTATCAGTTGCCACACATCCTTTGTTTATCAGATTATCATATGCTACCACGTATTTATTATATTATTACATGAAGATAAAAGATTATATAAAATTATTTTATTATGGTAATAAAATTATAATAAAAGAAAAGATATCCAGTAGTAGTTAAACAATGAAGAATATTATTATTATTATTTATTATTATTAGTTTCAGTGTAGTAGATTATGACATAAAATCCCTTCTCATATTTTACTACCGTATTTTTTATTAACTTAGAATAAACTTTATGAACCTGAGATTTTTATTGAGCTAGATTATTATAAATAGAAGATTAAGATGTAATTATTAACTTAATCTTAGTGAGTAGAAGTTATTAAAGTCGTAAGAATACTATGAGTTTGTTATTTGATATAGTAATAAGGGGGGATAGTGTTCTTATGCCATTGAGGTAATATCCTGTGGGATATTGGCTCAATGTAATCTATCTTGTCACCTGTATTTTCACTTCAAGTCTCATGAAGATATTAAATATTTATTTAATTTATTTTTATAAACTGAACCTTATTCGAATTTTAAATTTGAGCTAGTGAAACATTTTAATTTTAATGCTGAATATTTCATTTATTAATTATTAACTGAACTAGAACCCGTTTTATTTCATATCATATATTATCTGGAAGTGGGGATGCACAAAGACCAGGTTAGAATATATATATATATAAAAATTACGTGAATAACTTGTTTTTGTTTTTATATATATATATAAAAATTACGTGAATAACTTGTTTTTGTTTTTCATAAATGTACCTTTAAAGGTTTTTGCATTGACATATATTGCAGAGGCTTTGACTATGTGGTGAAACTGAACTGAGATCAGACCCATGTAGCTATCTGGCTTGTTAGGCTGGGTTTGAAGACTTTACCGGTCTGAAAAATTCATGCTTGCAAACTAATAGAAATGTTTTGCATAAACACTTGGAGTCAGTGTTTAGATCTAGTTTCTAGCTCAATCCTTCACTGATTATAGCAAATTAGCTTGAAATCAGCTGATCTGAGGGTGGGCAAATGAAATAGATTGTGAATTCTGACTCTTTTGGCATTTATGTAAACAAATTTACACTTGTTCGGTGGTTTTGGTAAAATGCTATCTATTGATCATAAAGACAAGTGATAGCAAGTGACGTGAATAACTTGTTTTTGTTTTTCATATATATATATATATATATTGAAGCAGTCAATCTCAGCTTAAAATTGAGCATCATGGTTTGATCTACTAACTTGTGTTTAAACCCTATATTCCATCCTGCTCCTTTTATTGTGTATATATATTTTATGCATATATTTGAGATGCATGCCTAAGTTATAAAATTTTAATGTTTTAATAACATTTTTTAAAAATTATTATTAATTCTTTTTTATTAAATTAAAGTATATAGGTGCACTTCAGATATATATATATATATATATATATATATATATATATATATAAAACCAAACCTGCCTAACACTATACAAGAAAAAATAAAAATGCAAAAACATAAAACAATACAATACTAGATTAAATTCAAAAATTTTACCAAAATCCTTTCACAACCATGGTTTCATCTACTACAAATAGACCTTCTCAAGTGAAAATCAAACTATAAGAAATAACAAATATATACACACAATCAAACCTTCCCATAATTCATTTCAAACCTCACCTTCCCTTAATATCAAAAGAAGTCTTCATAAGATTGATAGTCTCAGAATCAAGAAGATTTATCATCAAAGTCTCCTTTATTCTTCTTTTTAATTCATTCTTTTCATAAAAAATAACAAGCATTGTCAAAGAATATTGTATGATCTGTATTCAATTCATGAATATATAAAGCTGAGTTAAGATACCTATATTTAACTCTACTTATGTGAACCTTAATCCTTTCATTAAGACTAAACTTACTCTGGCCTACATAAAACTTACCATGTAATTGTGATAAGTTTTATGTAGGCCAGAGTAAGTTTAGTCTTAATGAAAGGATTAAGGTTCATATAAGTAGAGTTAAACATAGGTATCTTAACTCAGGTTTATATATTCATGAATTGAATACAGCTCATATAATATTATTTGACAATGCTTCAGTTATTTTTTTATGAAAAGAATGAATTAAAAAGAAGAATAAAGGAGACTTTGATGATAAATCTTATTGATTCTGAGGCTATCAATATTATGAAGACTTCTTTTGATATTAAGAGAAGGTGGAGTTTGAAATGAATTATAGGAAGGTTTGATTGTGTGAATATATTTTTTATTTCTTATAGTTTGATTTTCACTGGAGAAGGTCTATTTGTTGTAGATGAAACCATGGTTGTGAAAGGATTTTGGTAAAATTTTTGAATTTAATCTAGTATTGTATTGTTTTATGGTTTTGCATATATCATCATCATTATCATTATCAACCATTATCAATCCACTGCAGGATGAAGGTCTCTCCAAGTTTAATCCATCTTCTCCAATCTTTAGCTTCTCTTCTCCACATCACCCCTACACATTTTCTTATTTCATCCATCCATCTTACATGTGGTCTCCTTCTGGGTCTTTTACAATCTCTTGGAATCCAGTTTAAAATTTCAATTGTCCATCTATTATCATCTCTTCTAGCAATATGTCCAGCCCAACTCCACTTCAATCTTTTAATTTTTTCAGTGAGGTCAGTAACACCTGTTTGTTCTCTTACCCATACATTGCATTTTCGATCTCTTCTTGTTACTCCCAACATACATCTCTCCATACTTCTTTGAGTGGTCTGAAGTCTCTGTATTGATCTTCTATTAAGTGTCCAAGTCTCAGATCCATAAGTAAGAACTGGTAAAACACATTTGTTAAAAACCTTTCTTTTCAAACACATAGGCATATTTCCTTTTAATATCAAGTTATTTCTACCAAAAGCACTCCAACCAAGTTTAATTCTATGATTAATTTCCTCTATTATGTTTCCATCTGTATTAATAATCTGACCAAGGTATTTGTAACTCTTAACTTCTTCTAATTAATCATAATCAATCTTTATTTTCATATTTTGAGCAAATCGATTAAACATTACTTTAGTCTTTTTAACATTTATCTTTAGTCCTACTTTCCTACTTTCATCTGATAACTCCTGCAACATTTCCTGCAGCTCGGAAGCATTATTTGCAAAAACAACTACATCATCTGCGAAATCTAAATGACTTAAATAATCTCCATTTACTTTCACTCCTTTAGTTTCCCATTTTAATCCACAAAATACTTCTTGCAGCACTGCTGTAAAAAGTTTTGGAGATATGGAGTCACCTTGTCTTACACCTTTCTCAATGTTGACTTTCCCAGTATCATTATGTAATCTAATTGTTGCTGTTGCATTTTTATAAATATTCTTTAAAATATGACAATATCCTGGATCTATACCTTGATGATCCAATGCTTTAATCACTGAAGAAATGTTTATAGAATCAAATGCCTTTTCATAATCTACAAATCCAAAACATAATGACAACTCATATTCATTTGTCCTTTCTATAACTTCTCTCAATACTTGAATATGATCTACTGTACTAAAACCACTTTTAAATCCAGCTTGTTCTCTTGGTTGGTGAAAATCCAAGGTTCTCTGTAGACGAGTTGTAATTATCTTGGTAAAATTTTTATATAAAACTGATAAAAGGCTGATAGGTCTGTAATTTCTAATATCTTCTTTATCACCTTTTTTAAATATTAATATTATTACTGCATTCTTCCAATCATCCGGTACATCTTTATCATTTAGACATTTGGTATATAACTTTGCTAATATTTTTTCTGTTTCTTCACCTGCTTCTTTTAATATATCAATTATAATTCCATCATTACCTGGAGCCTTTCCTTTTTTCATACATTTAATTGCATTTCTCACTTCTTCATTTAAAATTCTGGGCAATTCGGAAGATGTAATAGATATAGGAGGTACTTGTTCTTTATTACTATATAATTCTTGATAAAAATCTTCTACCAATTTCATAATGTCATCCCTCTTTTTAGTAATAATTCCATCTTTTTTCCTTATTGCAGATATAAATTTTCGTACCAATACCAAAATGTTGTTTTACATTCTTAAGACTTTTATTTTCTTCTGCAGCTTTTCTTGCTAGTTCACAGTTATACTTTCTTATATCATTTTCAACTCTTTTCCGCACCATTTTACAAAATTCGAGATATTCAATTCTTTTTAATGCATCATTCTTGCATATCTTCATATTCCTTCTTTTCTTCATAAGTTCTCTAGTCTCAGTAGAAATTTTATTAGTCAATTGCTGCTTTTTTCTACCAGCTATCTTTGTTGCAGTTTTTAAAAGTGTATCAGTTATTTTCATATTAATTTCATTCAAATCTGAATCATGTTCAAAATCTACTAATACTTGAAACCGATTTGTAAGTTCTAATTTAAATTCATTAGAATGTTTCTGAAGATTAGGAATATCAACTGTAAATATAGTTTTTCTTAATAATTTTTATCTCTCTAGTTTTACATTAACATGTATCTTACCCCTTACTAATCAATGATCACTTCCTGTGTTAAATTTATTAAGAACATTACAATCTTGAAATATGTATTTCCTGTTAGTCAAAATATAATCCAATTCTGCTGTACCTTCATTTGGATGCTTCCATGTCCATTTCCTTCTAACATTTTTCTCAAAAAAAGAATTCATAATATAAAGTTTTTCCTTCTCTGCAAACTCCACAAGTCTATGTCCTCTCTCATTTCTATTACCATAACCAAAATTACCTACAACACTTTCATCTTTCATTTGTTTACCAATTCTAGCATTAAAATCTCCTATAACAATTTTAAAATGTTGTTTACTCTGATCAAAAGCCTTTTGTACATCCATATAAAAATCTTCTACTACTTCATCACTGTGAGAACTTGTTGGGGCATAAACCTGAATTATCTGCATTTGATATCTGCTATTAAGTTGTATAACTAATCTTGCCACTCTGTCTGATACACCATCAATCTCCACAATATTGTTCTTCCACTTTTTATTTATAATGAATCCTACTCCACTTGTATTTCCAATATTTGTGCCTTTATAATAGAGCATATGTTTACTTTTTAAATCAATTGTCTCTTCACCTTTTCTTCTAACTTCACAAAGTCCAATAATATCCCATTTAATATAAGAGAGTTCTTCTTCTAATTCTTGCAATCTTCCTTCACTTGAAAGTGATCTGCAATTGTAAGTACCTAAATAAAAAGTCGTCATCAAATGGCAGCCTGGGTCCACCTTCAGGATATTCTTAGCACCCTCTGCCTTCGGCCACCAACCGCTGCCTTGGTTGGTGACTTTACAGCCTCCTGGGATTAAGGGCCATGCTTTATTTTTGTCTGTCATAATTGTATAATTGGGAAAAATCTTTATCATTTACACAAACATTCATTCTGCCTTATCAGGCACTGAGAAGAAAGACCATGATGTTTCTTGATCTTAAACTCAGAGGTAAAAAGCCAATAAACTCACCACACTGGCTAATGCATGTTGGTGAGCAGCCCATCCATGTTCGTATACTATACGAATAAACATATAGTAATAACAGCTGCAACGACAAGAACGTATGAAGTGGACATTAGGAATTTGCCCTGCTCGGTTCCTTTAAGGCCTCCAAGAGAAATCAAAGGGTCTCCTTTCAGTTAATAGCAAACTCCTTATATAAATATTGTAACATAAATAAAGTGATCAAAGAGAAATTCAATTGTATATTAAAATATCATTGGATTTGTCTAAAATCCAAATATTATTAAAATCTCAAATATTCAAATATTGTATTCATTGTAACTTAATAAAGATGATCAAACGATCCAAATGTATTAAATAATTAAGAAAAGATTCAAATATAAATATTTAACTTAATAAACGAAAAATTGTAATAAAATTTTATATCAAAGAGAAAAGAATTGTAATATTCAACTTGCTGAGCATAAGCTATTAAACAAATAAACGAAATCAACATTGTAAGTAAATAAACGTGTTCAATAAGTAGTCTTTAAAAATATTAATTCAAACAAGTTGTAAATAAACCTAATGAAACTGATCAGAATTTATTTAAACTTATATTAACATGAGCATCAGCTATTTAACCTGAGTAGTGGCTATTAAACAAAGATCAGACTGAGTCATCAATCATATTAAGGGTCATTGGATTAAATGAAACATATTTCTATAATTAGATTTCTCAAGATATCACAATGTCAATAATTATAAACAAATTATTAATAAAAACTATTATAACACAGGTATATGGAAATCAAGTGAGGTGAGTACACTAGTAACTCAATAAAATATCTTCTCAGATATACAGACTGTAGATTTTATCCACTTTCATTTCTTAGTTTGATGTTAAGTGCATGTCTAAGTGAACAACAAGTGAATATGGTCTATCAGGGCTCCACTAAATTATCTGAATCTAGACACAGTTATATCTAATCACCTTTTCACATGTACCGGGTTTGAATCCCTTTTTGGTACTTTATTTCTAATAAACATGGAAGATTTTCCTTTTTAGAGCCATATCACTGTATGCACTAATATCTAAGTAAACATAAAACATCTTTAAACTAAAGTGGAATTCATTAGACAGAATTCATTTATTAGATCTTAACATAACAAATGTGTTTCAATATTTTTATAAGTTTTACTAGCTCAGATTACTATTAATTTAGGATGGCAATTCACTCATGCTTGCATGAAATAGATGATGGGATGGTTGTTATAATAATACTAAGAAATCACTAAATACTATGAAATCAATATTTATTTATTGTCTTTAAACAGTTAAACAGCTCATTAATTAAAACGTTGATGATGATGATGACGATAGTGATAATGATAATGACAATGGTTTCAACCACAGCTTTAGGACTAAGCTTAATCATAAACCTAATTTTTATAAAGAAATTCATAATCATTGCTTAATTTTAGTATATCTAATTGGAACTTAAATAGCTAATATTCACCTTGATGATGAATAATCACACTTAATAAAGACTACACTTAATGAAATATATATGCCTCGTTTAATAATAATAAACTAATATTTATTGCTGCATTTCTAACATATACATAAAAATTTCTATATTTACATGAAAATTTATATTAACAACAACAATGATCATAATCGACTGTTTTAAAATCATAACATTAATTTTTAAATTCTTCCCCCTTTCCTGTAAATGTATTTCAAATTGGATGTCACATTGACCATGATTTTCACACCACGAAAAAATGTCTCAAAAAAAAAAAAACACTTTTTTTTTCTTTCTCTTTTCTCTTTCGCACACATACCCTTATAAATCTAACATGTAAGTAGAATGACAAAAATAAATATTAATAAAATTGGAAAGAGCAAGTTTTAGAAACAAGTTTTAAACCATTTTCTCCCCCTCCCTTCTAAGCTGAAACCTATACTTTCTTAAAACAAAATAATTTAATATTTTAATACTGCTTATTACTTCACATTCAAACACAATTATACACGTGTAAAAATATTATTATGTAGGTGTGTGTTTACCCCATAAAAACCAAAATATTATTTAAAACCAAAATAATAATACAAAAAATTATTTTACACATTAATATTTCATAACTGTAAATCAATAAACAAATAATTTTGATACATTCAAAACCACTTATAAAGCTCAAGGTTATTATTGATAAAAAATTATTGGTTTTAATCGATCTGAATTGTCTTTAAAAATTCTTTAAATAAACTATACCACTTTCTTGCTAAAATTTTATTAAGTCTCTGATATCATAAAGAAAATAGATATAAAAAGTCATTTTACCGATCCTTCCAAGGGCTCAAACTTATCTTGTACAATGTCTATATATCTGCAGCTACCATTTCCGTTTTACTTTGGAACAATCTCTTTCTTGAGGTGTATTCTTATTTGATGATAATGATTCTATTGAGGTTATTTGCTTCAGTGGACAATTTGGAAATCATTATATTAATTTCTCTTCCTGTCAAGCATGATTCTTTTAGTGGATGAAATACAGCAGTTGTTTTCATGTTTATAAATTTTCTTGAGTTTAAAATCAGTTACTGGAACAATTAATTGGACTTGATGATTTAATATTTATCAATAGATTTTCCTGATCAACTTCAAATACAGGTGGATGCTTTCTTTTTTTTATTTAAAAACATCTTATTTCTTTCAGTCAGTTGAAAGGTGTAGAATATTATTTTTCAAACAAGACATTTTTTCTTTCCTATATGATGTACGTAGTTATTCAATTAATAATATTTATTGATATAAACTCATTGGTAATGTTAATTCAGCAATGTCACATAACTTTATCCATTTATAATTTCATTCCTCCTACTAGTCTAGAAGAACAAAATAACTATTAAAGTACATTTAATGATATATTTAATCTTATATTTTTCTTTTCCAAAGGTAAAAATATAAATAATTACGCCACCATTATTCTAATATATATGACAATAAAATTACATATTCCTTGTGTATACTTTAAATTTTGAGTTTTCTTTTATATTTAGCATGAAATTTGTACATTAAAGTTCTGAGAACGTTCAATGACAGTTCACATCTTTCACACACATAAATGAAGCACTTGGCAGTTGTTCCCTTCATAGTATAATTAAAGCTTAAAAACTTAATTGTTATAAAATAAACAAATATTCTTTTATCCTTCCCTGTTAATTTTAAATTTAAATAAAACAATTTAACAGTCCTATTAAGCATTCCCATTTTTTAAATAATAATTTATCTTGAATAATAGAATATAACACTTACGTATACTTTAGCATAACATTGGGACAATTTGAATAATCAGCTGGGAGCAAATTGACGTATTTTTTAGTGGTTTTTAAGTACACATGTCACAAACAAATAATATATTTAAAATTTTAACTGGTAGTCTGGAAGAGGAAAATAATTTCACTATTAAACTTTGCTAAATAAACTAGTTATAGCTGTCTTTGGTTAGCTATAACTGCCCTCGTAAAAGTTTTAATAATTGACTGACTGACTGAAGAAATAAAATAGACTGACCCCTTAAAAGTAATAAGTATTCCTTTTATAAACTTTTTTAATAATCATTACATTATATTGTTCCCTTCCAATTGTTTACGATAATGTTAACATCATCAGAAAAAGATTGTCAGTAAAAAAAAAAAAAAATAGCGATGAAAAAATAAATTATTTCGTCTTTTAAATAAATGAAAAAAAAATATTGAACTAATAATTAAATGTTTTTAAAGCAGTAGAATAAAATTGATGACAATTGTTTTAATAAATAAAATATTTTACAGTATTTGTCCTTACATAATTCACCTGTCCATAATTTATTGATTTATTTAAAATGTAATTAAGTTAGTTTTTTAATACTATTATTGATATAATTATATATTTGAATGTAATGTGGGATATTTAATGGTTTAATGAAACTTATGATTGAAAAATGAAGTTGGATAATGCATGAATATTCAGTAGTAATATGCTATAGGTATTATACTATACTGATTGAAATGACAATGTGAATGATGATGAGTGAAACATATTTTACTGTTTATGCTATAAATTTAAAATGTACAAAACAAATGGACTAGAAAATCATTCTAACAAAACTGAATACTGCTTTATGAGCAAATAAAACAAGTAAGCAACAACATGACTATACCTATAAGAAGCCACCCCCTATTCTATTACTGATTATACCCCAAAACAATATACTAAACATTTGAGAAATCTTTTAATTATACCTACACTTACTATTGATTACTGTTTTAAGTCAAAATAAAATTTTTTAAAAATTTCACGTTATTTCATTTTTTTTAAAAAGGATTATATCAGAGATTACTGATATACTACCACACTACTACAGTGACTATTTCTGGTGCCAAACCAGAAGGTCACAACTCGCCTTCCCTTGTAATGAAAAGAAAAGAAATACGTCATTAGCAACAACAATAATATATTAGCAATTTAAATATCATACACTAGCATTAATTTTAAACATGAAAAATATGCAATTAAACATTCAGACTTTATAAATTTCATGCCAACTACTAAACTCTGGTTGGAAAGGGTATCAGGCTGTGAATTACTTTAATGCTTCAGCATTTTTCACATTAATCAAACTCTTTTTAGGCGAAGTCTGTATCCCACTAGTAGATGGCCAACAACCATCATCATTTCTCTTTGTAAGAGAATAAGGATTATAACAAGGCCTCTTTCTAACTTGTGATCTCATTTCCTATCTACTTGTACTCCTAGGTATTCTATTCTGATGCCATGGATATCTACCAGGGACATTTATACTATTCACTGAGGTAAGGGGTTCCCTATTAACCCTAGGTATACCATCACTAACCTTATCACTTATTTCTATCGAATCCAAGATATCTACCACTTGTTCTATTGTCTGTCTATCTGCAGCAATTAGAATTTGCTCCACATGTCGAGGTAAGTTGTGCCATATAATACACACTATCTGCAGCTTGGACAAGGGATAAGCAGTAAGAGTTTTGAGTCTTCCTGCCTGCTTCCTAAAAAATTGAGTGTAGCTGCCCTTGTACTGTTTGTACCTTTCTTGCGAAATCTGATATCTTAGATTGTCGTGCCTATTCTCCCCCCAGAAGCTAGATAAATGAAGGTACTTAAAGTTCCCATAGGCATGTGGCTATCAAATAGTGACTGCCACCAATCTTTCAAGGAGGCATACAAATGATTACTGGCAATGGCAATTTTTTCTGCCTCTGAAAGTGGGCACAAAGAAAATAATTCCCCTAGGCTTTGTAAAAACTCATATGGATTTTCTAGGTATTCCCCCTTGAAAGTCTTGACTGTCAAGAATTTGAGTGCCATAGAATCATGGGACTCCCTTTCACTATTTGTCTTTATCTTTTCTGATCCCAATTTCTGGATTCCTACTCTGTTAAGCTCGACATCTTCTTGGGACTCTAGAGAACAATGATCTGGTGGGCCATGATAAATTTCTTTAATCTCAGTAATGCCTAACTCTTTAGCATAGGGTCACCCTATATCTAACTTGGCATTTGGCTTCTGAGTTAAGGTGTCCTGTATAAGTTTTTCTAGTTTAACCTGGCAATTCCTCCACTCACAACTTAATTCATTCCTCAACTTATCTTCCATTTCTGCCTTTATACTCTGGCACCTTTCATTTACTTCTTCTAACCTAATACTTCTTGCTTTTGCACCCTCCTCCTTTATCTCTAACTTACCCATTCTTTTTGTGATTTGCATTACTTGATCATTTACAATCTGACCGACTCTACCTTGGTCTGACTTCTGTATCTCTAATTGTGAGCTTAAAGTTCTCATCTGATTTTGACATTCGTCGACTTGGCTACCTATTCTGAAGGTGTGATCATCAATCTTAACTTGATATTCCCCTATATTCCTTCTTACATTTCCTAATTCATCTTCAAATGACTCTACTTTCTGATTTAATTCAATAGTACACTCACTAGTATATTGCTTGTATAACATTTGATATTCCTGTCCCTTGTTTTCAATCATCACTTCTGCCTTGCTAAAGCTTTCTTTAATATCCCCTTTAAGTTGTAAGACTGATTCCTCATTGTCTAATCTGATTTTCTGGATCTGTTCTTTAACATTTACCTCAATCACCTCCAATCTACATATCTGACTTTTCATGTCTTCTTTAACTTCCTTCAACTCTACAGTCTGATCTTCAATTTTACCCTCTAATCTTTTTGTTTGTATGAGGGAACTATTTCTCAGTTCTGCCAACTTCTCTGACATTTCAGATCTTATTAACTGAGCACCTATTTTTATTTTGTCTGACATTTCGGACATTTCTTTTGAATGCTCTCTAAATTTGTCTGACATTTCTAACTTTATCTCTGACATTTCTTGAGCACTTCTGTCTATTTTTGCTGACAATTCTGACTTCATTCCTGACATTTCTTAAGAACTTCTATCTATTTTTTCTGACAACTCTTTTGAGTTCTCTCTAAATTTGTCTGACATTTTTGACTTCATTTCTGTTTTTGTTTCTTGAGCACTGCTATCTATTTTCTCTGACAATTATGATTTTATTCCTAATATTATTTCTATCAATTGTGAGTAATCATCACTTCTTCTGACTGGGACCTTTTCTACCATACTCTCCTCTGTGTTGGCTAAGTTTATTGTTTCATTTCCTGAATCCATATCAGGAGAAGACACTATTACATCTGGGGACAATATCTCTTGGGACTCACCCAAATCAATACACATCCATTTTAGCAAAGTTTTAATTTGTTGATATATTTCTAATAGAGAAACAAGATACATCAATCCTACCCTCAACCAACAATCCAAACTTCCCATCATCACCCAAAATACATCAAAACACTATATTATGCCTATCCAAATTCTCCAACATAACATTCATTTTCCCACACATTGAATATAAAATAATGATAAGGGGGAAAAAAATTATTGTATTTCATGAATATATGACATTGATCCAAACACATATGATTTTATGGGATAATACCTGTATATTTCATTTATAATGCATGATAGACTAAGTTATTTTTGACATAAATAAAATAATTTAAACTGATATAATTATTAGCAAATTAATTCTCATTTTTTTTAGTACAGGGTTTGAAATCAAAGCCCAAATACATCTATCATTAATCAATAAGGAGACCATGTTGAGCATCCACCCCCCCCCGTAATCCCTCACATCTATCACTAACACTAACAATTACCCTGGGGTGCCAATTCTATAGATCATAGAATAAAATATTTATTTAACTTTACCTAAATCTATTCATGAGGCTCTTAATTAAAGCTTTCACCTAAAACTAACTCAGTTGAGGGGTACAGATGTGTATGAGATGTACAATGTACATTAGATGTGGGAGAAAATATTATTACTAATAGGAATAAACATCTATTAAGTTCTATGCTAGACAAAATTAAATTGGTAAAATTCTACCAGCTAAAATTAACTAATAATACTCTATATTTCACCTCCTCCCATCATCCATATGCACTGAACAACCTCTACTATATTATACAATTAACTAATAACTAAAATAAAATAAAAAATAATATTTCAGAAATTGTAATGTATAATTTACTAGATCTAAACTCAAACTAAACCTATCACTACTAAATTTTAACTACTCACTAATCTAATCTGGATAAATAAATTTATTATCTAATCTAAATTACATATTGAAGATCTCAGGGAATTAACTTATGGTATGGCTTGATCTAACATTTCTATACCTCAAATTATTATGTAACACTATAAAAATAATATTATAAACCAAACAATACCCTAATTAGATACTTGCAGTTAGATAATGAAAGAAACCGGGCACATTTTGATTTCAATTCATCATCTAAACAAAAATTAAATAACAAACCCTTTTAAAAATGATCAGTAGGTAATTGGCATCTCATATAGTGTTTGAATCAAGGAAATCAACATCATCATATCTTGAGATTTATTATAATTAAATAAAATACAATTATGTGTATAAGCATGTGTGGAAGTGTGAAACATGAATGAATGTTATAGAAGAAACTCCAAATACAAATTTAGATAACAAAATATTTATTAATCAAATAGAAAATAGTTAAATCAACATCTACTTTTCTTTTATTGTTATTAACACAAATTCCAAAGAGATTTAATATCATTGAGTACAGATTATACAAGAAGATATAATACAACATGATTCATTAACTTTTACATCTACTATATTTCATTCATCAGAACATTTTGGTAGATTGGTAAACATTTTATTATTTGAAACATTAAATGAACTAAATAAGTCCCTATTATTTGCTATAAAGAAATGACTCTTTAGCTATCAGTGATTTCTGATAGGCTTATACAAAAATAAAACAAAATAAATATGACCTTACACTTTTAGTAATTGATTACTAAAGTATCTTTTATTCAGCCTTTTGCTGAATATCACTCATTTATTACTAAAATTTTTATAACAACAATATAGATTAATATTCTAATTACTGAACAAATTAGGATTTTGCATTGTTACTCTAAAATATCTTAAATAAAATTACAATAAGGGGATTTAAACTAAGAATAATATTGGACTATCTTACCAAAAAAATTAAATACTTCTATTAATTAAATGTATTTTTTTTGTAGTTTTGAAGTAAAGTATTCTACTGGATAATTAGGTTCTGCTCTGCCAAAATAAAGTAAATCTTTGTATTCATTAACTAATGTCCTATCTTTGCTTAATTATTTATGCAAATTATGATTAAATGATAAAAATCAATGAGATGAAGCTTAAATGATTACTACAAAATATTTTAACATGATAAGTAAAGTTCTACATTAATAATGAATTTTTTATATCAAAATTAACAATTTGTGCATGAATCTGTATTATGCTGTGTGTCAAAGACAATAAATAAATAATGTTAATCATACTAATCAGTTTGCTTATGATATTTCAATATAATCATAATACGGTTGGAAGTGAAGATCAATCAATCTTTATTTATCAACTATAATACAGCTGTTTTATAAGACACTATACTTTCCTTTTATTCTTCTTTTTTATCATAAACCATCAAACACTAGGCTATAGCATAAGCTGGAAAACATCCAATACACACATGGGATAACAGATTTATATAATTCAAAACAGGTAATATAACAATAACTTCCAAGTCTATCTTTAAGACTAAATAATTGGTGGAATAACTCATCACCAAATGAAAATTAGGAATATAACATCTCTAGCTTCATGCACATCTAATTCAATATATCAAATATAAAAGGAGGATTCAATCCACTCCTATCAAAAATACTCCAATACATGGATAATAAAGGATCACTCAATCCTATACACTACAATACACTGGGCAACTACCCATATTAAATATTCAACTAACAAACACACTAACTCAATCCCATAAAATATTATAAACATTGTAAACTTTATAGCATATAGCCACAAAATACTTTTCATTCAGTCATAACAAAGAAATAATAATTCTCTCTTAAATAACTTTCTAATTCTTCAAATGATTGATCCTCTTTTCCTTCTGAATCTGATTGATTTAAAATCATTTTCACTGGCAATTACATATAATTATAAATAAGTTTAATAATAGACACACACATGTATAAGCATGTGATATACAGACCATTTAAAATTGCAGTAAGCAAAGAATTACTGTTAAAATATTAATTATTACTTTTAGAATTAATAAAGAATAAATATCTCATATCTGACAATATTTAGGACCTGGTAATGTTTTCAGAATGGTTGGAGAATAAAATACTAATTACTATGGACAAAGCAAGACAAATAAT
This sequence comes from Epiperipatus broadwayi, assembly GCA_028023455.1. NCBI lineage: Eukaryota > Metazoa > Onychophora > Udeonychophora > Euonychophora > Peripatidae > Epiperipatus > Epiperipatus broadwayi. The sequence goes on along the minus strand of JAQFVV010000061.1, from coordinate 2,719,596 downwards.
TTTTTTATAATATAATACATTAATATTGGCACAAATCTGTAGTTAAATTGAACCTAAATAAATAATAAAATTGTATGTTATAGATAAAATAACTATTGAAAATAATTTTTTTCTAATTTATAAAAAGAAACATATTCGGTAAGATTTGATATAATGAACTCTTTTTTTAAAAATAATTATTCACCCTTTTGGAATGATAAATGGACTCTTCCATTGGTTTTATTTTGTGCATGGATTATCAACACATGCACGACCAAACTTATCTTGTTAAAATAATAACAATAATAAAAATAAAATTACCAGCATAATGTATTTTTTTTATTATGCTATTTGAGACGTTCTTGGAGAAAATAATAATAATAATACATATAATAAACATATTTAAAATAATAAAACATTCCTTAACTAATACTATCTATCTAAAATACCATTACATAAAATAAAATTCTCTTCCTTTTTTTTTTCCAAACGAAATGAAATGAAAGTTTATAAAAGTTTTTACATGACTTTCCTTGTCATGTCTCCAAATAGATAAGGAAAATAATTATACTGCACAAGACAAATATTAACACAGAATGGTACAATTTCTGCAGGAAAAAACAACACAATATTATTTTTTTTGTTCAATCCATATGAGCATATTCAATGTTTTTAGTTATCAACTAATGAATTGTTATTGACATTGTAAATAATGAATTTTCTTAATTAAACAATATATTTCAAAATGCAAGTAAAATAGAAGTTTGTATTTTATTCCTAGGATATATTTAACATTTGATTTCACAATCATAAAGCCATTCAGAAATATATGTAGTTATTCAATTAATAATATTTATTGATATAAACTCATTGGTAATGTTAATACAGCAATGTCACATAACTTTATCCATTTATAATTTCATTCCTCCTACTAGTCTAGAAGAACAAAATAACTATTAAAGTACATTTAATGACATATTTAATCTTATATTTTTCTTTTCCAAAGGTAAAAATATAAATAATTACGCCGCCGCTATTCTAATATATATGACAATAAAATTACATATTCCTTGTGTATATTTTAAATTTGGAGTTTTCTTTTATATTTAGCATGAAATTTGTACATTAAAGTTCTGAGAACGTTCAATGACAGTTCACATCTTTCACACACATAAATGAAGCACTTGGCAGTTGTTCCCTTCATAATATAATTAAAGCTTAAAAACTTATGTGTTATAAAATAAACAAACATTCTTTTATCCTTCCCTGTTAATTTTAAATTTAAATAAAACAATTTAACAGTCCTATTAAGCATTCCCATTTTTTAAATAATATTTTATCTTGAATAATAGAATATAACACTTACGTGTACTTTAGCATAACATTGGGACAATTTGAATAATCAGCTGGGAGCAAATTGACATATTTTTTAGTGGTTTTTAAGTACACATGTCACAAACAAATAATATATTTAAAATTCTAACTTGTAGTCTGGAAGAGGAAAATAATTTCACTATTAAACTTTGCTAAATAAACTAGTTATAGCTGTCTTTGGTTAGCTATAACTGCCCTAGTAAAAGTTTTAATAATTGACTAACTGACTGAAGAAATAAAATAGACTGACCCCTTAAAAGTAATAAGTATTCCTTTTATAAACTTTTTTAATAATCATTACATCATATTGTTCCCTTAACATCATCAGAAAAAGAGTGTCAATTGCTCCTTCCCCTTGCAAACCTACTTAAATATGCAAAACTTAAGACAGTAAAAAAAAAAAAAAAATAGCGATGAAAAAAAAAATTATTTTGTCTTTTAAATAAATGAAAAAAAAAATTATTGAACTAATAATTAAATGTTTTTAAAGCAGTAGAATAAAATTGATGACAGTTGTTTTAATAAATAAAATATTTTACAGTATTTGTCCTTATATAATTCACCTGTCCATAATTTATTGATTTATTTAAATGTAATTAAGTTAGTTTTTTAATACTATTATTGATATAATTAAATATTTGAATGTAATGTGGGATATTTAATTGTTTAATGAAACTTATGAATGAAAAATGAAGTTGGATAATGCATAAATATTCAGTAATTATATGCTATTAGTATTATACTATACTGACTGAAATGACAATGTGAATGATGATGAGTGAAACATATTTTACTGTTTATGCTATAAATTTAAAATGTACAAAACAAATGGACTAGAAAATCATTCTAACAAAACTGAATACTGCTTTATGAGCAAATAAAACAAGTAAGCAACAACATGACTGTATACCTATAAGAAGCCACCCCCTATTCTATTACTGATTATACCCCAAAACAATATACTAAACATTTGAGAAATCTTTTAATTATACCTACACTTACTATTGATTACTGTTTTAAGTCAAAATAAAATTTTTTAAAAATTTCACGTTATTTCATTTTTTAAAAAAAAAAAGGGTTATAACAGAGTTACTGATATACTACCACACTACTACAGTGACTATTTCTGGTGCCAAACCAGAAGGTCACAATATATATATATATATATATGTATATATATAATATATATATATAGCTGTTGTATATATTTTTATTATTTATTATAATTTATATAAAATAGCATTATGGACTTTATTAATTTCCATTTTTGATAATTATCAATAATATAGGATCTAAAAATTATGAATACAAATTTCTTCACATTGACTAAAGGTACTGCCAAACTATATAAATTTAGGCTGTTACCAGTTTTAAGCACATTGCATCAGTTCATTATTAAATTCTGAATTATTATTACTAATATTATTATGGTTTGCTTTTATAAAAAAAACTTTAATTATAAAAATAATATATATATATATTTTAAAAGTATAATAATAATATTTTTATATTAATTAATGTTTAAGGGAAAAAAAGGCTAGGATAAAAACTGGTAGAAGAATAAAACCGTGATAATTATTGAGTAGATAAATAATAAAATACAAAGATGCAAAACACTACACAAACAAAAGGGTGCACCATTTAAGTTTTTATTATGTTATCTAATGCAATTTAATTTCACTTTTAGTATAGTATTCATTGATACATCAAAGTACAGATATGGATATTTACTCATTTTTAATATTTTAATCTTGTTGGATGATCTAATAATATCATAATGAAATTAAAAACAAAAAAATATTACATATGTACATCATTGTTTTAATATGATTAAAGAAATATACAATAATATCATATAATTGTTTTTTTTTTAAAGTTAATTTTTTTTTATTTCATTAATTCTCAATTTTTTTGTGATGCGATGTTTTCCTTTTTTTTTTTTTAACAAAGAAAAAGTAAATATATGCATTTAAAATATATTTATAAATTACTCTTTATAATTATTATCAAGTGCCATTAAATTGATAGAAATTCTCTAGAATGATCTATCATCTGTTTGACTTTATAAACTGATCAAAAGTACATTCATCACTATATGATAATATCTATTCATTTTAATGCTGAACATTCTCTTCATCTTCATCCGAAAAATCTTTTCAAAACATTTAACTCTTTATAATGAATTAGGTCATTCATAACATAAATAAAATAGGGCAATTTTAATCTAATCACTAAAATTTGGAGTTAATCTAATTTAATATACAAATTTTTTCAAAAATCTTCATTTGTATCACTTTTCAAAAGCATCGTTTTTTTTGCTGTTTATCAAGTGTCATTTTTGCTACTCTTTAACAAATGTCCTAACTTTTAAATCTTTTGTTGTTGATCCATGATTCACTTAGGTATTTATTTAGATATGAGTTAATTTTAAATCAATCTATTTTCACATTTCTACTAAAAGGAATCTATTAAAAATAAAAACAATTTGTTTAATATAGTTTTGCTTAGTCATTTAATAAAATAAATAATTTATGCACTATACATATTATAGTTAGTTTTTCTAGAGGAAGACATTTAATGTATATTTAAAAATCAGAAGATAAGAATTTTCTCAGTTATATATAGAATTTTATATTTTTATATATGATTCATTAATGTAATTTGATAATTATAAAACTTGATATTTCCAAATTCAGCATTACATTTTTCAGTAGATCATCTTATATATTATATGTAATGTTTTCAAGAATGTTTCAAATTTAATTTATTTTATAATTATAAATAGATCGGAATAAGTTCATTTCTACTCAAACTTTTAAATTTAGGTATAATTAAGATTATACTGTAACCAACATTAAGATAATAAGATTTTTAATAAATTTATTAATAAAAAATATATTGGCCTTAATAGCTATTGAGCTTAGATTGAAAATATTATTTGTGTTTTCAATTCCATTCTCATAGTTTTGTAGTTAAATAGAGTTAAAAGGTGAGTGCTGGAGGGTTGCATTAGATCCTAAGATCTAGGTGCAGTGCTATCAGATCAAAGGCTTTTCACTGATGAAGGCCACAAGCCAGAAACTAGTCTGGGGATATTGGATGAGTAGGCACTAGATAGGGATTTTATGCACAAGCCTTCTGGCATCCATTGATTGCTCTTGTTAGCACAAGATGACACTACTATATGGAGAGTTTTGCTTTGTTTTGAATTGTTTGGCCTTAATATATATGATTCACTTAATGTTTTGAACATACTAAATTCAAATCATAATAATTTAAAAAGAAAACAAATAATTGTAAGTAATACAATATAGAATGATTGCTCAGACATGTTTTTTTTATAAAATGTTAATTTTGTTGCAAATACATTTAATAGGTTCAGCCAAATAGAGTAACAACTTGATACTAAAAATGTTTGTTTTAGTTATCTGATATAAAAGAAGTAAATTGAAAACTTTTATTTTTTCCCCCAATTTTTCTCAAATACTTTTTTATTATGTGGCTCATCTTGATTTTCCAAATACTGAAAGATATTTCAAAAATACAATGGATAAGCACAACTGCTTTCTATATTCTATAAAGAATAATATGTTTCCTACTTAGAATTGAAAACCAATATTAAATTAATAAAAAATAGATATTTTAAGTGCTTTGATTTTAAATGTATGAAGGAAGCAAATTGGAAAAAAAATCAAATAGTAATTTTATATATGAGAAGAAAAAACCAAAATAAGAAGAAATGAAAGGTTAATTAAATTTATCACAATCTAAAAGCACTTAAAAATGATCAAAAAATTTGCGGTATTTTAAAAGTTTTTAAAAGATTATGATAGTGGTATTTGGTAATAAATATATATTGAATAATTTCCATCATTTTATATTACTTGTCGAATTTCTTTAGAAAAATTCAAATTTTGTTTAAATTTTTCAAATACATTTATTAAGTTTGTATATAACACAATGTATCAAATAAAATTATTCTCCTTTCATCTTCAGGTGTGGCTGACTTGATCAGTGGCAATATTAGCATAGGAATCAAAGCTGAATGTTTACATTGAAGATTATTAAACTTAAGGTGATGCTCTAATCAACTAGACTATTTTGTCAAGACAGAAGTCAATAGAAAATTAGGGAAAAATGGAGGAGTCAAAAGTCACAGTCAAGTATATAAAATTTTGATTGATTGATACCATTGACAGAATAATGTAATTGATTGCAATGTCATCTCAAATCCAATATTCACAAATCTAAAGATCCAACTTCAATTTTTATCCTAGTACTCACACTAAAGTACTGAAGAAAAAAGGAGAATAATACCATTCAAAATACTGTGATATATACTACTGACCGATATTTACTGATGATTGAATGTATTTGAAATTTTTTAAATAAAGTTTGAATTTTTCTAAAGATAATGAACATTTAGTAGTACATGATAGAAATTGTTTAATGTATAATTTTTAAATCTAAAGTTTGTTTATAAGTATTCCTCATTTTGAATAGAAGGAAATTTCCAAAAGTAATTATACTCTCAGAATGAGATTTTTATAACATTTAATAAAATGGTTTCTTAATCATAAAATTTGAGTAAAACTACTAAAAGATAAAAAAATATTACTCTAGCATTTACATTTTTTAAATCTTGATTTCTTGTTATTCATAATCAAACTTAAGAAAACAATCCAATATAAAATATTAATCTAAAAATAAAATTCAATTAAGTTTTAATCTTATATTCCTAAAAGTTTAATGATAAAACATGGGGTACAAAATAAAAAAAAAGTTATATGCACAATTACTGCTTTTTTTATCCTAGATATTGTCTACCATAAATTTTTAAAAAGATAAAAAACATGATTTTATTTAAAAAGTTTAAACCACTAAACATCATATGGTCATCATTTCCTATGCTTACACAAGCTGTTAAAACAGAGGCAAAAACTCTCCATGCAGTAGTGCCACCCAGTGCAAACCAGAGTATTATTTGAATCAAGAAGGGATTGTCATAAAATTACTATCTATTGTCTATTCATCCAATGTCATAAACAAATTTATAGCATGTGACTTTCATTAGTGAGATGCTTTGTATCTGACAGCACTCCACTCTAGATGCTAGGATTTAAGGCAACCTTCTAGTATCCACCTTTTACCTTTTTCATTAACTATAAACATGAATCCAAAATAAAAATACAGTAATGTTTTCAATACAAACTCATTCACTTGTATAGTTGTATAGATCTGAACCAGTTCAGTATCTGTACATCTTGGTGTTTTTGGTTCTTTAATAACCATAGTCACCATCATTCTATTGGGAAGAAGTGGTATTAAACCACTAAACATCATATGATAACCATTTTCTATGCTTACACAAGCAGTTAGAAGCAAAACTCTCCATACAGTAGTGCCAGCCAGTGCAAGACAGAGTAGTCAATCCAAAGTTTCCACTGATGAAAGCCATAAACTAAAAACTAGTCTGGAGATATTGGGTGAGTAGGCACTAAATATGGGTTTTAGGCATAAACCTTTATGTATCCATGGATTACTGTGATTTGTACCAAGAAACACTACTATATAGAGAATTTTACCAGTTTAACAGATTGCATCAGCATAGGTCATGGTGATCATATGATGTTTAGTGGTTTAATACATTTTATGCCAAATGGGATGATGGTGATTTATTGTTATTAAAGAACCAAAGACACCAAAATGTATAGATACTGAACTATGTTCTGATCTATATGTTTATAAAAATGAATGAGCTTGGACTGAAAACATTATTGTGTTTTCCATTTTGGATTCATATGTTTATAGTTAACTAAAAAGGCAAAGGGTGGTTGCTAGAAGATTGCATTAAACCCTAAGATCTAGGTGCAATGCTCTCAGATTCAAAACTCCTCACTAATGAAAGCCACAAGTTAGAAATTAGTCTAGGGATTTTGGATGGGTAGGCACTAGATAGGGAATTTATGCACAAAACTATAAATAATCTTTTTGTATATATCCCCCCCCCCAAAAAAAAAAAGAGTTTTTATATACACTTATAAAAATATACTAATTTACAAAAACTCCATTTAACAACTTTTAACAAACCTTTTTTCAGTTTGTATAATTAAAATTAATGTTCATATTTGCTCTTTCTTTTTTTTTATAAAAAAAACCCTGAATCAAAACCAACAATATGAAACCACTTATTATGCTCTTTTTCAAAGGTATAAGAAATATCAAATAGTAGAAAAAATGTATTTCTATATATCTGAAAAAGAATTAGAGAAAAAAGTAGATATGCTATATTATCAATACATATAAAAACTATTTAATAATTTTTAGAAAAATTCATAATACTTCTTAGCAACACTGACATATCTTAAGTTGATTCAAAATACAATCATTATCATAAGAATTAATTGAAGTTCATTAATATACTCATATAAAACAATTATGTTTTATTTATAGCTCTTTTAATAGGTGAAACATCTAGTTAGTCAAACAAAAACACTACTAATGAAGATAAAGTTAGAAAATAAATAATAGCTACAGTTGCAATGTATGCTATCATTGACTATTTCCAAAAAAGATAAAATGATAAGTAATTTTTATTTTATTTTCAATATATTTATGAGTACCACATTAGCATTTATAGATTCAAGATAGTAAACATGCAATTTTATGGCATTATTTTTATTATTTTATAAATAATTTTTTTTATTGGCATCACTGTAAAAATGTTTATTGTTATTTTTAAAATATTTGTTATTTCTTTATTAATAAAAAACAAAACAATATAAAAACAAATATTTACATATTAACAAAAAAACTTTTTTTTTTTTACAATTTAATTATAAAACATTTTTTTTTTACTAATAAACATTTTCCCGTATTTTACATACAGTAGGGAATAATCCACCCCATATGTTTTCAATGATCATTTTTTATTTTTTTAATCCAATTATATATTTTTGTTATCAAAAATCAATGAACATCATACAGCCCACATTGTTTTCAATGCATTTAATAGTCGAAAACCACTACACTTCTCGAACAAATGCAAAAAAGTTTCTTCTTTAATTTTACATATTACACATTTGGTATCCAAATTCATTCCAAATTTACAATTCAAAAGGGAAGTTGTAAGTAACAAGCCATTTATTTATTAACCTAAAAACAAATTTAATGTAGGATGGAGGAGCATAAATTGATTGATAATTCTTTAAGACTTTCTCTTTAGATATATCCATCCATGAGATCTCATGGCAATCTAATTGTTGTTTTAGATCATTATATCTCAAACTTTCCAGATTTGGTAGATTTAGGTGGTCCTGTAAATCCTTATAAGCAATCATCAAGACAAAAAAAAAAGGATCTCTTTTTTTCTATTTCATTAAAAAAGTCTTATATTACATTCTGGTCGGTCAAAAATTTTATTTTTATTATATTTAAGTAAGTAGTATCCTTAATAAAAGCAATATAATCTCTTGCTTTAATTAAGTTACTCCCCCCCCCCCCTACTTATAAGCAGCTGTAAAGTTGAGACAGAAATTGAGCTACCAATTTTACCCCATACATACTTATTGGCTATTCTATTAATTTTATTTATGGTATTATTGAAAAGGGTAACTCAAGGACCATAGTACGCTAATATTCTAGAAACAATTGCATTAAAAATTTTAGCTCTAGTTATTGGGTAAAGTCTCATAGAAAAAAGCAACAAATTTTGGATTCAATTTTATTAATTATTAACCTGTCAAGGTATTTATTCATAGAAGTTTTAGAGTAATACATTGGTATTCCCAAGAAATTAGATGTAGCCTGTTACTCACATGGTATCTTCCTTCCCATGGCCATCTGCCAAAATGGTGACTTAGAAGGTTGAATAAGGAAGCTAAGGAAGCCAGCCATTGTTTGAAATTTCTGAAGAATCTCCATTACTATTTAAACATTAAAGCTATCTTGAAAAATAATTATCACATTGTCAATAAAAGAAGTACTTGTATTTTTACACCCAAATGAGATAGGTATAGACCAGGTTCTCTGTTTTCAATTTCCTTTATTATAGGGTCCAAATATATAGCAAGCAGCAATGCAGCAAAAGGAGATCCTTGGGGACGATGATATGAAAAAAATAGATCTCCTTATAAAGTGTTTTAAAAAAATTTTGTTTTTATTATAATTTCATGTAGCACAAAACAAATATCTATGATCAGGAACTAAATCATCTGATACTTTTATTAAATAAGGCCAATTAATCAGATCAAATGCCAATTTAAAATCTATTTTAACTGCACAGTATTGTGTTAGTCTAAGCTCTTTTGCATATTTAATTGCTTCTTGTATCCCTAATGCTGCATAGATTGCACATTTACCTTTAATGGCATGATGTGTTTAGGAAATTCTGGAAAGAACTACAGCATTCAATTTTTTTAGCAATATTCTTGTGAAAAATTTTGAATCTATGTCTTCAATTGATATTTATCTAAGGTCTTCAAATTTAGGTGTTGTAATTGCTTTATTTTTTCTTATACTAAAATAACTCTATTATTTAGATATGGCCATTCAATCTTCTCACAACACATTTGGGTAAAGCATTTCTACATTATTGGTGTTAAACCATAATCTAATTTTTTGTAGACTGAAGCCAATATAGAGTCATTTGCTAATGCTACATTAGTCTTTAATCTATCAATCTCATTATTTATTTCTAACTTTGTAATACATTCTTTAAATTCTTCTGAAAACTCACTATTGAATTTATTTATATTACCTTTGTTTTGATCAAATTTTTTTTTTCAACATATTAAAAATTCCTTCATCCACACCAATTCCAGATAAAACACCTGTTAACTCAGTTTGTATTATATCAATACCTTTTGCATGTGGTATATAAATCTTTGCATAGTTAATAATTGGCTTAGTTAGTTTACTAACACTTGGGATCAACTTTCTCAATTGTTTTGTTTGAAATTCTGCTGCACTACCTGATAAGTACTGTTATATTCTTCTTGTAAAGTACTAATCAAATGATGATTTGCATTCAAACATGAAGTTGATTATAATATATTATGTATCTCTGATATTCTATTTTTCATTTGGTTAAGGGACAAATTTTGCTTTGCTATTTTTATGCACATTTTAGATAACTCATCTTTAATTTTATGCCATGCAATACATGGTTGCAAGACCATAACACTCAAATAATAATTCATCATTACCAGACAATTAGAGATTTGATCTGTTTTTAAAACTATTTCATCCCTTACATTTCTATTCACTGTAAATTTGTATCACTTTCCAATAACAACATAATCACATACTTTCAAGTGCACTTGAAGATTATTCAAAAAGAAAACTAGGGGTGTAGTTATCTTAGCATTATTAACTTTATTGCCCGATATAAAAAATAAATCAATTAAGTGTTTTATAAAGAAAATAAAATTATCCTGTAATGAAAAAGAGATGTAATTTATTTTTCAATTGACTTGGGAGATTATTGTAAGTACAATTGAAGTCACCACCAAAATAATAATTCCCAGTTTTGACAACAATTTTTTTGGACACTATGTAAAACATTCACTAAGTCCATACCTCTTGTAATTGAGTAAACAGCAATCAGATAATGCAGTACTTTTGAAAATAGAAAATAGACCACAATGTAATTAGTTTGTAATGTTAAAATCTGAACCACTTCAATATCTTAACTTGTATTCAATAACACAACAACTCCTTGTGCTGGTCTACTATTAGGTTTATATAATATAATATTTTTTGAGACAATCTGTTAAGAGAATTTTTAGGTGTATTAGTATTTATTTTTGTTTCCATAAATATTGTAATATACTTTTGTTTAATCATATAATCTACAATTTTATTTTCTTTAATTACACTACTAATACTTCTAATATTTAATGTTGTTATGTTAAGAGAACTTTCCATCATTTATTAAACCAAATGATTGTTCATTTTCTGTTTTATCCTTGCTATTTATATTAACAGACATTATAAAATTATTAAAGTATTGATTTTATACATTTAATCCTTTGAATGTTATTATTTTTAATATCTCACCATTGTCATCATTAAGATTGAAACCATTATTATTATTATAATTCATTTTATCATCTTCTTCTAGATAAGACACTTCATCTCCTTTATCTTTAGAAAAATCAGTCTGCTTTAAAATTTCAATATTGCCTTTACTTATCAGTTTTTTCATCTATGCATTGATTATGATATTCCACATCAGTCTCAAGTGGAACCTCATTATTTACAATACTTGCCCAGCTTTTCATTTGGTTATTATTACATATATGCCTTTCTCTGTCAAATTTATTATGCTTTATACAGCTTCCAACCTCATACATTGCAGCTACATGACCTATTCTGTTACATCTGAAACAGAGTGGTGGTCTACCTTTAATGATAACAAAAATAGGCATTTGATCTTTTATAATCCTATGAGGTAATTATTTTTTTAATTCATCCTTTTTAAATTTTAGCATTATTTTTCATGTGTTTGAGGAAATTTGAAATTGAGTACATAGTGTCATTTTTCTTTCCATTGAGATTTTATCTGGATAATTATTAATTTGATTTTTTTAAAAAAAAAATCTTCATTAAAAGTTGGTGGAGTGTGCAAGATCCTACCATATACAAGATGGTTGGGTTCCTTGGATACTTAATATATCTTATGACCCTGCACTTCCTTTATTAGGGTTTCTGCTAATTCTCTACTATCATGGTTGACATATTCTATTGAAATAAAACCCCTAGTGGGAAAGAAGGCAGTATGTTTAACCATATCGATCATGATATTTGAACTAAACATTTTAAAATATTCACCTATGTCTGGTTTATTAAAAATAAGTTCCCCATTTTTTTCATTAATTTGTGCAATTAAGCTAAAAATTGATGTGTTAGGAGTCATGTAACTAATAAACATTTTTTCCAATAACAATTCATTTTGACAAAGGTCTTTGAGCTTGGCTTGCATGTATTTTGAAAATCTTGAATGTTATCATTTAAATTTGTAAACTATTGGAAAGATATAGTTAAATTGTTTTCTTTCTTTATTTCTTTGATTAAAACTTATAAATTTCTCATCATTTTTCTTGTTACTTGGAAGATTAGATATTATATTTTAATTCTCATTAGAATTTTTATTATAGTCTTTTTTTCTTTTCTTACATTTAGAAAAAATCTCCCACTCAACATTATCATTTACTTGATAACTGCATTCAATCTCAACATTATCATTTCTTTCAGAACTCTTTAACAGATTGGCCTGCTCTACACTACCATTAGATAATTTTTTTGCTACTTAATTTATATTTTTTTTCTTCTTCATATATCACCTCTTTATTCACATTTTTTAACCAGTTCATTTCAGTATTACTCTTTGTTTTATTAGGCTTGATGACGATATTGGAATATGCTTGTTGAAGCTTTTTCATATTCGCCATTTTGTCACTAAGATTTTTTTCCAATTTATCAAAATCACATTTTAACTCTTCTTTTAATGTTTTTTCTTTCGACTTACCAATTTTTATTTCATTTACACTCTTGTCTTTTTTTCTAGTCGGCATTTTCTAATAAAACATAGAAATTTCAAGTAATTTTAAAAGAGGTTTCTTGAAACATAACATTTTTATGCACTTATTCCAGTTGATATTTATTATTTCTAAACATATATAATCATTTATAAAAATATGCAATAAAAGAATCTTGTTTGGATACACATCCTAATAAATTACTTTTTTTTTTTTACTTTTGAATAAATTGAAATGATTTTTATATTACTAGCCTAGTTTGAATATAAATTATCTCTAGACTTCCTGAGATAAAAAAATAATAGTCAAAATTAAAAAAAGCAAACAGAACAGGTGAATTTAATTTAAGAAGAAAAAATTCAGATTTAAGGTGATATTGGTGATCATAAATATAATACTTATAAATAGGGCAAATTTAATAAAAAAAAAAAATGTGTTGAAGTAAGCCTGTTGTGTTTATACTGTAATATGGCTGGAAATAATATTCCTGATACACAAGAATAGCATATAGCTTTGAAAATGAATATAAAGATATTTATTATATGTATTTACAATACACAATATATACAAATATATCTATATTATGATTCATTTTTATAATGAACTATACAACTCTAATAGTAATGGTGACAGCTAATGTTTGAGGAAAATGCTGTGCTTTCCACTTTGAATCCTGACACTCCCAATCTAAGAGTAGCTTGCCTCATATGCAGGAATAGTGATGACTAGAGCTAGCAACTTTTTGCTCCAAATTTAAGCATACCCAACTATGTTCTACTATATAGATAACAAAATGTGTGTATTGCCATTTAATATCTGATAATTCTTCTAGTCACGTTTTGTTAGATAGTGTCTGTTTGCCCCCTCAAATGGCTTCAATATATTGCAAAATTTTTATTCTCGCTGGAGACAATCAGATTCATTGATCTAGTTGTTCAATTGGCTTGTTTATGTCATTGACATCTTATTTCCTTTTATCATCATTTCATTTGTTAACTTTATTGTAAGTTAAATCCGATCTTTTTAATATCATAGTTAGAATAAGTCCATTATTTGAGTGTAAATTATACAATTTAGAAGAAATTCATAACAAAGACAGAAAAGAATATAATAGATATTTTTATTAAACATTCATTAGACTAGAGGGTTATCCATTTAGTTGATAATGTAGTGTAATTTTCACTATTTCACACAAGTAAAGTAGGGACTGGTTTCTATCTGCTTTAAACACCTTGTGGAGGAATATAATCATTAATATTTAATCAAAGACATGTAATAAAAATATATAATTCCCAAGATGCACATTTTGTGCTGAATCAGCACTCATCAGTTGGCCTAAACCATAATCTCTTACACATATCTTTATCAGTTTATATATTGATACGTGTAAGGGATTGTGGTCTGGGCCAACTGATGAATGCTGGTTCAGCATGAAATATGTAACTTGGGGATCATTCATCTTTTTTATATGTTTTTGGTCTATATATTTATGAACACACCTGTCCACGAGGTGTTAAAAGTGGATAAAAACCAATTCCTACCTTGCTTGAGAGTGGTGTAATGAAAATTACACTACTAAAATATTATCCAAGAATATAATAGAGATTGCCAAAAAAATTGTTAAAATTAAATATTATATATGCATTTATTATAAAAAAATATGTGCATGCATACTTAATATATGAATTTTGAACAGTTATACATAAACATATAATTAAAAGTTTAGCAAATCAAAAAATTATTATAAAATGATTAAACTCTACTGACAGTGTAAAAAGAATCAGATTCCAAACTTTAAAAATGAAACTGGGGTAATTGCAAATGAATTAATAATTAAAAGTTTTAAAAACATATTTGTTAATCTATTGCTTTATTATTATATAGTTTTCTTTATTCTAAGATAAAATGTTCAAACTAGTGAATGCAATGTTGAAAATTACTGTTCATGAGGAGGAGGGTGGGGGATAATAATAGAATACAAGCAATAATTTTTAAAATTAAAATCTTCATCAATATTTTTTAGATGTTTCTAACAAATTTAAAAAATCCTTTTTTTAAAAAAATTATGTTCTTCTATTTCCAAATATTAAGATTATAAGGAAAATAGATTCTATAATAATTTTTAATTATAGAAGATTTAAACACAGACTTTCAAACTTTCTTCAGCTATGCACTCTACATAAATATAAAAAAGATACACGGTCCCTAATATACCTATTTCATGTTGAATCAGCACTCATCAGTTGATCCAAATCATCATCTCCCACACGCATATATAATCAGTATTCGGTTTAAATTAAGATAGCAAATATTCATACATTAATGGACAGGCTTCAATCTACCACACAATCCAAATCTTCATAAGGGATTTTCTACGATATGGATTGCTGAAAAATTGGGTGGAATAGATTGAAGCCAGTCAATTAAAAATTGAAGATTTGCTACCCTAATATAAACTGAGCACTGATCATATATATATATGGGAGATAAACCAACTGATAAGTGTTGGTTTAGCATAAAATACGGATATTTGAGATCATTTATCTTTTTCACGTGTGGGGTCATGTGCATCAGTTAAATGAGACAGGATATTGATAGCAAAAGTCTGTGTTCACATCCTCTATAACTACATCTAAACTCGAAGTATATAAATTATACTTGCATTCAAATGATAATAAATTTTATGTTAGATTTCATCATTACAGTATTGTGAATCGTACATTTATTCAAAAGAAATTGTTTTGCATACTGAAAACCATGGACCCCTACAAAACATTAAATGAAACTATTTATTTAATTTTAATTATAATAAATTACAAATGTAAATCGCTAGAATTTCAAGATAACTCCATCAATGTAAATTTTGTAATTTTACATATTTGCTTATACTACAGAAGAAGATTCACTTTAAAAAATGTGCTTCCAGGCATATCTTTCAAAGAAAGCCAATAATGAACCTGATTAAGCTTGATAAGAAAAAAAGCTTCCGTAAATGCTTTTCGTTATATTAAAATTAGGAAAAAAAAAGAGATTAATGCTCCAGTCAAACTATGCATTTCTTTATAAAAATGAAAGTTTATTTTGCTTTCATTGACATGATTAACATTTCATGTAGTCAAGCGTTGGTGGCCTAGCGGTTAGCATAGCTGCCATCCAAGCTGCTGACTCGGATTAGCTTCCCGGTCAACGCTTTGACATATGGAGGAAAAAAACATGTCATATATATATATTGTTATATGTTATTTGCAATGATCGAATCATATAAAATTATTCTTTCAATTAGTGGAGAAACTATATTTCATATAAATAATTTTATTATGTATAGAAATAAGAATTAGGCTTCCAAAATTAATTTAAAATAATGAATATTAAATATGAATTAAAATATACTTTATTGCAGTTAAAATATTTCTTATATATATATATTATTACTAATGCCGTAGACTAAGGAAGAAAAAAATATTAGCTATAGTAATTAAAACCCTAATTTCCAGATTTACTAAGATTTTAAAGAGAGAAGATAAATAGGATAAATACTAAACACTTGATTTCATAGCATGATTAACAATATATTTAGGATAAATGCCATACACTTAATTCCAGAATATTAACAATACAGAGTATGTATTTGTCTGAAAGTTTGTGATAACAACATTTTAAACATAATTACATATTGGACTATTTCCACCATTTATTTGAACTTTTCAAATACATTCAGCTATTTATAATAGCTCACAAGTTAATATATAATACAATGATTTGAATGGTATTATTGTCCTCAATTCTGTAGAGCTTTTGATCTAACCAGTAACAGTGCTGGAAAGAGAGTCAAATCTAGGCCTTTAGCTTCATGGATATTGAGTTTAACATGTTGCTCTAACCAACTATGCTCTTCTGTCAAACTATAGTAAAAGGGCAAACTTAAATAATGGCTTACAAACATTTACAAATTATTGTTGATTTATGGGATTATTTGATATTATTATGTGAGCAGTGTCTTTGAATTTTTTCTTCCAACATTTTTCTTTTGGTCAAAGATTTTCGTTTTTTTTTCACAATATGGAATCATAATTTAGATACTTTACACTTTCACCCAAATTATCAGTTTGTGCTCTTTTATTTTTTTCTATGGGGAAACTGGTTTCACCAATAAAATTTGTTCCATATTCACATGATATTTCATAGATACAATTTCCATTTTTTAGCATTTCAAATTTAGATTTTGTAAAGGTCAGGATTCCTTAGCTTGAAAAGTAGATTTAATTCTATATTGATTGCAGATTTTTTAAAATGTCTTAGCTATTCCTGATATGCTATGTAGATCTTTTTTTACATCATTCATTTCTAAACATTTTTTTTGCTCTATCATAGCAGGTAAACTAAAAAAAATCTGCAATCAATATAACATCAGAGCAATTCCTTAAAGCCATACTCTATGAGCAATCATAAATTCTACAAAACCTGCAGAAAAACAAAAATGGCATGTATAAAATACTATATGAAGGAAAAATGTACATTGGTAAAATCAGTTATCTTATGGAAAAGCATGAGCACATACTAACAATTAGGAAAAAAAAGAAAATATATCTAAAGCATCAGTCCATATGTGTATCAATGAAAAATATTCAATTGTGGAAAAGACAAAAATATTGGATAGAACAAAAGAAGTTAAACAAAAATTCAAGGAAGCTGTTCACATAGCAATGGCAAATAGCTCCATAAACCACCATTGATTCATAATGTTTGGAAATCAACATTTAATCTTGTTCTTATGCAAAAATAAAAAAAAAATCAGTAAGGCCCTCATAAATGACTATATGCAATTTATATTGACTGCTCCCTTTGACAGAGCTGCTTGGTTGGTTAGACTATCACATTAAAATATTCACAAATCAAGCTGAGGCAAATCATAACCATTTGAAATGTCATATTTACTAACATTTGTAATAATACTAACAGTTAATTGTATTTGAAAAGTTTAAATAGAGTTTGAATTTTTCTAAAGACATTTGGCAATATCAGATGGTGGAAAAAAATCAATATATAATTAGTAATACAGAATATGTGTGAATACTAATGTTAAATATATGTTGATTGAATGAGTTATTGAAAATTGTTATTTGTACTAATAAATTACTTACATTGGTAAACTAATGTTTGATTGATGAAGTATCAAATAAAATTGCATGCAATGTTAATGCCACCACAGTTATCAGATAGGTTATGAAAGAAGATGTGATTATGCATGCATGTATAAATGTCAATAAATGACTGTTATTAAAATAAAAAAATAATAATGAAGGTAAATGATAATTTTGGCTACATGTTTATAATCTTGCCTTTTTAAATTGCATGATATAAATGCTATCCATTGACATGAAAATGAAATGAGAATACATTAATCAAGCAAATTAATAAAACAAATTTATTAATGAAAACAAAACAAAGAAATTGATATAGTTATTGATATCTATATTATATAGCTTTAAAAATATTTATTTTAAATTATATATTTGTTTTTTAGTTATATCCTGTGATTTTTTTTACTTCTACTATTATTCACCAAAATATGTGGAATTATTATTCACTATTTTTCAGATTTTAAAATATATGACAAATGATTTGGATTCATCACATTACAACTTAAAGGTTAATCTACAAATAATATGTATTAAAGACAGATCCTGAAATTATTATCTTCACACCAGAGATGATAGAAGCTTTGCTCCAAAATCTCAAAGTAGAGGAAAAAAGAAGTATTTTATATAGATGTCTTTTAAAATTTTAAATGAAATTTCTTAATTACGCAGAAATTCTGTGCAAAGACAATATTGAATTTGAAAATTGTTTTCTAATATTTTTACAGATTAACTTTTATTTTTGAATCAAAAAGTTCACTTTCCTAATATTATCTTTAGATCAATAGATGATTTACACATCGGTATTAAGGCAGATCAATTTCACTAATTAATTGGTATTCTTCAATCTTGATTGTAGTAAGGAGATTCCAGAATATAAAAGCAAATCAACTCTGAGTATGATTTAATAAGCTACAACTTAAATACTATATAAGGTCTTAGCAGGTTGTGATTTCTTCATAGACATCAGATAGTCAGCAAAGTGATAAGCAGATCTACTTCTAGTAGCTTTCAGTTAGAATGCTGAGAAAATCATAAGTAGAAAATAATATTGTAATTATTAGGAATGGGAAATATACTGCAAAAACTCTTACTCATTGGTGGTTTGATTTCTTACTTTTGTATACTGACTAATAATTTTTCCCTATCTGGAGTTTACTGTTAAAGTTACTAATATCCTCTAAGTAGGCAGAATTTATAATATGCTGCAAATATTGAATGTTTATACTCCACTTAAATGAATTGAAGTAAATACTAAATCTTTCTTTAAATTAACTTTTTTGAATTGCTTTTTATAGCTTATTTCTACGACTACTTATCTATTTACCAAAAAGTATGATTTTTATTATTCAGAATTTTATAAAAAATAAGATCGATAATTGTATTAAATTTTACAAAAACTAAATTTTATACAATTAATTTAAACTGCAACTTATTATGTTGACTATCAATTAAATCATCATCAGCATCAACCATTATCAATCCATTGCAGTGTAAAGTTCTCTCCAAACTCAATCCATCTTTTCTAATCTCTACCCTTTGTTCTCCACATCACCCCCACACATGTCCTTATTTTATCCATCCATCTTATATGTGGTCTCCTTCTAAGTCCTTCAAAATCTCCTGGAATCCAGTTTCAGATTTCAACTGTCCATCTATTATCATTTCTTTTAGAAGTATGTTCAGCCAAACTCCACTTCAGTCTCTTAATTCTTTCAACAATATCAGTAACACTTGTTTGTTAACTTATCCACATATTGCATTTTGATCTCCTCTTATACTTCTATCATGCATATTTTCATAGTACTTTGAGTGGTCTAAAGTCGCTGCATTGCTTTTCTGTTACATGTCCATGTCTCAGATCCATAAGTAAGAACTTGTAAAACATATTTTTTAAAAACTTTTCTTTTCAAACACACAGACATATTTCCTTTTAATATTAAGTTATTTCTACCAAAAGCACTCCAAACAAATTTAATTCTATGATTAATTTCATCAATTATGTTTATATCTATAGTAATAATCTTATAAAAGTATTTGTAACTGTTAATATCTTCTACCTCATCATTATCAATCTTTATTTTCATCTTTTGAGCAAATCCATTGAACATTACTTTAGTCTTTTTAATGTTTAACCTTTAGTCCTACTTTCTTACTGTAACATTTCCTGAAGCTCTGAAGCATTATTTGCAGAAACAACTAAATCATCTGCAAAATCTAAATGATTTAAATAATCTCCATTTACTTTTATTCCTTTAGCTTCCCATTTTAATTCACAAAATACTTCTTGCAGCACTGCTATAAAAAGTATTGAAGATATAGAGTTACAGTGTCTTAAACCCATCTTAATGTTAATCTTCCTACAATATGTAATCTAATTGTTGCTGTCACATTTTTATAAATATTCTTCAGAATATGACAATATCCTGGGTCTCTAGCTTGATAAACAAATGCCTTAATCACTGAAGAAATACTTATAGAATCAAAAGCATTTTCATAATCTACAATCCAAAGCATCATGGCAACTCATATTCATTGGTCCTTTTTATAACATCTTTCAATACTTGGATAAGATCTACTGTACTAAAATCACTTTTAAATCCAGCTTTTTCTTTTGGTTGGTTGAAATCTAAAGTTCTCTCGGGAGAAGCTATAATTATATTGGTAAATTTTTTTATATAAAACTGATAAAAATTTGATAGGTCTGTAATTTCTAACATCTTTTTTATCATATTTTTTAAATATTAATATTAGTATTGCATTCTTCCAATCATCTGTTACATATTTATCATTTAGACATTTGGTACATAACTTTGCCAAAAAAATTTCTATTTCTTCATCTCATTTTTTAAGATATCAATTATAATTCCATCATTAGCTGGAGCTTTTCCCTTCTGCACAAATTTAATTGCATGTCTTACTTATTTATTAAAAATCCTGGGCAATTTGGATGTTACATTAATTGTAAGAGGTACTTGTTCTTTATTACTATATAATTCTTGATAGAAATCTTCTACACATTTCAGGATATCATTTCTATTTTTAGTTATAGTTCCATCTTTTTTTCTTATTCCAGATATGTTTCCTCCCAATATAAAATTGTTGTTTTGCACTCTTGAGATTTATTATCTTCTATACCTTTCCTTGCTAGTTTACAATTATACTTTCTTATATCATTATCAATATTTTTAAGCACCATTTTACCAAATTTGAGATATTCAATCATTCTTAATGCATTATTTTTATATATCTTCATATTCCTTCTTTTCCTCATAAATTCTCTAGTCTCAATAGAAATTTTATTGGTCAATTGCAACTATCTTTGTTGTAATTTTTAAAAGTATATCAGTTCTTCTATCAATTGCATTCAAATCTGAATCAATTAAATATTTTTACACATATATAATTGGCAATCATTATTTAAATTACCAAACTTATCATTACAATTTGCCCTCAAAGGTTGATCTTTTTATTAACTTTAATGAAATGCTGAAATTTATTTCACTAGTCTTTGCAAGCACAATTTATAAAATTTCTATAAGTAGCAATTCTTTTAAAAATATTAGATATCTGATTTCAGCCAAGAATAGTTCCAAAAGTCACTTTCATCTCCTTATCATAGTTCCAAAAGTCACTTTCATCCCCTTATTATTTGCTTTAACTACTAAAATAAATAAGCAACAGTGACTGTACAGCTCTGAATATTTGTCTCTGACACATATATGTAAAAATACATACCTTTACATAGTATTAATTGAAATTTATTTATTTTATCTGAATTTTGTTTAAACATTTTGTAATCAAGATTCTATAATATAAAAACTTATTTTTTCATTTTCTAATTTAATTCATTACCACCTATTATATTAATCTAGCTCACTTCATAGTCAGCACAGTATATTGTAACCATATGGAAATAGTGGTACCACAAATTGAGTGCCACTTGTAAAAATATAGAGAAGTAGGGGTTATAAAGGAGAATCTGAGATTACAATGTCCCACAATTGGGTAGCCATTTGTAAAAGTATGGAAATAGTGGTCACACAGTTGGACAGCAAGTGTTATTGTATACCATGTTAGGACTGAATTATGAGGAGATGGATAAACCATCATCATTCCCAAACAAACAAAATGTAAAATTTAAGTATAAAAGGAATGAGCATCAAAAATCAGCCCAGAAGTAACTATAAGTTCACCAGTATTACACAAAAGTAATAATCACATATCATCATGGATGATCAACAACAAAAGTAAACAGTCAATCCTGTGACTGGATTAAAATGTGGCCCACTATAGACCAGGTTAATTATTTAGCCACAGCAAAACCTAGGGCAGAAATATAGACAATATTTACTTGGATGCACATTACTTAGATGCTATTTCATCAGACTACAGCAATAAGTCAAATAGTGCTGAAATATTAATAACAACCTGATTATCATCAATGATCTGACCATTTATTGCTCATTACTGTACTGATAAACTATAAAATAAACTTCCAAATAAATAATAAATAATGTGAGATGTAGTGCACAGACTTTAAAGGATATCTCCATTGCACTAAACAGAGTCATTAACTGGATATCCATAAACACTAAATATAAACCCTTTACATAGTAGACCATTATGCATGAATCCAGCTCAATGAACCAATGCTCTATAATTGTTACTGTGAACAAGAGATATAATATAAACATAATATTTAAAATCTATTCTATGATTGAGTTAATTTACTGGAATAACTTTAGCAATGAAATATAAATTTGTTAATAACAATAAAAATGAAATTAAGTTCTGCTGAATATGGTTATACATATAGATTAACCCTTTTGATTTTGATTTAATACCAAAAAGAAATCCACTATTACATTGCAATTTAAATACATGTCCCAATAGCTTTATACAAAGCATCTATATATCAGCACACTGATGTACCTGTATAATATAAAATGAACATATTTGAAGTGTCATATAATTAAAAAAATCATTTTTATAATACACAATTAATGACCGATTTAACATAATTGTGTGTGCACACGAAAATATGTGCACATATTGATGGTCACATCATATATTTTAATTTGTCAAAATAATAAACTTATTAAAAATATATTTTTCATAATTAATTCCATGTTGAAAATATACATAAAATTATTCATATATATATATATATATATATATATATATATATATATATATATATATATATATATATATATATATATATAAGCAATCAGATGTTACATAATAATTTAAAAATAAAATGTTCAACTTGTCATAGATTTATAAAAAGAATTTGTTTTTAGTAATACATAAATGCACATATGATATATACATATATATATATATATTTCTGGTCAAGAATGTATGTTCATCAAACAAGACTCAGAATCTAAGCAAAAGTATCTCGAATCCAGCCATGTCAGAGATACACAGGTCAGGAGCAATCATGGATTCTAACCTATTTTCCCATTCCCCAAATCTATAACACTATGAATAACATCTCTGGTGATACAAATGAATTTGATTCATTCCAGTTCCAAAGACACAATGAGAAGCATGAAATCTTAAAGATGGGGATGATGAACCTGCTCATATGTGCGTGAAACCTCAAGTGACTCAATATGAGAGATATTAACAATAGAATAATATATTAGTTTCCAATGATATACTAATTTGATAAGTAAATTAAGAATTTGAACACTGGATTATATATATATAAAGTGTAATTTAATATAAAAGACAAAATTATAATACAGATTTGGTTACTACTTATTTTGAATTACTAATTAGAATAACAGTAGTTATCATTATGAGAATTCATAATGATAAAATTTACAAGTATAAAATAAATATGCGAGTGTGCATATATTGAATCCCTGAGTGCAGTTTATTTATATGCCAAACTAAATTAAATAAGGTTTTACAAAATAGATTTAAGAATAGAAATGCTATTTAGAATCGAAATACAATTTGTAAAATGACCTAAATAAAATACACTTTTAGATTCAGATGTAGTGCAGTCTGAACTATAATACAATTAATAATCATCTAATTCAAGATACAACTGAAGTGATTCCGATAATGCATATAACTATGCAGGTATTGATATAATAATAATAATGCCAGGTAAACATAATTTCAGGCGAGTACATTGTGCATTAAAAGATCGCAATATTATTTAGGTTAAAATGATTTGAATACACAAATGTGTGTGTATACAAATTAACAAATTTTATAATAGTAAATTATGCATGTTATAATCTTAAACAGAGATTGAATTTATACGCACATTTGGGAATCACTTGCACCAGGGAAGGAGCTTAATGCAAGTTTGACTCATGACATTTTAAATACCAAAACTTAACAAGTAAAATATAATTGGTTCAATGAACTCACAACATTATGACTTATTGATTTATTTAGGCTTAATTTTAAATATTAAGAAATAATAGTGGCAGCAGCATGAGGCAGCAATTATGAAGCTCAGGCCATTTCTGGCTGATAATGCTTCATCACTGATCTTTGATGAAGAAGGTATGACTGCTCTTCTGATGATGCTATATCTGGAGAGGATGAAGGTAGGAGGATGCACTGGATCAGCTGTCCCAGTGTCATCCCACACAGAGCACTCACTATTTTTTTCAAATGTATTCTAGGGCATAGTGAATGCCATAATAAAACATTTATGAATGAAGATAGGATTCAGAGTTTCCAGCAATCCCAGATCATGACAAAGCACATTTAAAGTAAGTAAGAAAGCTAACCTACATTGGCAATGCTAAAAAAATAATACTTCACCAATGACATGTAACAAATTATAACCTAAATATTAATAAGAATTGGATGTAATGACATTAATAAAATATTAAACGACTTAACTAATGATTATATAAAACTAAATGAATGTCATAATGTGATTAGATTTTCCTCTATTAAGCAGGTCCCATATGCATTTAAATTAAAGTATACAATATTAATGCCTATCACACTCTAGGGGATACACAGCTATATTTATTGCATTGTAAACTACAGAGCAGTGATCATTACTAATGTTGACAACATTGTAAATAAATCTAACATTGATAGCATTCTACAATACTAATAAATTAACATTTTATAATTATAAACTGTGACAGCCTTACAGGGATCTGCCTTTAAAGACTTATAGTATTATTTAATCATTTTCTCAACTGAGCAAGTAGAGGCATTGTAATAATGATTTAACTTTGATTAAAAATATCCCTTGAATGATTGCGATTTATATACTAATATATATAACGATACTCATGAGTCTGAATAAAATTGGCATATAATTACATATTAAAATAAAATACACAACTAGAAAATAAATATATCAATCAAATTATACCACCCTAAATTAAAGATAGAAATAAGAACATGAAATGAATTAAGACAGTTACATAAAGATTTGATAGAGAGTCATGATAAAAGGGTTAATTACAATTATATAACTGACATCGGCTAAAATAAATAAAGATAAAGTTCACTTCTCAGACTTAAACAGAGATAAAGGAGTAAAATGAGTGAAACTGAATCTTTAAGGTGGTAGTGAAAAGTTACCTTCCTCTGTGATAGCATACCGACTCGAAACATTCATTTTTCCATAAGCAATTTATACTAGAGCATGGGTAGTCCTTAATACCTGAGAAATGGAGGTGGAATTCTATATCAAAAATATTTTAAAAGCATTATAAGGCAGTCCATTTTTTTTAGTAGCTAGAGCGTGGCATCATAGTGTGGAGATGATACTGGAAAGATTGGGAGAAGGCAGATGAAGTCCCTCTTCTCGTTGGTCATCATAATATTTAAAATGGTGAGGATTCAGCTTAACAATTGAATTTAAATTTTACTGATTCTCCTCTCTGATGTCAAAATAAGTCCTATTTATACTTGGCTGGAATTTTCTAAAAATACTTTTAAAAAAGTCACTTGAGGCAATGCGGATACAAACTTGCTTCATATGTTCTTAATCAGCAATCCCAATATTTTACTTTTGTGCAATCCAAGATGCAATAGACTAATAAATCTTTGAACCTATTGTTCTGAAACTATTTCTAATTTAGAAATAGATTAGCATGACTTTTAATTGTTTTGAAATATTTAAATAAATTTATTTCAATAGTGATTTCTCTAAATTAACTAATTGATTTTGCTATTGTTTTAAAATTTTTCTGTCTTAAGGCAACTTCAAGAGCCTTCAAAATAATGTAAGCAAACATATAAAATTTAAAATATTAAATAAAATATATTAAAATATTAATTTTTATTATAGAAAAAAAATTAAAATATTTACATTATATGGGGAAATTTAACTATAATTTAAATTATAAAACAAAATATTTATAATACCTTGATTAAATTGTTGTTTATGGTCAGGTAGAGTTACATGGAGGTACATGGTTGCTCTCTATATGATCTAGGCATGTGAAAAATGGATTTGAACCTTATTAAGAGGTCAGTTAAGCGATGACACATGAAGCATGAATACGAATTACAGATTCACTGTTTCATTATAAAATAAAATGAATCAAAGTTATTAATTTGTTCATTATCTAATAGTAAAAAAATGTTTTTTTTTTTTTAAATAATGTTAATTCTTTGACAGACCTTCAGAAAAAGTCAAGTGTTGGTGGCCTAGCAGCTAGCATAGCTGCCTTTCAAGTAGCTGACATAGAGATTTCTTCCCAATCAACACATTTGCCATATAAGAAAAAAAGTTTTCTTGATACTCATACCTATAACAATACATCCTGCTTGATGGTACCGTTCCTCCAACAAAACACATCAATATAACATTACTACGCCATTACATTTTCTTTAATATTTTAACAAATAAACAATACACAGACAACTCCTTAAAATTATATTGTTTTACTATTTCTTAAACTAATGGTATAGATTTTCAATTAATAATCAATTTTTTTTTCATTTATAATAAATGTTCCTTTATTTTATATTTTTTTTTAAAAAAAAAAAATTTTTTTTGGTTTGTAAAAAATATTCATTTATGTTAGGTCTTTTTTTTTGAAAGTAATTGGATATATTTGCAAAATGTTCATTTGTTAATAATGTGTTTTTTCACTAATGTTGATTTGATTACTTAAAACATAGTATTATTTTTGGTTGATAAACAACAACTCAATAATCAATTTATTTTTGTTTGGTAATAAATGTTTCTTTATTCTGTTTTTTGTTTTCCAAACCATAATTTAATATATTAGGGAATAGAGACAGCTTGAACAAAGACTTTTTTTCACAAGTAGTCATCTCACAATGTATGATACTTTAGATTCAGATATGCTAAATAACCACATTTCCTAATTCTAATGCATTTAGGGGAGGGGAGTTACATTGGGTACAATGTGACAATTTGGATGACCATATAGTAATTCATTTAGATTTGAAAATAATTATTTTTGAGTGAATATTAGTTCACTTTCCACCATTTAAATTATTTACACCTTATCCCAATAACTTAGTGATTTGTTAAATATCAGCATTTGTATAGATGGTAAACAACATGTATCAGAGATGACTGATATGTTAGGCTAAGTGTGAATTGTGAGAGCAATTGATTGCAAAACACACTACTGGCCACTGTTAGCCAAAAGACTTCAATTGCTAGCATTCAATTACTAATAGCAATTGAGAAATCATGCCTGATAAATGGTATTTTCAACTACTTTTTGCTAGCAACAACACCATCATGTGACATGGATTGTCATAAGTATGAGTACCATTTTTTTTAAGGTGGTTATAAACATTTTAAAAAAAATTCCAGCAAGTTTTTTTTTGTTCATCAGTCTAGAAAGATTTTCAAAGTTTTTCTTTGTTAATAAAGTATACTGGAAAGACTTCTTACTTTTTGTTGAATAACGTTATTTACTTTAAATATTTCATTTTATTTAAAAAATTACAAGTATTATTTAAAATTTTTTTTTAAAAATAACTCACCAACTGTACTTTATATATATATATCTGTGCTTCTCTGCATATAGATAAAACAGTATACATATAAAGTAATTCTTCAGTAAGCTGATGGACCATCTGTGTAAGCTGGTCCCTTCTAAACAGTAGACTGGCATATTGTTATTTTAAAAAAAAGGTATCATCAAGGTAACTGATGATATTCTATCAACTTCATTTAGTCTAGAATTTGACAGACTTAAGATATACAATCTACTATACAATATGGAATATGGAGAACACAGAAAAGCAGGCCCTTTACTTTCATGTGAATCTAAACTCTACTATGATGAACTAATAGCAGCAGCTGGATTTGCATTGTCTTGCATCCATAGTCATCTTGATATCTTAGTCTGTAAAACTCTCTAAAACCCTATATAATCTCTTTCACCTGTTTATAGTCAATATGGAATTAAAAAAACACAGTAATTAAAAGCCATTTTAAAAATCTTTACTGAGACAAGTTAATGATTTTTCAATTTACATTAATTCTCTCAAAAACAACTTTATATGATCAAAATATGTTATACAAGCTTTAATTAAAAAAAAATTAATCTAATCAAAATATATTTTAATATAAAACATGTCTGTTTTAATTTCAAACTCAGAATTAATAAAATATTAATTAGATCTTTTTAAATGTTTAATTTATAATATTTTTTAAAAATTCAATATTATTTAATCCTAAACTATTATTCCAGTAAAAATATTTAGAAACAATTTATTTTTTGTATGGTAGCTCCACTATATTTTTGTTGTTGTTCTATATATAAGTGTTGGTTTTTCTTAAAGTAGTACTCTTCTGCCAATAGTTTTGATAAATATTATCCTTTATATGTTTCATTTTTTTTTGCAAATAAATTCTATGTCCATATTTGTTATTTAATTTCAGTTTATCGTCAGCTATTTTATTTGTTGTTGACACACAATTGATGGAGACATTTAATTAAGTATGGCAGATAATAATTAGGTTATAAAAAATTCTCAGGGTCTATATCCAATACTCTAACAGCAAGTTAAGTTGCAGATAATAGGAACTCAAATGAGGTTTGCCTTTAACAAATATATTCATGTGATATCCACATAATGAATAACTTTGGCAGAGTAGCAGTTGAAAATAATAATGATAGCTTTCAGTTTTCAGTAATGCTTTAACTAGATTCCATCAGTAAATTTTATTTTATGGTAATTTTGGTTCCCTAAGACATTACATATTGAATAGATCTCTGGCTTGATTCTCTATTAAAAACTGATAGCTCATTTCAATTTGATTGATAATGTAAGCTTCGATTAAAAAGTAACTTCAACCGATTTTTGTATTGTTTTTAATTCATTACATATCCATAGTTCTCTCAAGCAAGTATATATGTTGATCTGAAATTGAAAGCAATATTGTTTTTCAAAAAAATAAGTTGATTTTTTTTATCAATATCTTATCTTACTTGGGATCAGTTTTTCTATTGTTTATATTCTAGCTTAATAACTAATAAATTGGGTTTGAAAAAAATTGAAATAACATCAATTTCTTTTTTTAAATTTATATTTATATTATTACATATAAGATTGTAGGTTTAGAATTTAAACTTATACCACTCTTGCACAAA
This sequence comes from Epiperipatus broadwayi, assembly GCA_028023455.1. NCBI lineage: Eukaryota > Metazoa > Onychophora > Udeonychophora > Euonychophora > Peripatidae > Epiperipatus > Epiperipatus broadwayi. The sequence goes on along the minus strand of JAQFVV010000061.1, from coordinate 2,689,971 downwards.
AAATTAATTATTAAAAATAAACAAAAGTAGATTTTTAACATAAGAATAAATCATTTAATTGTGTTTATTTTCACTTATATGTCAGATTCCTCAATATTCAGTTATCATTAAATTATACTTATCAGGAATAAATATGATAAAATTTGTTATTTATTTGTTAAATAATTACTCCTCAGTTTAAATTTAGTATGACTTTTTATTTGCTTTATTCCACAATAAATTTTGAATAGATTATTATTTATCTATTAATCACTTTCATTCAACTTATTTACTGAGGCAAATTTGATGTAAAGTCTCAAATCTGTTTTTATAACTCTTGGACTTATAAATTTGATAACTTAATAATCTCAGATTTTTTTTAAGTCTTCACATATATAAATAAAGTTTAAGTATTATCTACATGCACATGATATAGTTTTCATTTTATAATATAAAATTTTGTATCCTGAATTATTATTATTTGATATAAGCAACAACAAATTTTAGAACCACAGTCCATCCTTACATTAATTATATTTTTTTAAGAAATATAGTTAAAAGTCTATTATTTCACTCCCAAATTGAAAAATTATATGGCTGCTACAATGTATTTTTACTATTCTGATAGATTATTAAAAGCTTCATTAAGTACACATAAACAAGATTTATTATACATATATACTTTATCTATTACAATATATATCATTAAACACCAGTCAACATTTAGACAAATGCAATACCAATAACAACCAAGAATTTCAAACTGTTGTCAAGGCAATCTCATTTTAAGAATAAAAGTGGAATCCCATCTTTATTAATGGTCTAATATATATATATATATATATATATATATATATAGAAAAATATATAAAGATAGATTAATGGTCTAACATATATATATATATATATAAAATGGAACCACGGGTACATCATAAGAAAATGTGAATATGTGTCAAACAACCTACAACAAGTCATATTCTAAATTTATGATTCAACAGCACATTTGGGTGCATCAGACATTACTGAATCAGGAATGGCATAGAACAAAGAGAGTACATCTCACTACTGTCAGACCAAGGCCTTCAAATAGGATGCTAAAGATGTCACAATGAAATGCCCAGTTCCAAATCACATCTACTTTTAATATATTTCAATATGACCTAGTCTAATGCATATTCATTACATCTCCCTTTTTAGGACCCATTACACCACAGAATTCAAACTCAGGGAGTTCTTGCAGTCAGCTCTCTTTAGGAATGGACTTACTCAATTATTAACCAAATATGCCTATATATAAGCATAGATATAGGAAAATACTGATGATGATCAATCATTTAAGAGAGCAATGATCATCAAACATTTAATGGTGTAAATTTTTAATATGATGACGAAACTTTTAATGATATAAATGCACAATAATGATGGTGATGATCAAACATCTAATGGTATTAATGCACAATGATGATGGTGATGATAAAACAAAGAGATCAGATTGGTTTAAACAACTTAGTATGTTTATTAACATATATATATAATAAATATTTACAAACAAAAAATAATAAAATAAATAAATATTCAGTTATCAAGAATGGTTTTCTATCATTTTGATGGCTTCACACAACAGAAACAAAATAATTTGAAGTACATTATATACAAAATGATATTAAATAATTCACTAAATATATACTGTAACCTCTGCTCTCTTCACTTGTTCACTTTATTATATTTATAAATGTCCAGGTGCCAATTATATACAGAATAGAATAAAATTTATAATTGTAAATTGCTTTTAAACTTATTTAAAAGATTCTTATATGGCTTAGCTCAGTTGAGGTTATAGGATATGGTCTTTATATAGGTTGCAAATAAGAGTAATAAAACATTTATTAATAACAATTCTGTAACACTAGTTTAATCATATGCCACACATTTATTTAATTATAAAACTATTGCAAAATTATCAATTATCATATTTAATATAGGACAGACAATGATTAGGATTGGGTACCTTTATATCCATATCACTATCTATTCTAAGCAAAGTAGAATATATTATTAGCACTGTAATATGGTGATTTATCATCTCCAGACAGATTAAATAAATTGACTTCTACTGGAAAATCTATATATTTTAGGGCTATGCTATGTTAACCATATATGTGTGTGTGTGGAAATGGAGAATCGAACATATATAATCAAGCAATTCATTTGGGTTTTTAATTCATTAAAACATTTATTAAAATTAAAAGACAAAATTAATAATGAATAAACAAAAAAAAATTATTCTATGCACTTTGCTAACCAACTACATTGCTCTTATAGCAAAACCAAAATCGACTAATATTTAATATACGAATCATATATTTTTGAATATGTGTGCTTTGATAATATCTTAAATATGATGTATTTTTAAAACATTTTTATTAGCTTATTTATAGAACTTGGATGATGCCATAAATCAATCATCTTTTATACATATTACAATAATTTATACAACACTTATCTGTTATAATCGGTGTAAATCATCTAACATTAACTATACAAAATAAAGAAAGACAGGGAAAAACAATAACCAAACATTTATACTTATACTTATACTTATATACGTGAGGATTAAATAATATCTCCAAACTCAATCTAAATAATCTAATCATCCCTTGATCATTTCTACCTTCAACTTATAACAGACAAGGTTTTAATTCTTTATTTTTTTAAAATAAACTTCATTAACAAATTGAAGCATAATAAATACATTTTTTTTTTAAATAATAATTTATAGCATCATGCACACATCCGAACATTTATAACCACCTATAATATAATTTCGAGATCATATAAAATAATAAATTATCATATTATAACGATATGAAGTTACATTGTTTTTTTTTTTTTTTAAAGAGAAAAAATTGGTTATACATTTATTATAAGTAATAACAAAAATACTTATCAATATCTCATCATTACATGTTAAGTTGATTTTTTTAAAAAAAAATTCAAAGTTGAAAGTTGAAAGAAACATACATATTAGTTTCAAAGACAACATTAAATTATAACATAAAAAATGTCTATCCATTGTTAAAGCATAATTTGTTAAGAATGACAATAGTCTTTTTTTATCCTAGAATTCCGTTATAGGTGTAATAAATGACATTTGCATGCATTGGAATTATTTTGTTATATATGCGTGAATAGCAAAGTTATACAGTATAAAATTATCTTCTTGATATAAGATTAAATAGATAAACTTTTTCATTTTAAATTTTATTTTGTAGAATATTGATAGAAAATTCTTAAAATTGAAAATCAAGCATTTAATTCTAGCGTCTAATAAGAAAATTTTAGCTAGCTTTATTTTACACAATTTTGTCATTTTAATATTATTTAGCTTTGGTAATACTTTAAAATAAATCATAATAATTTAGCTTACATATCATCCAGGCATTTTGAAAGTAGTGAATATGGACCATTGCTTGGCAGAAATTTGGAGGTTGGTATCCCTCTGGGGTGTGTGTGTGTTTATCTCCTCATTTTTATATTATTCCAGTAGTATAATAACAAAAATTCTCCACAGGTATATTATTAGAATCCTTGCGATGTTTTTTATATAATACTCTTAGAGAGTTATTGAATTTTTTAAGTTTTTTTTGCATTTTCTTCCTCGGACCTTTTTTTTTACTTTCCTTCAAGTTTTCAACTCTATGTCTTTCTCCACTCACACCCTCTGTGTTTTTTTTATTACAATCAACTTTGGAAGTGTGCCAGAATTTTACTTATAAAATTTTAACAATACAAGATTTGAATGGAATAAACATAATAATAATAATAAAAAAATAAATATCAAATATTAATTTATAAATGTTATTCACCAATATACAAATAATCTTTATCATTTTTAAGTATAAGATTATGAACAATATATAATTAGTAAATAACAAATAAAATATAGGAAAGAAAATTCTAATTAATAATATATCTATATTTCTGCTCATTATGACATGTAAATTTTTTTACTACATACAAACATCTCTGATGTTATTCATTCTCCTCTCCTACAACCGAACATATATAATCCAAAACTCTACAAATCAGTACACCCACTTAGACTTTTAATTTTTTAAAATTACTAGCAAATTACATCTCAATTCATTTTTCTCAGTTAATTAACTTCAGCCATTGTTAGCACAAATGTGAACTTCCCACATTTCTTCCTGGTGCCAACCTGGAAGGTTATAATACATAAAACAAAAAAAAAGAAGCAAAATGAGAGTTCTGTAATTCTAAAACTACCCCATTAATGTAATTATTAGAATGATATTTTTAGGTTAGGATAAATATATTTATAACTATTTTATATATATATATAATCACTCCCATCTATATGTGTGTGTAAGTCATAGTAAACATTAATGATATATACAAAAAAGACCATTTACTCTAGTGAATTAATTATTCACTCAGAAAAAAAAAAGACAAATAAATATTATTAAAACTTATTAGTAAATAAAATAGTTTTGTTTGTCCTAAAGTTTGCCCTCAATGTTAAATCTATAAAAACCTTACTTGAGGTCACATTGATGAATCAATGTTGGATTTTCAGAGGAATCTATAAATTTACTTTTATTAAAAATTATATATATTAATTGACTATAATTCCTTTTTTAAAATTTATCAACATATGACACTTTTAAATTGGAGGTGACTGAATTTGAAAAATGAAACTTAAATACACAATAAAAAAAATTACAATACATAAACTTTCAAATAAAAATGATAAAAGCAAAAAAAAATTAATAATAACATGAATCAAAACAAAATATATTTATCCTGAGGAAAGCAAGCATCTTGTCTACAGTTAAGAGTTTATAAATTTAAATGTCAATCTCCCTGTAGAACATTCATGTTCACCAACTCTGTTAATATTCACATATTTCATGCAACTTGGTTAAAACTCCTACAAATTAGTTATTCTGAATGTATAGAAATTCATTGAAGATTGATGTTCACCAGCATTTTATAAAACAGACATTTTGATGAAAACTTTTAAAATGACATCAAAGTTAGCTTTTGAATGTTTTACAGTAATGGTCTTTTACCACACACACATTGTAATAACCATTTTATCAATCACTATTAATTATATTGTAGCTCCAATAGATATATGAAAATGGCTTAAAGAAACAATTAATTTCTAATATTTTCATGTTTCTTTTTTATTATTTCTATAATAATAAATTCCAGCTTGCAGAATAAATTGTGTTATTAGTTCATTCCTGGTAATTATAAATTGAAGTTTAAATTTCCATTTTCATTCTATCCAATTTATAAAGACTTTAGATTACTTTTAAAATATAGACATTAAGATTTTACTGCTTTTAAATGCTGAACGTTTACTTTTTTTAAAACAAAAAACAAAAAAAAAGACTTTTTGTTTTTATGTCTTGACAGTTCTGCTGTTAGTCTGCAAGTAAAGAAAAAACTAGATTGGTTCTCTCATGCTAGCTAAAACCTATTGTTACAATTTAATCAAAAAAGACAAATTATAAAACATTATTAGTATTATTTTTATTTAATCTTCATTATTCCAAATTCGATCACTTAGCAACAATTTTGACCTCACATCTATTTTGACCTTTGCTCATGTCTGTTTTATAAGTCAATTAATTATTATTTTAGTTAATGAGATTAAATGAAGAGAGAGAAAAAAAAAATAACTTCTACAAATAGACAAACATATTAGTTTATTTGTATGTTTGTATACATATATACTTCATGTATATAAGCAAGTATGTAAGGATAAATTATTTGCCTACCACTTGATCTGAATTCAAACATTGTAAAAAAAAACTGGGATAGGTGTGAGAGTATGCATTTAGATAGCCAACAATATAATATAACTGTCAGAAAAATGAATAAGCTTATCTACAAATGAATTTATAATAATTTACATTTATGTTATAATAGACTCATGAATTTATAAGGCACCAATGAGTTTAAAGATAAGTATTGCATTTGACAATAAAAAAATTAACAAATAAATGGTTTAATGGCCGATGAGTGTATACTGATAATAAAATAATTTGTGTAATAGGTAAATCAACTGATATTTAGATTAATAATAAAACATAAGTTTATTAAAATAAGCATCAGCTCATTGAGATGATTAAAATAAATAACAATTTTAATTTTAATAATTGGAGTGTAATGTAATTTATTGTATACTTATAGTCTATCCCTGCCTGATTGCAATTTCTAGGTACAAACTATACCTAAAGATTATTAAAATGCATGTTCACAAAAAGGTTAAATACATAATTTTTCACACAGAATATAAAAAAATTTACTATTATTATTATCTAAATATTTAACTATTTTTTTTTTACTGAAGTGATGCTTTCATTATAATGGTCATTTTATACATTTAAACTAAATATTAGCTTTTCTAAAGTTTATGTCAGTGATTAACTTAAATCTCATTTACTTAATTTATCAGTTAGATATGTATTAAGTAATAGACAGACTGCATTAATAATTTAAATTATCAAAAAAAAAAATAAAATAGATCGATCTGTTGTTTCTTTGATTATTAAAATAAGTAGATAATTTGAGAAAAGATTTATTTATTGATGTTCATTACCAAATTCTATATTTAATGATCAGATTATGATTCAATTCTTCTGCAGTGTCTTTTTTAACCATCTCCATGATGACAAATAAATATGTAAGCTTACAATTGGCAATGAGTTATTAGATGATAATCAACTATTCTATTTATAAACACTGTAATGAATGGCAAATCCAACAGTTTTATGGCTTCAGTAATTCAACGTTACATTTGTTGTTATTCATCAAATTTATTCATGAAGATATGAACTAAGAATTCATGATTTCTTCCTCCCATGCAATGTCCATTAATTTTTTGTCACAAATTCACAGACTGTTAATGAGAGTATGTAAAATAAACAAAAGTTTTGACAAAAAAGAAAGTATATGTGTTCTTGTTACTGAGCTTTTTTCATTACCTAGTAACAACAATAATGCAATCCTTAAAACATTGGCTGATGAAGCATAAATTTTTCTTTATTTCAAAGTTAATAAAGATCATTGTTATCATTTGATATCCCATAAAATATTTTATTTTTAATTTTAATAAATAAATCATTCATTGTATATTTACTCGAAATTCAAATATATTTATTAAACATAGAATAGCTCAGTTGGTAGAGCATTTGCCTTAAATTCAATATTCAAGAATCTAAAGGCGTGAGTTCAACTTCTAAGCGAATATTGTCATTATGCATATATAGGCCAGAAACACCTGAAGAAAAGTGGAGAATAATACTAATTGAAACATTGTGTAAATAAAGTTTAAAATTTTCTATACATTCAACATTCACTCATAAGAGATGGAAATAGTCCAATATATCATATCTTAGAATTTTTAATTTTATTTATTTATTTGGCTGGCTCTTTTGAAATACAAACTCTAATATAATTATTTCACAAAGGGCAGTGCTGGCTTTCTTAATCACACACACACACACACACACATACACACACACACATATATATATATATATATATATGATGTACCACTAAACAAGATACATGTTGTAATAAGTTTGTCTAAAATTAGTAATAAAAAAAATTTCATAAACAACGTAAAGATATTAAAATTAAAAATTTTAATAAATAAATCACTGCAAAATAAATTTCATAAAAGAAAATGAAGGCTTTAATAAATAAATAATATGTAAACCAGAATAAGTTGAGAGAGTTGTTGTCTATAAAAGTTTCAAGAGTTTTTTTGTATAAGCACAGATGCCAAAAGGCAAACATCATTTATTCATATAAATTTTAGTAGTTTGAAAAATAATAGTGAAAAAAAAAAAGAAATCAGAAAGTTTAAGAGTAATTCAGGGGAGAGAATTTGGTTTAGAAAAGTTAAAACTATAGGGGTCTAGAAATAAATCTTTTGCATAAAGTTAATAATATTCTCTTTTCATTTAATTTAAAGAAAAAAAAATTAAAAACTACAAACTAAAAATCTATCCATTTATTTAAAAATAAAATAAATATATATGTGCATGAATAATAAGTATGTTAAATATAAAGAACATAATAAAATGTGTGCATATTGAAAAATTAAAGTATGAAAGTTAAATATTAAAACAAATGAAAGTATATAATTAAAATTCCCCTCAATGATTGCTTATACTCACAAGCTATACAAAAACAAGAATGGAATAAGCAATGGCTACTAATTAAAATCCATAAATAGAAGGATTAATTAAAAGGCATCTTAAGAATTTAATCAAAGCAGTGGATGAATTCAAAAAGTAATTAAAGAAATGACAACAGGGTTATCAAATACATAGGGCCAATAATTTCATCAGTCAGTGATACACATATCTAGAAGCAATTATTCACATATCTCAAGTCAATCTATCATAAGACTTTTTTAAATGAATATGATACAGTGCTAAGCAGTTCAGACATGCGATGAACTCCTGCCTCAGTCTAATAGAACATCAGCAGGCTGCCAGACAGAATCAATGCCTATTTAATAATTGGAAACCAACCAGGAATGTCTAACTGCCTGAAACAGAAGTAGCACAAAATAGCAATCATTAGAATCTTAACAGAAGCCTAAAATCCAACAAGTTGATAAAATGCACATGCATCAGTAAATAACTTGAAGCCACCATGTTCCAAAAATTTTATAGGTAATAACATTGTCTTATTCCACTTTCTGATTTCAATTTAAGTATTCATTGCAATCTTGAAAACTCCCAGAGTCAGTTAATAAACAAACTCTATAACTGCATAAAAAGAACTATTGACGTGCATGTTTTAAATGCTGTGCACTTATTTTAATGCTTTATGTTAAATTTTATTACTATTGTGTATTTTATTATAATATGTGTATACCTGAGATTATTATAAATCATTGTTAGATTAATTAAGAAATTTTATAATTAGTTTACAAATCTTAGTAAGAATTTTAGTTAAAATAAACTTTGAAATTAATATTTTGTCAGTCAATTCTTTACTCATACACTAATGAGAGCAGCTATTTATTATATTATCTTTTTGATTGATCTAGTTGGGATTTCTTAGGCACTGAATTAGTTTGCCATCATTCAGGGCATGTTAGTTATTTTTGTAATTAACTGGCATCTGGACTTTACTCTGAAACAAAAAGTGCTTTGAATGATAGGTGTTGAATTTTGCAGCAGAGAAGATCTGTGGCCTTAAAATGTAGCCGCAGTTATGTATCTTATATAACTCTGGCTTGGTCATGGGTACCCTCTAAGTATTATGCATCTCTGCCTAAGAGGACCACTATGGAAAAATACTTAAACTGCATTGGAGTAGATTGAATGTATAATTTTATAATAATAAATAATGTTATAACAATGTCATATGTTCTATAAAAAATGTCCTACCACTATTGTATCACAATTTCTTTTTTCATTAAAGAGTAAAAAACTTCATGCTACATTGTGATTTCTAGTTGATCTTTTATCCCACCTGGATATATATATATATATATATATATATATATATATATATATATATATATATATATGTCAACAGATGGCATTCTACCAAAAACACCGTCAAGCGTATGTTTACATAAACGTCAGAGCAAGCATTCACTATCTCTAACTTTAATTCCACTTTTAGATCATGATTTCAAGCTATTTGCTATCATCAGTGAAAGACAGGAATAAGAAACGAGATCTAAACACAAACTCTGAGTGTTTATGAAACAGTTTCTATTCAGCTTGCAAGCGTGAATCTTTTAGACACATAATGTCTTAAATATTTCCATGGATTGTTAGTATAACAAAGGATAAAAATGAGAGAATTATATCCCCATAACTGGAGATAACTTTTCTTTTTGCTTTTAATGTTGATAAGAAACTGTCATTTACTATTAATTAAAATCCCTGTGTTTAAACAAGTTTTCTTATTAGTCTATAATAGCTTTTTTGTTTAAGTTTTTGGTGAAGTTTGGACCTTCTTTTACTTCAACAAAAAACTCCAACAAAATAACTATTATAGCTTGTTTGGCCTTGAGAATTATCAATTAGTAGTAATTGATAGGTTTTTAGCAACTTCAAAAGGTAAAAAAAGTTATCTTTGTTTACATGGATATAATCTTATTTTTATGCTTTATATATATATATTGATATGTGTGTTTAAATTTCAAATGCTATGTAATACTTTATTATTATTATGTGTGTGCATGAGTTAATATGTGCGTGATCCTTATATAAATATTATTGGTTAAATTAGATAAATACCAGTGTTCGGTTATGAAAATACACAAGAATATTTAAACTAGTTTAGAAATCTTAAGTTAAAATATGCATGTGTTTTTATTAGAATTATAAAATGTTTAAATTTAGTAAATAAATGTTAGTTAATAAATTGTCTTTCAAATTAAACTTTATTTGTCAGTCAATTCCTTTTAACAAATTCTTTTATCAAGTCTTTTAACCACTAATTATGTATAATCTATTAGTGATTACAAACAGCTGAGCTAGTCGTGGATTTAGGCATTGAGTTAGTGGCCATTGCTCAAAGTGCATTATTTATTCATTCTTGAATAGATAGCTGGTGCCTGTGTTTATACACAAACAAAAAAAAAGTGCTTTGAACTTGGTGTTGAACTCAGCAGTCGAGAAGAAGTTATGTCCTGGAAATGTAACTCTAGTTATATATTTTATAGCTATCGTTTGGGCATACATACTCGTATGTTCTTCTCTGCCTAAGAGACCGGTGTTTCAAATAAACATATTCAAACACGGTTCAAATGGCTTTACCCAATGTGGGCCAAACTTGTCATAAATGACAGTTAATTAAATACTTTGTTCTTATTGAAAATAAAAATCTAGAAAGTTAAATTACATATGTAAAAGTGTTTTAATTTAAAAAAAAAAAAAAAGAATTGACCGAAATTTTTTTTTCGAAGTGAAAAGAGATTTTGACATATATGCTATCAAATCAGAGTCAATTAGATGTTATGGGTGGAGTTAAAGCATTAAGATCGGGTAGTGAAAAGGACTAAAAGGGTGGAGTTAGTGTGAGTTTCCATCTTAATAAGAAAAAATAAATAAAGAAGTCATATTTAAATTTAGTTTAACATAAGCGCTAGTACTTTGAAATTGAAATTTTTGAAAATAGATCCAAAAGAAAGCCCAATATATTTAAAAAATCCCCAGTTAGTAGAAAAGGAGAAAGAAGAAGTATATGAGATGCAAATGATGATGAAAATGATGATGAATATGATGGAAGAAATGCATCAAGAAATTAAACAAAGTCAACAAGAATTGTGTCAGAAATTTGAGCAAAGCCAACAAGAGCTCAAAGAAGAACTCAAAGCAGAATTGAAGGCAGAAATTAGTCAGGTTAAAACAGAAATTAAAGAACTCAGAGCAGAAGTAAGAGAAATAAGATGTGAGATAATGGTAAAGGTAGAGAAGAACCAAGAAGTTATAGAGTTAGATTTAATTAAAGAAAGTCAGGAAGTTGAAAAGGAAGTTGAGGTGATAAAAGACATAGAAATTGAATTAGAATCAGATAGCATTGTGATAAATAAAGTAGACAAACATAAGTTCAAGGTAGTAGATAGTGTAGAAAAGTTTTTACAAAAATTTAAAAAGGTTAAAGTAAATGTTCGCATTCATTGTAGACGTAGATTTAAAACAAAAAGAAAGCGTAGAAAAAAATATTCCCAGATTGAAGTAATTCGGAGTTTGTCTAGGTATAAAGGTTTTCTGAGTTACGAAGTCGAAAACAGAACGGAAAGAGAAAGAGATAAAGCAATAAAATATAAAAGCAGAACCGATAAGAGAGGAAAGTTAGTTTATATTATAGAATTTGTAGAAAGAACAAAGGAGCCACCAGACATAGTGTAAGAGTTAGTAATCGGGCGGAATAGTAAAGGAAATAAACAAAAAGGACTGGAAATGGACTATGAGTCTAACATAATTATTTTGACGTAGGTGAAAAGCCTGAATTAGAATTTCGCTATTTAAAATGATGGATTGTTTTGTCAAATAATAATAATGGAGGCTTCACAAAATAAAAATTTTTTTTTTCTCCACGCACATATTAATTAAGGAAATGCTCGTAAATGAACAGTTCAAATAAATAAAAAATCAATAAAATCAAGTTAAACAAATGGGTCAAATTAATGATATAAAAGTAAAGTTGTAGATTTAAATAAATGAAAAGATAATGAAATTTCTAGAATAAAATTAAGTTAGTCAAATAGATATTGGTATAATGATGAATTGTAATAAAGTAAAACAGTTTTTTTTGACTCTCTGAGTACACGTACGTTAATATATAAGGTAAACAAATGTTTAAAAAATAATATTGTAATATAAATAATATTCATAAGAGTTTAGAATAGTATTGTAAGATTAAATAAAATAAAAGTTTTTTTTTTAAGAATATACGCACATAAATAAAGAAGTTAGGTAATTGTTTAAAAAATAATAGTGTAATTAAATAAATATGTAAGATAATGTTCGTAATAATATAAATAAATATGTTCATGTGTATTTAAAATGATATTGTAGGATTAGTGATAAATATAAATGAAAGTCAATCTAAGTTGCATTAAGAGTGTATAAGGGTTCGAAATTAAGGGATGAGGGTAGTATTGAAATAAGTTAGATAAGGATTAAGTTTAAAGCTCTCAACTGGATAAATTCTAGTACCCGCAACAGATTGGCCAGGATCATTCCTGTTTTAAAAAGCGCACTGGCAACAACCAGAGTAAGTCATAAGCCACTTTTCAGGGGAGAATCCCCATATCTCGTACCTCATTTTCCAAAGTGTAAGTCAGAAATGGACAGTTGAAAATTCCTGCCATTGCAGCTGCTTAGTCAAAGTTTGATCAAGAGAATTGGCAATCGTTTTCCAGGCTGTAAGTCAGAAATGGACAGTTGAAATTCCTGCCATTTGCAGCCACCTTCTCTTAGTCAAAGTCCGATCAAGAGAATCGGCAGCCAAAGCTTCATTTATAAAAGATCCCTGTGCCACAAATTTAGTTTGTCCTCGTGGTCATTATCCAGGACGAACATTGTAAGCAATGTTACCATCATAGAAAGAAGAAAAGCATAATTGGAGATTGCCCTTAGCATGGAAAGGAAAAGATACCAAAAAGCAAACTTAGAAAGAATAATAAATTAAGATTTAATGTGGTCAGAGATAAAATGGTCAAAAATGACACATTTTACTCTCAAAAGGAAAGGCAGTGTAATGTACCTATATTGATATAGGCACATATAATTTTATCTAAAATTATATTATTAAAATAATCTTTCGTTAAAGAAAAACATAAAATTAAATGTTGAAGAGTTTATTGCAGTTTGTTTTAGAAAAGGATAAGAATCAAGTAGTTTTCTAGCGTTAGTTTTGAAATAAAAAAGCTACAATTAATTAATCAGAAGGGGAGAGGGGTGTTTCATTAGAGAAATTAAACTAAGGGTTATAAAAGGAAGTAAAGAGTTTTTATTAGTATTCGTAAAAATATAATTTAAAAAGTTAAAACATACAAATCTCTTTTCATTCAAGTTTAATTAAAGAAAAAATAATGTTAAAACTAAATAGTAAATTGTATTAAAAATATATGTGCGTATATATGTGCGATTTGTAAATAAATAAAATGTATGCGAAATAAAAGAAGATTATCATTAAAAACACGGCAATGGTTATTAATTAAAATATAAAACAACATCTCTGCATGGCTATTACTAATTAAGCAATCTTCCAAAACACGTTTATCAAAGGATTAATTGATAAAGAATTTCGACAACAGATATTTGCCGGAGGATATTGAAAAGAAAACACTTCATTGGTATAAATACTGAATATTTTATCGGACAATCAGTTGAGACAAGTCAGTTCACAAAGTAATTGAGTAGTGCAGTTCAGAAATTAATTGAGCAGTAACAAACAAAATGCAGTGTTGAGAAGATCTTGGGAACGCATGTTTATCTCCAGCCCAGATGTCCTAGAAAACAGCAGATCTGCCCATGAAATAATGTCAGCTTAACATCTTAGAAAATCTCCATCAGTATCTATTTGTCTCCGATAGTAATAATCATGAAAATCAGGAAACTCAGCAAGGAAACATCCCAGCTGGCTGGAAGCATTCATACTGGAACCATTCATACTGGAAGAAACAACAAACAAGAAGATAACAAAGTGTTAAATCTACGTTCAAAATCCTAGGTAAAACGTTTGCTTATTTTCATTTATACTGTAATAGCCATTGCATTTCATTAATTCGTGCAAATCCTCCAAGAGTCTAATTATATGAACTCAATATCATACATAAATGAACTATTGATATGTGTGTTTAAATTTCAAATGCTATGTAATACTTTATTATTATTATGTGTGTGCATGAGTTAATATGTGTGTGATCCTTATATCAATATTATTGGTTAAATTAGATAAATACCAGTGTTCAGTTATGAAAATATACAAGAATATTTAAACTAGTTTAGAAATGTTAAGTTAAAATATGCGTGTGTTTTTATTAGAATTATAAAATGTTTAAATTTAGTAAATAAATGTTAGTTAATAAATTGTCTTTCAAATTAAACTTTATTTGTCGGTCAATTCCTTTTAACAAATTCTTTTATCAAGTCTTTTAACCACTAATTATGTATAATCTATTAGTGATTACAAACAGCTGAGCTAGTCGTGGATTTAGGCATTGAGTTAGTGGCCATTGCTCAAAGTGCGTTATTTATTCATCCTTGAATAGATAGCTGGCGCCCATGTTTAAACACAAACTAAAAAAAAGTACTTTGAACTTGGTGTTGAACTCAGCAGTTGAGAAGAAGTTATGTCCTGGAAATGTAACTCTAGTTATATATTTTATAGCTATCGTTTGGGCATACATACTCTCCGAGTATGTTCTTCTCTGCCTAAGAGACCGGTGTTTCGAATAAACATATTCAAACACGGTTCAATATATATATATATATTATGAATTTGTTACCAATATATTTATTTTTATTAACCCTTAAACCGCTAATTAAATCATTGGTTGTATGAGATAAAAATCAAATCTTTTAATTGGCCAACTCACAAACTGAAGACAAAGCCTATTGTTAAAACATATTCGTCTATAATATTAAATTCAACTCAGATACGTTTATAAAAAGTATATAATTAATTTTTCAGGTCATGAAGAAAACGAAAGTTCTTTCAAAAATAAATTGCTATTTATTTATTCTAAGATATTCTATATCCAACATAAAAGTTATAATGTAAACAAAAAGATCGACTTTTTACGTTATAGAAAAGTAAATATTTCTTTTTACTACATCTTCAATATATTTACTTAAATCTTCAATATTTTTCGAAAATAATTTTGTTTTTTTATTATTCTCTCTGAAAATTATGTTTAATTTCCATAAATATTATTTAATAATAATTTAAATCGTATTCGAAATGAAAATCTCAGCGTTTTTCTTTATTTTCTTTGATCAGGCAGTTTCTTTGTTCTTTCCACCAATCAGAATGTCTTTTTCGGCTGAGAGCATGCTAAGAACCAATCACAAATAATGTTCCTTCTTTGTTTAGGTTTAAAATGCGTTTTTTTTTATTTTTTACTTCTAAAATAAATCAAGATGTCACCATCTACAAACTTTTAACGAATTAAATACGTATTTACTTATCGTTAAACAACTAAGTGGGATTTTGATCCACCCGCGAAAGGTTAATAGCATAAATAATATTACTATTATAATATGTAAGCACATATGACTTCAAAATTTTCAAAAAATGAGGATTCATATATATAATAACAGTCCCTACCTTCGTATTTTTCAGACACTTATTTCTAAGGTTACAGCCTTAGTAAATTATTACTTATATATAAGGATAAATTATTTGTTATAATAACAACAAGTGACGTTCAACTAAAAATAAGTTTATCAAAAAAATAAATTTAATAATAAAAGATAAATGAAATAAAATAATATATAAATTATATTTGACATTGATAAGAAAATTTTTATTTTAACTAAAAATTTCATTGCTAGACAAACACCAGACTTTTATTAAAAAAGGAATTATTTTAAGCATTTTTGTCTGATTTAAAAGATTCACAGTTGATACTCTATCAGGGGAATTTATTTTAATAATAATATATCACAATCAGATAAAACAAAATATCTTATTAAATTTATTTAGCTAATCTAAAAATAATTCCCTTACTAAACAAAGGTCAAATTATTTAAAATAAAAATAATAATACAATTCTTAACTACAATTAATAATTTATAAAAAAAAAAATCTTATTTTTTTTATAAGAATTAGTTCAAATTAGAGTAAAAAATAGAATTCAGATCCAAGGAAAAGAATAAATCGGATTAAAAACTTTATGAATATTCACCACTTTCAAGATGAAATACCTTATTTTTGAGCAGAAGAAAAAAGAATTCACAAAAATCAACATTTTTTGTAATAAAAATATATTTCACATTTTATGTTCATAAATATTCAAAAAAGCTTTTAGACTAAATTAATAATTAATACATCCTCATATAGATTTGCAAAATCTAACTATATTAATGGAGATTAAATTAATCAAGAACTAGATTTCCCAAAGCTATATTCTTGCTATCTTCATGCACTTATAACTGCAGAAAAAAATTCCATTTTAATGTTGTATCAACAATAAAAAATGAAGTCCTGATTGTATCAGAAATGGGATTGCCTGACTTTTCAAATCAATGACAAATTGCTGAAATTATAAATAAATAATATGTAATAGGGAAGTTTTATTTTTTAAATTTTATAACCATGTATAACTATCATGTAAAATTATGTTCATAAACTTCCAAATGGCAGTAATGGTATTAATAATAGAAGATAATTATTACATTTCACATAATCATGTCCAACAAATATTTGATTTCATACAAATAAATCAAAGTCTTTATATATTTGTAATATTAATCAGGCAAATACAATTGTTTTTACAGTTTTTGATATATATATATATATATATAAATATCAATTTTATATATATATATATATAGTTAGTCGAGTTATTCAATCATTATGAATCCCACTTTGCATTATATTAATATCTAATAAAAAGACTGTTTCTAATTATAATCTTTATCAGTGTCCAAAATTTTGGCTTTAACATGGCATATTTAAAAAATTCTTATACCACTTACATACTATAAATTTTATATACAGAAAGAAGTAACTGCAATATATAGTGATTTCTGTTCATTCATTATCTCTGACTGATATGGAGTTCTACTAAAACAGAACAATTCTTAACATTATGAGCTTTTAAATTAATATAGGCTTCAATATTTATAGTTACCTTATAAACATTGCCTAAACAGATAAGCAAGAGTATTAAAACTAAATATTTTCTCTAATTAATTGATACAAACAACATTATTCTAAAATTTTTAAATTAAAAATTTTTCATAATCATTTTTATAACCCTTTCTGTGTTTAAACTTTCTATTAACAGTTTGAATTAAAGTTCCAGACGTTTAATTGGTCAATTACAGAATCAGCAGTAAAATATATTTATTGTTTAAAAGTATATTTGTTTTATTTAATTTCTAAAATGCAAATTAATAATTCATTACATTAGTAAATGAAAATGTTTTAAAAAATAAATTTATTATAATTGATGAAAATAATCTATAGTTGTAAATATAAAATGTATGTTTGTCATCCAATTATAAATTGAAGCTATAGGATATTGAATTGACTTCTTTGTTAACTTGCCTTCATGTAAAAATAAATATTTTTTATTAAAATCTATCTCAACTATTCATTTAAAGTAAATAATATGTCACAAATAGTTTATGAAAAAACTAATAAATGTGTAAAAAAAGTTCTAAATCACATATTTTCACTTGGAAAATCAAAACAAAGAAATAGAACTGACAACCAATCAATGCCTTGGAAGGCAGACTCTATCACATTGTTATAGCTTTACATTTATATTTTTAAATAATCAATCAAAACAAGATTAAAATAAACAAGTCTTAATATTTGTTTATTTTAATATTGTTTTGATTGATTATTAATTTTTTTATATATGACAATATTATGTATAAATAAATTGTATTGGATATTTGACCATTATAACATTTAAATATAACTGTTTTATTAGTTATAAAAAATATTATGATGACAGTATTACTCAGTACAGTTTTTCCTTAGAAAAATTGGTAAAATAACATTAAAGATAACAGTAAGAGAGTGAATTAAAAGCCATAAAAACATGGACAATGTAAGAGCACAATTCATGCTCAAAAATGATTAAGTGCAAAGTATACTTAAATTATCTTTTACAATGTCTATGTATATTAAATTAACATCTTTGTTTCTACAAAAAAATGTTTTTCATTATTTTGTCACATTAATAATTTAGTTTACTTTTGTGAGAGACAGAAATAAATTAAGTAATATATTTGTCATAAATATGTTTTTATATTTAAATTAGATAATTTATTTCAAAATACCAAGAAATTTTTTTAAACTAACCTTGTGAATCATATTTTAAAATTAATATAAACAACATTTGTGTGTACATTCATTCTTCTTTTATATGAGTTAAACATTTATACACACACCAAGTTTCAAAGTTATGTTTTACAATTTTAAAGGGCATGAGACATTAAGTCTCAGCATATATAAATATGTAGATGTAAGTAAGAAATTTGATCTTAAAAATTTTTCAGTTTATATTCATCTCAAGCAACTGATACATATGTCTACATACATGCAAATGGATAAGTATTGGTTCTGTACAATATATATATATATATATATATATATATATATATATATATATATATATATATTGGGCATCATTTATATTTTTGCATATGGTTGTAAATGGAGGACTAATATAAATTGAAATTTCTCTACTTACATATTGTAACAGAATGTATTACTGATCACCAACAATAATAAATATAATAGTAAGTATAAGCCGATTACGAATAATATGTTCCATAAATTTAGGCAATTAAATTAATAATAAGTGGACAGCTGTTCAATAAACAGCCCACGGACTTGAATAACTATAAATGTAATGGAAAATATTATAACTGAGCAGAGCTAGTTGGACTGCAAGTGCAACATAGATTTGGGTGACCAAAATATAAAAGATAAAATTATGAATCAAGTAGTTTTCTCCAATTAAGTCCTTTTTAATTGAATAATTTAAAATATAATGGATAAATGCTGTGCTTAGGTGACCAAAAATGTCACTAATAGATAAATACATAAATAAGTTGATCCACAAATGGCTTTGTGATCATTTAGATTTACATCCATAATGAATCTGCAATGCATCAATAAATCTATAAATACATGTTTTTTTCTCAGCAGAAAAGAAGTAAATAGAATTTAATAAGTGATGATTTACTTGCTAATAAGGTGTAGTATAGGATATACAATTAACTACTTTAATAATGAAAGATAAATTGTGCAACACAATAATTTTGTATAATAGAATGATTTGGGCAACAGGTCAATTAACAGATACTTCAGTTATCAATAAAATATAAATTTATTGAAGCAAATGTTAACTTATTTAGAAATCAAGACAATTAACATCATATTTTTATTCAACAACTGCAATCTAACATCAGTCAATGTTGAGCTGGTATTTTCTGCCATCACCCCCCTCCCCATATATATATATATATTAATAAAAATTACATATATGTTATTTTGAAATGAAAATTATTTTTTGAAATATGATTTTAAACGTTTTTTTTTTGTCTTTTGTTTAATTATCTCAAAGAAATCAGCCTTTCTTCAGTTCTTGAAATCTAATTTTGAATAAAAATTTGTTTTGTGTGTTTCTAAATTAAAAGAATTCTTAAAAATAGTCAGGTGGAAAAGAAAAGAAAGAAAAAGTATGGATTAAATTTTTTGTAATAATCTTTATTGTTGAGACTTCTGATGGTGAAGGTATTTTTGTTATCTATTACATTCTACAATTTGGAAGGTTTCTATAGGATTAAAGGCAAAATATGACAAAAAAGGACATAAAATAAAAGTGTGAATCTCAAAAACTATAAATTAAGGAGTAGCTTTTTGAGGGACTATTTGATATTTTGCTTGAAATTGCTTGACGATTTGATTTTAATTTACCTTGGACTCCTATACAGTTTAAATATTGAAAAGATAAATTAAAAAAAAGAATATTAGAGAGTGCATAGAATATTTTGGACAGCCAAGAGACACCAGAACTTCCCCCTTGGGAAACTTTTCCTTCCACCACCATCTGGAACTGTCAATATAAATGCTGACATAATGAAATTTGAACAGGTAGAGCTAGCTGAAGAAATGGGACATAATGGAGAATCCATGCCAGCCATTGGATTAAGATTCATATAAGAACTTTCCCCCACAGGATTAAAGAAATTACACTGATCAATCAGAGTAATTATAAACTTTTCTCCAATAAATATTTTTTTTAGTGTATAATCATAATAATAAAATTACAAAAGACATTCACCTAACAACAAAATAAATAAGTTTCAACAATAGAGAGGATTTTATGGGTCTTATTAATTATGTGTATTTTACTAACTCAAATTAATCAATATTATATCTTTTGTTGTTTTCCTAATAATTTTTATTATTATTATTATACTACCAATATATATATATATATATATATATATTGGTAGTATAATAATATATATATAAATATATATATATATATATATATATATATATATATATATATATATATATCAAAATGAAGATTGTTTACTCAATCTAAAAAAACCAGTAGGTTTTGAATAGTGTTTATCATTTGTGAGAGAGGGTTTGAGTGTCACTATCCAGGTCACTCTTATTAGTAAGTCACCCTTGAAGTTTATTCCTAGTTTCTATTTTTCAGCAATTATTTCATACTTTTAATATATGTAGGTTAAGTGATGGTGAATGTTCCTTTAAGAAAAGATTTGTTAATTAAGTTTGTTAGTATTGAATAGATCAAGTTAGTTTGGTTAAATAAAAAAATATATAATAAATAATTCAAGCTTAAGCTGGTGTTTGTATTAATTTAAGCATTATTTAAGTACTTAAGGATCCTTTTTATAGAAGTAAAGTCTGGTCTTGATTATGATGTAAAATTACATTTGGTTATTGCTGTTCATAAATAAATGAATAACTATTATTGCTGAACATGTTTTTGCAATCTGTTTCTAGGTTATATACCTAGTGGTGCCCTTGTTCAGCCATCTTATTTTGTAACTTTTAGTAAAAAACATCTGGACAGTGCAAAATGTCATGTCACATAGTAAAAGGATAGAAAATGGTTTCCCACCATATGCAGCTTATTTATTTAATAAGCTCCATAAATTTAAGGGAAGAAAAGGTAGCTGAGGCAGGTTTGGGTGCTGGAATAGAATAGTATTCCAGTAGGGGAGGGTTTTGAGGTTTGTAAGTATTTTTCAAATATTTTAGATAAAAATGCAAGATAGAATTAAAATAAAAATATTAGGAGGAGAAAAAGAGAAAACCCTATTTGAATATTTAAAATGCTTGGAGGAGTGTATTTGTATGTACAAGGTAAAGGAAGAAGAAAAAATAATCATAGCAAGTATTCATTTGGTAGGCACACAGGAGAGATTTATGGAGAATGATACAGAAAAAAACAAAATAATGCATACATTTTGGAAGGTAGAGAGACAAAAACGATTCAAAGACATAAAGAATTAGAAAGGTATAAAAAAGAAGAGGGGAGAGGGTATTCAATTTTTTTAAGACAAATGGTAAAATTGAGAGGAGTAATAGAATATCCTATTCCAGAATGTAAGATTACAAATATCATAAAAAATATTCCAAAAAAAATGTACAAAAGAGATTAGTAATCTATAGGTGTGAAAGATTGGAATACATATTGGAAGCCTTTAAAGATGAAGAAAGGGTACAGAAAGAAGTGGAACAATAATAACTACTTAGACTGTTAAATGTAGTTATTGAAGAAGAAAAAAGATTCAGAAAATGGCTGAACAAACCTGCGTTGTGATATCAATAAAAGTACAGGGGATAGAGATAAAAGCTTTGCTAGACACAGGTAGTCAAGTCTCCATAATATTGAACAAAATATTAGATCAAATCAAAAGTTCAAAGGAGGAATACAGTTGTTACCATTAAGAAAGTCTGAAATAAGAGTTAAGTTGAACCTTACACAAATATATGGAGAAATAAAGGTTGGGAAAAAAGATATAGCTTATGTTATTGTCAATGTCTGACATGGTAGAGGATCTTATACTGGGGTCAGATTTTATACATCAAACCAGGACAAAAATTAATTATAGCAAAAAGAATATAGTAATAGAAAATAAAAAAGTGCCATTTAGTAATCATAGCAGACAAAGTAACAGTAAGGTAGCATATATGGTAACCAACAATATATATGAAGAAATAGGAGTTAGGGAGTAATAATAGTGACTGGGAAAGTCAACTTAAAGAGGTACTTTTGCAACATGAACAAGTATTTGCCACAAAACCTGGAATTAAAAGGGCAATGTTCACTGAATAAAGATAAAATAAGAATCACCTTTTCAGGTTAACTCATACCCAATTTCAATCAAATACAAAGATGAGGTCGATAAATAAATACAACAGATGTAACAATGTATCATAAAAAATCAACAGTCACCAAATATAAACCCTCTGGTAATTGTAAAAAAAGGCTCTATGAGAGTATGTTTAGTCATTTGTCAGATAATACTATTACTATACCTGACCTAGATGTACCACCATGAATTACGGATTTGCTGTTGGAATTTAAGGGAAAGAAATATTTTTCATTATTCCATTTGACATCATGCTATTAAAAGATGCCACTCTGTACCGATGATAAAAAGTACACTGCATTTTGCTATGAAGGCTCTATGAACATGTTTTAATGAATTCCATTTGGATTTGTTTGCAATGATTCAAAGCTACTGCAATGTTGAGACCAGGTACTATCTAAGAGGGTAAGAGAATTCATACTATATTATATGGAGGATGTCGTGATAGTGTCATGGTCACCTCAGGGACATTTGAAAATCTTAGTCAAGTTTCTCTTGGAGTGTCACTAAAAACATCACAATAAATATAAAAAAAACAGTAGCATAATACAAGAAGAAATTATATTTCTGTGTCATCTCATTTGTGCTCAAGGTGTGAGACCTCATCCTGAAAGGTTGAAGCTATCATTAGATTTCCTCAGCCAAAGAGTAGAAAACAAATTAGGTTGTTTTGGGGTATATAATTTTTAGCAAAGGTTCTACTAGAATTTTTCTACAGATACAAAAGTGCTTATTCAGCCACTGAAAAAAGAGAGTAAGTGGGAGTGGACAGAAAAACAAGATAAAGGATTTAATCAAATCAAAGGAAAATTTCCAGGGACCATTAATTCTTTAACCGCCTCTTACGAGGCATCTTGTCGACATCTGACGTCACTCTAATTCTGCTAGTTTTAATGATAGAATATTCGTTTGACAGTTATTGATTAGGTTTTTAAAAGTTCTGTAAGATGGTGCCGTCTTCCAAATTATTTTACAAGTAAAAAATCAAAAAACCGCATTTAAAACTAAACAAAGAAGAACCTTGTCAGTGATTGGCTGTCAGCCAGCTCTCAGCCAAAAAAGACATTCTGATTGGCTGGAAAGAACAAAGAAACCACCTGATCAAAGAAAAGAAAGAAAAATGCTGAGATTTTCATTTCGAATGTAATTTAAGTATTAAAAAAATATAATTTGAGAAATTAAAATAGTTTTTTAAAAAATATACTAAAAAAACAAAATTATTTTCGAAAAATATTGAAGATTTTAGTAAAAATATTTAAGATTTAGCAAAAAGAAATCTTTACTTTTCCATAATGTAAAATTGAAAAAAAGCGTTTGTGTCAGCACTTTTTTGTTTAGACATTCGCTTTATATTTGCCGAAATTGAATATATTTTATAATAAATAAATAGCAATTTATTTTTGAAAGAACTTTCGTTCTCTTTCATAACCTGAAAAATTAGTAATATACTTTTTATAAACATATCTGAGTTGAATTTAATATTATAAGCGAATATGTTTTAACAATAGGCTTTGTCTTCAGTTTGTGAATTGGCCAATTAAAAGATTTGATTTTTACCTCATACAATCAATAATATAATTAGCAGTTTAAGGGTTAAACTTGCTTATCCAGTTTTTGACAAATTCTTTATGTTACCAATAGATATTAGAAGAGTAGGATTGGGGATGGGATTATTTTAGGAGAATGAAGAGAAAATATCTCAAGTTTTATATTTTTAAGTAGGACATTAAATTCAGTGGAAAGAAATTATACCACAACTGAAAGGCAAGTGATGGCAATTGTTTGGACATTAAATAAACTTAAGCATTTACTCCTGGAGTCTGAGGTTATTATAATCACTGATCATAAAAGTTTTAAGTTCATAAATAAATGCTATTTAACAAATTATAGGCTTATAAAAAGGGCTTTATACCTACATCCATTGCATTGGGAGGGAAAACATAGTGCCTGATATATTGAGGAGAAACCTGATTCCAGACCACAACCAAAACTTAATACCAAAGGAAGCTTGATTAACAACTTTTAGAACAGATCCTGAGTTGTTTTTGCAAACCTCAGATGCTATATGTAGGAAGTTAATACAATGGTGCAATAAAGCAAATTACAGACAGATAGAAATTACCACATGATGGAAAAACCAATTAAATCTGTATAACATAACAAACTGGTAGTTGATGTTTGCTGGAGAATAGTTATATCTCAAAATTTAAGAGAGAGACTAATAAATTATGTGCATAAAATGTATGGGTATTATGCGTCACTTAAAACATGTAAACTTTTACAGAGATGGTATTATTGATCAAAATTGTATAAGTCAGTTGTTGCTACATTACAGAAGTGTCATGAATGTTAGCAAAATAAATAGACTAATAAAAATTTATGTTGGGATGCTGGTACCAATAATAGCTAAAATCCCGAATGAGCTACTAGCCATTGATTTTTATGGTCAGCGTCCCTTATTTTGTAAATGTAGACAAATATTAGTGATGTATGATGTTTTTTCAAAATTAGTACAAGCCTACCAACATAGGGCTGATGCCAAATCCTCCATAACCATGCTAGTGAAGAAATTTATCCAAATGGGAAAACCTCAAATAATTTTGAGTGACCATGAAACTCCTTTTATATCAAAGGAATGGAAAAGTTGGTTTTAACAAAAATAGATACACCACACACTCACCTTTATTTATAACCCCAAGTCTAACCCATGTAAAAGTGTTATAAAAGAATTGGGGTTCTTACTTTATGTACATTTAAAATGGAACCATAAGCAGTGGTTTAAAGTATTGCTACAAATAATAAAAATCATCAATTGTACATACCATAAGGCTACTGGACCTATAGTGTACAAAGCCTAAAACCATTTAAAGAGAATGAGGAAAAGATCCCATAACATGGTTAAAAGTTTTTTCCCTCGTGAGAGAGAGAATGCAATGAGCTGGTATTTAAACCATCTCATATATATATATATATATATATATATATATTGTAATGGAACGTACTTGCTGCATTCCATTTAAATTGAAGAAAGAAGGCCCCAAACATTGGGAAAGCCAAATATAATGGAATTTATCTTTATATATGATCTCAAATGAAAATAAACATATGAACTTTTGTAACAATAATCATTAGTTAACCAAGCCCCTAACTTTGAGACACCAAATGTAATGAATAATTAAACGAACATATTATGCTGACCACGTTGTGGTGTCCAAATGTAATGGAACATACTTTTACTCCATTATACCAATCATCAGTTAACTAGGACCAACAGTTTGTGGTTCCAAATGTAATGGACAATATATCATATAAACATATTATACCTCAAATGTAATGGAACATCAATATATGAGAAGAAAATAATGCTTCAAACATTGTATTATAAACGTAATGGAATATATATATAATCTAAATGAATCCAATTGTTGAGAAATCCTGATATAATAGATTGTATGATTTAAATGAAGAAAGACAAAATTATCCCAGTTATATTTAAATAAATTGTTTATATGCCCTTCCAACTAGCTATACATGAAATAAATCTAAAATCATACAGAGCAATGAGATCTATCATTATAATTTATTTTCAAGGTTGATATGACTAACTAATCAAATTTATATCAGAAACAAAGGGAATTCTATTAAATCCAATATACACATCTATTATGTAAATTTATGTATATCTAAACATATCAATGAATAATAATATGTGTAAGTGGCCTAAAGACTAAACAATAAGTGAAATATGAAGTTATCCTTTATTAAATTGTGAATTCAATTAATTTCATAATGACTCTGGCATTAAAAGAAAAATAAGAATAAAATATTAATACTCTTTCAAATAAATTACAAAGGCATTACTTATAAAACAAATAGTACATCCTTTATTTTTATATTAGGATTTAATTTTAGGTAATATCAACGTTTTAAATACAAACCCAAATAATAAATATACATATATACTTGCAATAAGTATATATATTAAATATATAAAGACATATCTGTGCTTAACAAGTAGGTATTAATATAAATACAAATCCATATTTATATTTTTCAGATATTTAAAATAATAAATAAAATAAAAAATTATATACAGCAAATATATATAAATTATTGTTTTGGTATGCATAAGAATCATTATATAAAGTTAAAAAAAAATGGAAATAAATTAATAATAAAACAATTTTTATAATAAACATTTGCGAATAGGAATTTACTTATTAAAATATACATAACAACTCATATGCAACCCAAACTTATAAGCCATACTTTAAGATTTTAAATTACTTAAGTATTAATTTTAACACCTGTTAAACGTTTATTGCTGTTAGAAAACAAGATGCTTGAATTGAATATTTATAAAACGTTATATTTTATAATGAAAAATAAAAGTAAACAAAATATCGATTTCAAAAATATATTTATATATCATTTATACATATAAAATTATTGACTACCTTTCAAAGTTCACATGTCCAGTTTTCCTTCAAAAGTCAAATTATTCCTTTGTTTTATTTCTTTATCCGTTTAATATTAGAATGCATTCTAGTGAAGGTGAGGAAATTATCACGTTAGAGAAAATTGTCAATTCTTGGATATATGTATATTTTTATCCTTCTAAAATTTCTTTCCTTGAAAAATAAATAAATAAATTGAAATGTTAAATCCAATATATTAATTCTAGTTATCTTCAGATTATTATTAGATTGACCATTATAGATTCCAGATAGCTATGTCAAATTTCGGCTTCAGACGCGATGAAATATATGTATTGAAATTTTCTTAGTTTTTTCTTTTTAAACTGCTTTGGAATAAATGAAAGAAAACGCTGCAGCCTCTTGGCTGCGATATATCCCTATTAGCCTGTCATGATTTATGTATTTACCATAGAAATCTATCTTATTCCAATATTCTGAAGAATGGTAATTTCAAAGAAACAAAGTACAACAAAATTTTATCCTTCAGTTGGTTTTTATTACTATCTTAATAATAATAATAATAATGGCTTCTTTTTTATTGTTGCTCCACGTGCTAGCAAATGCTGTTTTGAAAACCCTCGTTACACATGTTTTCTTTTAAACAATTAACATTAAAAAAAAAAAATATCAAGCATATATATAAAAAATATTAAATTGAAAATTTATTTGACAGCTTTAAAATATACATAAATAATAATATTGCATTTTTTAATAATCACTGCAAATAAAATAATTTTTTTATATAATCAACAATTTATATGTCTTTAATTATTTATAATAATTAAATATTCATAACGATGTACTATTAACATATAAATAAAAATAATAACTTCAAACAATAACTATACCTAATAACCATAAACAATAATAATACTTCATATATAAACATCAACTCAAAGAAATTTTTTTTTTTAATAACAAATGACAATTTTTAAAATATAGATAGACTTATCGATATTTACAATATATATATATAATATAGTAAAAATGTGTACGTTATTTTGACATACAATTATTTTTGAAATAAGATTTCAAAAGTTTTTTTTTGTCTTTTGTTTAATTATGTTGAAGAAATCAGCTTTTTTCTGTTTAAGTATTTAGTTAAAATTAAATCTTGGAAATTTAATTTTGAATAAGTTTTTTTTGTGTGTATTTCTAAATTAAAAGAATTCTTCGAAAAAGTGATTGGGGTGGGGGAAGAAAAGAAAGAAAAAGTTTATAGATATTTTTTTAATTAACTCTATTGTTGAGTCTTCTGATAGTAAAGTGAATGTTTGTATAAAATTCAAGGCAAAATATGACCAAAAAGGATCTTAAAAAAGTGTGAATCCAGTCTTAAAACTATAAATTAAGGAATAGCTTTTTGAGGGATTACTTGATATTGTGCTTGACATAGTGATTAACTGGTTGTTTTTGATTTAGCCCAGACTCTTAATCAGTTTAAATATTGAAAAGATAAATTAAACAAAAAATATTGGAGAGTGCAGAGAATATGTTGGATGGCTAAGAGATACCAGAACTTTCCTCTGCTGGAATTTTTCCTTCCACCATCAACTGGAACTACCAACATAGTCAAATTTGAACATGTAGAGCTAGATGAAGAAATTGGACAAAATGGAAATACTGAAGAATCCATGCCATCCATTGGATTAAGATTCATAAAAGAACTTTTCCCCACAGAATGAAGAAACTACACTGATTGTTCATGGTAATTATGAACTTTTCTTGAAGAAATATTTTTTTAGTGAATAATGGCATAATATAATTATGAAAGACATTCACCTAACTATAAAGATAAATAAGTTTCAACAATTGAGAGGGTTTTATGAGCCTTATTAATTATGTGTATTTTACTAACTCAAATTAAACAATATTATATCTTTTGTTGTTTTCCTAATATTTTTTATTATTATTATACTACCAATATAGATATCAAAATAAATATTGTTTATTTGATCTAAAAAATAGGTTTTGAATAGTATTTAACATTTGTGAGAGTGTGTTTGAGTGCCACTATCCAGGACACTCTTATTAGTATGTTGCTCTTGAGGTTCATTCCTGGTTTATATTTTTCCATTATGACTTGGTATTTTTAATATATGTAGGTTAAGTGATGGTGCATATTCCTTCAAGAAAGAATATGATAATTAAGTTTGTTAGTATTGAATAAATAGAGTTAGTTTGGTTAAATAAAAAAGAAGTATAATAAATAATTCAACCTTAAACAGGAGTTTGTTTTGATTTAACAATTATTTAAGTAGTTAAGGATCCTTTTTATAGAAGTAAAGTCCGGTTTAGATTATGTTACATTTGTAATTGCCATTTGTAAATAAATGAATAATCATGATTGTCAAACATGTTTTTGCAACCTGATTCTAGGTTATATACCTAGTGACACTCTTGTTCAGCCATCTTATTTTGTAAAAATAAATACAGACAGTGCAAAATGTTATGGTACATAGTAAAAGGATAGAAAATGGCTTCCCAATGTGTGGGCCTATTAACTTAATAAATGATCTGAGTTTAGGGAAATAAAGGCAGTTGAAGCAGGTTCAGGTGGTGAAATAGAGGAGATAGTATTTCTGTAGGGGGGGGGTTGGAAGTATTTTCAAAATATTTTAGATAAAAAATGCAAGATAGAATTAAAAAAAATATGTTTGAAGAGAAATAGTGGAAACCCCATTTGAATACTTAGAAAGCTTGAAGGAGTGTTTGTGTATGTACAAGACAAAGGAAGAGCAGAAAATAGTTAAGGAACTAATCAAAAGTACTTCTGCAGATTGAAAGATTATATATAATAGTTAATTACTATTCTATTTATTATATATATATATATTGTAAGGAATGGAAAATATATATATATATATATATATATTGTAAGGAATGGAAAAATCTACCCTTTCTTTTAAAGTGCCATTATAGTTTTTTTTTTTTTTTAAATCTCTTTGATTTGGTTTTTATATAAGAATTTGTATATAGGTTGTTATTGTTGTTAGTTGTTGTTATTGTCATTTGGTTCATTTTTGTTTATTTATTGTTGGTATATACCTTGTTTTGTGATGGTGAGATTTTGATAGCAATCATGATATAACAATTTATTTATGTATGTGTATATATATAAATAATAGCATATAAAATTGTTACTATATATTTATCTTGTAGTTTTATTTTTGGTAATTGTTTGTGATAAAATTTTATTATTATTATTATTATATTTATACTTAAAAAAACAGATTAACAATTGTTGTGTTGAAGATTTTTTATATTGGCATGTGAAGGTTTAAAACAATGAAAAGAAATTACTATGATAACAACAAAAAATCGCCATTGAAAAAAAAAAAAGCAAGCAGGACTTTTACTTTAATCTCTTCTAATAAACTAATGTATATGTGCCTTTTATGAATGTTAATAATAATAAATGAATATTTTCATTTCCAACACAAGATAAGGTCTTTGCAAACAAATAAATGAATCCACTTATTCATTCAACCCAAATGCTTATATATGGGCAAATCTTAAGTACTGGATATAAAAGTGTGAGGATAAATCAATCATTTTAAATTACTGTTTACTATGATTGAATGAATGACATCAACGGAATTATCTAGAATTTATGAAATGTCACTCTTAAATGAAACTAAACATATGTAAATGAGGCATTTATTTTAGATTACAATTTATAAACATAGCACTATAATAACTGAAACACAGGTTTATTATATACCTGTGTCTATATATGTAATATAGGGTATATGAGCACAGACTTTCAGATGACCCATCACTCTCCATTCTATCTAATAACACTGATACATTCAAGCACACATATGCTGAAAAGATAAATAATCACCAATATACGTATTTCATGCTAAAACAGCAATCATCAGTTGGTCCAGATTATCATCTCCCACACATATATACTATAAGTGCTCAGATATATATTAAGATAGACAATGTTCATACTTTAATGGAAAGGCTCCAATCTACTACACACTCCAACTCTTCAATCGTCCATTCAATTGAAAATCTGATGATGGAATGCTCGAAGACCACCCTGAGGCCGAGATTCTTGTCACACCCATGTTGACCTAAGGTCAATCTGAACCCCACATGTACAAGACATAATCCATTTAATACATATGCAAGGATGGGCAGACATCTCTACAATGTAATAACTGAAACACAGGCTTATTATATACCTGTGTCTATGTGTGTAATATAGGGTATATGAGCACAGACTTTCAGATGACCCATCACTCTCCATTTGCCTCAGGATGGCCTTCGAGCATTTCATCATCAGATTTTCAATTGAATGGACAGTTGAAGAGTTGGAGTGTGTAGTAGATTGGAGCCTTTCTATTAAAGTATGAACATTGTCTATCTTAATATATATCTGAGCACTTATAGTATATATGTGTGGGAGATGATAATCTGGACCAACTGATGATTGCTGGTTTAGCATGAAATACGTATATTGGTGATTATTTATCTTTTCAGCGTATGTGTGCTTGAGTGTCTCAGTGTTATTAGATAGAATGGAGAGTGATGGGTCATCTAAAAGTCTGTGCTCATATACCCTATATTAAACATAGCACTATATAAATAAATGCCTCATTTAATCTCTTCTATAAAATTCCTTTTTAACATAAATACAACAACTATTGGATTGAGATATAGCATTAAAATGAAGGGCCAAAACAAAGGATTACTATTCAGGGTTTTGAACCCTTTGACTATCTTATTCACTGTTAAGATCTGGTGAAAATACATGAATTCTAACAAAGCCAGCATTTGTAAGCAAATCTCAAAAATTAGCTATTTTTTTAATTTTTAAGATTCTTTTAACACTTAAATAGAACACTTTTGTTATTGGTCCAGTAAAATAAAACTCTGAAACTTTTAATTGGTCAAGTGACAAACTTTTTGATACAAATATTTTCATCTTTTAATGTATATTAATTTTAGTTTCATTTTCAAAAAGTATATTAATTATTTGTAATGTTAAGAAAGTAAACGAAAGTTATTTCAAAAATATATTTTTATTTGTATTTTATAGAAATATTCAAAAGCGGAAAAATCAAAGAAAACATTACGAGCGAATTAGAAACATTATAAATGTCATTTAGATCCCTCCCAGATTTCACGTTACAAATTTTTTAAGAATTTTTTATGAAAAATCTTAACATCTTTCTCAAAATAATTATACTTTCAGCATATTATTAAAAAAATACACCAAAAATACATTATAATGCCAGAAAAATATTCTAAATCATTAATTTTTGTTTGAAAATCAAATAAACAGCTTGGAGCAATCTAACCTTTTGACAAGATGTCAAAAATTGCTGCTATGGCTGGTTTCTTTTTCAATTTACAATCGTGTAAAGTATACAATTTTTTAATAAAACCTTACTACTTTTGTAAAATAACTATATTTTTATTAGAAATATTAGATTTTATGAAAATTATTTATAATATGTATGAAACATAATAAAAAAACACTCCAAAACATATATTTTCATTTTAGCAGTGAAAAAATATTTAACGGAATCATCAGCCAATAAGAATTGGAAATAGATTGGGACTAGATTATCCAACCAATCAAAACTTGCCTTCTTCTTTTGTTCAACTTAAAGCCCTCCTAGTATTGATTTTTTACTTTTAAAATGATTCAAAAGAGGGCAGCATCTTATAGGCCTTGCTCTAAGCTTTAATACGGGTATTTTTTCTTCAATGTAACTAAAAAATTGGCTGAGTTAGAGCAATCTAAAGGTGACAACTGCAATATCACGTTTCAGGCTATTAAAAAGTTAATAATCCTAAGCTTAATATCCAAATTGATTTATTTCTACAGTTGAATATAAGAGAATGCCAGGAATTAATTGCTTCAACAAAAGAAAAAATGTATAAATTCACACATCACTAATGTGTATATATATTTTAAAGTTATTTCACATACTAGGAATGGAAACAATATAAAAATATTTAAAGTAAACAAGAGACTTAAAAAAAAGGAAAAGTTTGTGGTTACAGGATAACTAAAATTAATCAATTTATCTATTCATTTGTTAATTTTTTATTTATTTCTAGTTTTCTTTATTATAAAACTTATTGGTTTTATTTTACTAAACATTTTAAGATAGATATTACATGTGTATGGTAAACTTGAAATTTAACCAATCATTATAATTTAAATACATTAGCTTTTCATAAAAATATTAAAGTTAAATTTACTAAGATAGATATATAATGTTTGTAAATAGCTTATTTTTTTAAAAAAATGTTTTGGTTTAATAATGATAAAAGTTAAAAGCCATTTAATAATTAAATCTTCGGTTTTTAATCATTAATCTTATATACATAAATAGCGTAAACATATTAGTAAATTCCAAGTTTTTTTTTAAAAAAAAAATGAATTGTAGATGTTCGACTTCAGTGGCTAATGAAATTTGTTGTGATAAAGTAAATATATTACATGTATATACGTAAACATCATACAACATAATAAATGTATGTCTCCAAATTTGATCATTTTTTAAAATAAATTTTGTTAATCATTTGATTATTATAACCTTATTATCAGATGTGTTTTAAGAGGATGGATCAGGTTATAATTATTTAATATTGGATCACGTGTGTTATTTCGGAATTATTTTGATATATATTTTGCTTGTCTCTAAAAAGTGGTATAATATAGTTTATAAATATGTATATTTCTAGATAGATATTTAATAAAGCCAAGTAAAAGAAGTCATAAATGGAATATTGAATTTTGCA
Source organism: Epiperipatus broadwayi (assembly GCA_028023455.1). NCBI lineage: Eukaryota > Metazoa > Onychophora > Udeonychophora > Euonychophora > Peripatidae > Epiperipatus > Epiperipatus broadwayi. Next base: position 2,656,109 of record JAQFVV010000061.1, on the reverse strand, counting down.
GGCTAAGATAGAAGCTTTATTTAAATAATAAATATAGATATTTGGTGTTCAAGATAAAGGAGATACATAGACTTACCATGTTGGAAAAGAATTCTTATTATATTCTGTGTTGCTGCCTTTTAAATAATCCAGCATTAAGAAACACATCTATGTTTTTAAATTATTAGTTCAACAAGCTATTATCATGATTCTTATGCAAGCATAAAATTCAATTCATATTTATTGCTCATAAATATTTATGTATAACTTATGTTTACCAAAATTGAAGATTTTAAAAGCCAACTGATTTTATATTTGTTTTTACAATAAAATATAATATAAATCTTTATTATATAATAATAACAACTTGTAAATACATAAAAAAAATTATATATATATAAAAGCCTTTTCCGGTAATTCTAAATGTTTTACCCTTGTTAATATGATACCTTGTACTAATACTGACACATATATTACATATATAGCGACATCTACCGACATTTCCTATAATTCATTATTTTTATCATTTTATTTATTTCCCCTTATATTACTTTCCATTCTTTATCCATTTACCAATCATTCATTTAATCAATTGACTTTTTGTAAATGTTCATACATGTATTTATATTATATTTTATATAATTTGTTTCATATATTTTCCTTCTATTTATTTCCTTTATATAATTTAATGGTCTTATGTTTTTAATACAATCTATTTTATGTACAAATTTTAAATAATGAACAAATAATGCTGATCTATCATCCCTCCTTTCAATAGCATTATATGTTCATTATTTAAAATTTGTACATAAAATAGATTGTATTAAAAACGTAAGACCATTAAATCATATAAAGGAAATAAATAGAAGGAAAATATATGAAACAAATTATATAAAATGTAATATAAATACATGTATGAACATTTACAAAAAGTCAATTGATTTAATGAATGATTGGGTAATGGATAAAGAATGGAAAGTAATATAAGGGGAAATAAATAAAATGATAAAAATAATGAATTATAGGAAATGTCGGTAGATGTCGCTATATACATAATATACATGGTATTAGTACAAGGTATCATATTGACAAAGATAAAAAAATTAGAATTACCGAAAAAGGCTTTTATATATATATAATTTTTTTTGATGTATTTACAAGTTGTTATTATTATATAATAAAGATTTATATTATATTTTATTGATTATAAGATAAACAACATAAAGGAGTATTATTCCTTATAATTAAGTAATTTGTTTTTACATATATTTATTGCTATTTAAAAAGATCAAACCACAGTCTAAGAATAAAGCACATATTATTTATTTTATAAGAAATGACTTGGTGTTTTCATTTAAAATTTACTAATATTTTCATTTTCTTTTTTTAGTGCAGAAGACATTAATTAATATAGTAGATTCACAATCATCATGTTTTGGTTATTCATTCATTTAAGCCATCATTAGTTGGAATATTAAATCATATATAATCTTACTTGTAAATATGGATTGGATCCAACAAAATTCCCTTTGCTTCCAATCTATATTTAGTAAATAATCGAATTGTTAGTTAAGTTAACTTTGAGAATTAATCACTTAACATGTCTTAGTCAATGCTCTATAGTATCAAGGTTTATTTTATATATGACCTGACAAAGTAATAATATAATTAAAGATAAAGCACACTCACTCATGTGTAGTATGTTTTCTGTAGTATAGATAATTGTCAATAATTACTTTATAAATTAGTAGTTTGTTCAAATAAAGTTAAACATCATAATGTAGTTCATTGTATTTTATATTTATTGGTTGGATTCACTCATATTTTGTTATATTTATACTTTAACTAAAATTAATCAAAACCTGAGATACATGATGATAGAAATAGATTGTCCATTTCAGTGAGCCCACAACTATTAGAGTAATTTCATTTCTCTTTGTATATATACTATGTTCTATTACATTTCGTATCTCAATTGGGAATTTTTATTAAATTTGTCACTATCAACCATTAGGACAATTGAATATTCCATTATATTTTGGCATCTTGCAACATGCAGCTTGATTATTTACTTGATGGTTGCTAGATATAATATTGCCACATGTGAGCTTGATTAATTAATTGGTTAATGGTTATGGGCATTCCATTCCATTTTGCCATGCAACAATTAGGACAATTTCATCTCTTCAAACAGATAATACATTCCATTACAATATATATATATATATATATATATATATATAATTTCAGTTGTTACAAGATTATTAATATGAATATTTAGACATTCTGCCTTGGCAATATGATTTAAGGCTGATTTTTAAATATAACAGTGTTAACAGGTCCATAGACTAGGGTATTGGATTTTTAAAATCCCCATTACTTTGCATGCACACACACACACATATATATATATATCTGTAGCTGAAAATGAATTAATTTTTTTCTACTTTGCTGTATTAAATTTAATGTAAAGGGTGCATGGATAATTGATCACTCAATTAGGAAAATGAAAAGTTCTTGTGATTATGTTTTTCTCTGTATTTGTACTTTATTACATAATTTGATGAGATACATTAATTAATATTGAAAATTTAAGGTTTATTTAGAACTTTTTTGATCACTACTAGGTTTCATGATTAGACAATTGCCTTTATCAGGTTATCTGTAGATTATAATAACTTTGTCTTACCTATTCATTTGAAAATTATCATTTCCAATCCAATTCAAGTCTTTAATATTTTCTTTTGTAATAACTGAATTATTTGACTTTGTTAAAAAATGTAATCACTCTAATTTTATAAATCCATTTTGTCACTTGTGTGTGCATCTTCTTTTCATGTTAAGGATCTATAATATTTCGACTTATTTTTTTGCATAATTTGTGATTAGTTTGAGCTCAGTATTTTTAATCAGCTTTTTTAAAAATCTATACATTACATTTAATAACAAAAAAAACCCACTTTATCTTATTTTGTTACTTTAATATGAATACAATAATACATTTTTTTTTAAAATTATGTTTAAGTTTTAATAGTAATACAATGAATGTGTTTTTCTCTGGCTTTTACCTGAAAATGTTTTTGCTTTATTTGATGATAACAATATAATAATCATTTAAAGAAATAAAAAAAAATCATGATATAAAACCATTTACTGGATTTTTCCTTCTCTGCAAAGAGAATTGCTTATTTTTATTTGTTTATTTTTTTGTTTTAATCATAAAATTGTATTTCAACAACAATAATGAAAATATTTTTTATATGGTGTTTTTAATGAAATCAATATAAACTTTTGAACTTCAGTTACCCTTTCAATTCACAAATTTTTATTAGTTATCGAATATTAATAAACAAAAAATTGTTTTAAATATATTTTTTATAAATGTATAATTTTTATTGTTTTTTTAAAATCACATTCTTGAATATACATATAAATTGCTATTCATAATTTTTTTTTAAAAGTTATGGATGTGATGGATTATGTAGTATACTAAATCTTTAATTGATGTCTCTTATTACATGCACACGTAAATGCACATGGTGCATGATATATTACTAACTTGTAGCTTCCTTCATTTTTATTTTGATATATTATAAATAATGATGTTAATTGAATTGTAAAATGGAGAAAAAACAGATCTTGGTCATCATACACAATCAAAAATGCATATATATATATATAATGTATCTATAAATGTAAATATTGGCAATTTAAGGGGATTTCTCAATGTACTTTTGTAGATAAATTTTAACTACGATTTGCTAACTGAAATCACACTATCTACCAATAATGTTTGTCTGAACTATTTAAGCCAAAAATAAATTCATCTTTAAAATTACACAAGATTATAAGAGACATAGATTTGTTTATAAAAATATGTAAAGATATACTGTTATTAACATGGTTTAATAACAATAGAATCTGCTATAGCAAGTTAATTGGTCTCATATTGCTATTTATTATATTATCAGTTTGGGGCAGCTTATATTAAAGCATACATATTTAGATATAATTGATTTGGGATTTATGGCATGAACCAAAGTTACTATCTAAAATTATTCTTTAAGCAAAAAAAATCAAAACTATAAACGTAAAGCTGCATATAAAATTAAATAATTTACATACAGTATTGTAATAATATAACTAAAATTAAAATTCATTTTTTAAAAGCATAAAATTAAAGGGTAACCTTATATATATATATATATATATATATAACCTATATATATATATATATATATATATGATGGTTTATTAAGGAATCATTACTATATATTAGTAATATCAAATTAAATCAATCAATCAATAGTAGTCTGTCCAATAGACAGGTCCAAAGAGTAGTCACTACATCAGTTCATCTATTCTTCTATTCCATTCTCTTCCTTGCCCATCTCCTCAATTCCACATAAGCCTTTCCATCTCTTATATCACCCAATAATGTCAATCTCTTTTGTCCCCTATTTTTAATTCCACTCACCATTCCTTCCAAAACATCTTTCACTAAACTATAATCTCTTTTTAATATATGTCCAATCCAGTTTCTCTTTCTCTCTCTGATATTTTCAATCAATCTTCTTTTCTCATTAACTCTTTTCAAAACTTCTTCATTTGTTACCCTACTCATCCAACTGATGTTTTCCATTTTTCTCCATGTCCACATCTCAAAAAGCTTCCAAACATTTCTTAATTCTATTACTCAATGTCCATGTCTCACAACCATACAGTAATACACTCCACACATAACATTTAATTAATCTCTTCCTTAATTCTCTTTCCATAGGTCCACAAAATATCTTCTTTCTCTTTACAAATGTCATCTTTGCCAATGCTATTCTTCTTTTAACTTCATCTTCACTTCTTCCATCTTCACTTAACCAACTACCCAAATATCTAAATCCCTTCACCTGTTGAACCATGTCATCGTGGATTCCAATTTGCAGTCTTTTTGCATCTCTCCCTATCCATAAACACTTAGTCTTTTCAATATTAATCTTCATTCCATATGCGATACATCCTTCTTCCAATTTATTCAACATATTCTGAAGATCCTTTTCCTCCTCAGCAATAAGAGCCATATCATCTGCAAATCTTATACACTTTATTACTCTCCCTCCAACATTTGCTCCTCCACAGTCCAAATAATTATTTAGCATATCTAAATACAAGAACAAAAAGGAAAAAAAATATTTTTACTAAATTTTGCATTTTTATATAAAAGAAACAACAGACAAAAGGTGATGTATGTTGAAGTTTTATAACATCATAGTAACACTTTTCCATTGAATTAAAAAATTGATAATATTCTGATTAATCCTAAAAATATAATCCCTCTTGAGATTCAATAAATATATGAGATTTTTTGAAGTCTGTTTATGACTACCCTATGTAAAAATAAGTAATTATTACATTAGTGCTAAAATATAAACAAGCTAATGTAATAAAATATCACTCACCATCTTCAATAACTGCTCTCCTTGTCATAGAAAATGATCTTTGCAAAGATTAGTCAAAAACCAAAATCTTATTCAAATGCCACATCATCAAATATATTTAAAAAAGGCATTGAGATTTTGAGAGATTAAATTGTTTGTATTAAGAAACATAATAAAACAGCTAAAGTAAAATTTACATAAAAGAGTTTCTCTACACAGATTAATAAAAGCAATCAACTAAATTTAAATCCATTTAATTAATATTCACTATCTCAAGTTTGATCTATTATTATTTTTGTTGTGGATTAACAGAAAATGTACTCTTTAATGAAATCAAAAATAAAGTTTAACTAATAAAAATAAATAAGAATATCACAGTCAATAAACAAATCTTAAATAAAAAAGGGGTTCTAAACATTTAAAGATGAAGGCAATTAGTTGATCTTACTTGCAGTATATAATTGCCAATATTAAAGTCATATCATAAATACATTTCTAATTAAAGTGATTAAATATCAAATTAAAATCATAACATAAATTAAGTTAAAATAGTTACAAACTCAACTTTAAGATTAAAACCGTGTTATAAAATAATAATTTAATAGATAATTGCTTATAATCATTCATAATGGAAAATGAAGTCATTATGAATCACAATCTTATCTCCTTTGACTGACATTTGGTAGACACCGAATAACTCAGAAAAAATAAAAAAGTACATTGTGAGAAATTGAATCGATTTGTTATAAGACAATCCATTTTTTAAATCAAAGACGATGATTTTAATTAAGAAAATGTACACAATAACTTTTTGTAATAACAAAAACATTTGATTAGAGTTAATAATATTTTAATTTGTAAATTTCAACAATTATATTTTCTTTAATTAATCATTAAAAAAATCATTAAGATTAATTAAAATACCATTAACGCTTTTAGACAAAATATCATTTCGAAAATAATTAATTCAGAACAAAAAAAATCAGCAAATTTATAACTATAATAAAATGATTTTTCAAAAATATATAAATGCCATAAATTATTTTATATTAAAATGAGATTTGTGACAATTTAAATGAATTTCTTAAAAATTAAAAGTAAAAATAAAAGAAAAAAAGTATATAAAAATAATCTATTTTAAGCAAACGCAATAATAACATTTTTATCATTCACATCATAGTTAATAGATATGTAGCAGTGCAATCTCATGATATACTTCTGTCTATTTGAAAGTTATACCATGTGATGTTATAGGTGTATAGGGTCACTAATGTCTATTTAAAATGTCAAAATCATGCATTATTATGAGTTTAAAAGCTATGAATATTTGTTTTAGGTAATAATTTTTGGATTTTATTGTAGCAATATATAAACAAACAATTGACTGGTCAATCCTTAAAAGACCTTATGGCATTATGACAACTAAGCTCTGGAAGTACTTATTAAGCTACCAATATCATAGAAAAAAATAATTATATGATTTTATAACTTAAATATTCAAGTTTTAAAATTGATAGATTGATTTATTTCTGTAGAAAATAGTACAAATTGTAATAAGAAATTAACCCTTAAGCTTTGAATATAAAGCATTAATCTGTCAAGTAATAGATATCAAAAATGTAATATTTTGCTAAATTGAGCTTCCATTTGTAACAAATACCAATAAGCTACTTTCATATTTAGACAATAGGGCATCCATATCATAACATATAAAACATCAAAATTGATAATATAGTAAAAATAAAAAAGGTTTATCTCATTAGTTTATAAAAGTTATGTAACAAGATTATGTCTAGTTATTTTTCTTTGAAATCCAATCATCAAAAAGTATAGTCAATTGTTTATTGACAGTGTAATGATTTTGGGGCAAGTACAGTATCTATTATTATTAAATGTCTGTTATATTAGAGGGAACAGTATATAAAAAGATCTACAATTTTAAAATTATCACAATGAAATATTGATACTTGCAAAATATTTCAGAGTTTTTGAGTATTTACAAGCACAATAACAGTTTTTTTTTAAAAAGGATTCAACTTTATTGGATATACAATGTTTTACAAAGTAAACATTGATTTATGTAGTAGAATATGGAGATTTAAAATGATACATTGTATTTTTTGTCCATAGCATTTCCAAAATTTACCAACTTAAGACCTAAAGCATTAGTCTATGAGATGATTAACTATAAAAGTACATCTATGTTACAATTAGGAATTATTCCTAAAGTCTAGAGTTCAAATATGAATAGCATTTTAAGATAACAATATTGCACAATAACAGTTTTGCAGATAATGTTAAGCATAATTTCAATTTGTAATATAATTCTTTCTGGACACTGCATAAAGATTAATAAATTCAATTTAGCAAATTTATTGATTCCGTAAAAGAATCAACACATTAATCCATTTTAAGATTGCTTATCACTTGAACATTTATTATATTTAATATTTACTTTGATATCCACAATTCACAAGAGGCATTTAAATATTTAGCTTTTCTAATCCATTATCCAGTGAATGTTATTTAAGTATTTAGCATTGATAATCTATAATGCAATTCCTTAAGTGCTGGATACAAATTTGTAGTTTATCCCAGTTTATTCCACACAATGATTTAATTCATTTGAACAGATGCTACAATTTTATCCAAAAGATTGGCATTACTTACTTCTTTAATTTGAGGTATAATATTAATCTATTGATTTATAGATGTTTAATACATGATGCCAGTAATTCTGATTGTATCTCTGATAAAGCAAATAGTTTAACATCTCTACCAAATACATTTTCATTATTTTTTTGATTCACTGTTGGTTTCTCTAATCTACAAGTTTATGGAAGGATATTTGAGTTAAAAATTATTGTTTAAATGTTTTTCCTTACATAACTGAATACAAAACCATTCACAACATTAAGATGAATATGCATCCTTTCTTGTAATGAAGAAAATAATTGCTTTACAATAATTTGAAAATAAACATCAGCTATTTATCATTACTTTCAATTGAAGAAATGCAGATATTTATTGTTGAAATAATGGGCAGGATTCCATAAGTCAATCTGTCCATTTCCCCACTAACAGTTGATTGTTATAAATGAAATTTCTTGAAATAAAGAATTAGTAAATGAATTAATAATGGGTTTTGGTTTAGTTATTGTTATCCATCTTTCTTCTAGAATGATGAGAAATCATTTGCCTAGCTGACGATCATGTAGATAATAAATAAAATGACCATTTAAAAATTTGAACCTGTTCAGACCTGAAAAAAATAAAAAATTGTATCTGGATATTTCAAATTTCAGCTTTTATACCAGTTATCATTTGATGTCTGGATTACAAAATATTTTTCTTCATGCATTTTGGTTTCTTCATTTGTCTGTGAAATATTGGAAGATGTCATTAGGGTTACTGCCAGGGCAAAATGTTAGAGCTAAGATTTTTGAATCAAGGCAGTAAAACTTTATAAACACCACTGAAAATGAAAAAGAAAAAAAAGGATAATAATAATTTCAACTTTTAATTTCTTTATTTTATTTTCAGATTTTTAAAATAATTTTACAAATATTTATTAAATCATATATTTGAATAGTTCTCATATATATATAAAATTAAATTTTAATTGACGTTTAATGAATATCATTAAATAAATATTCTAGTAAACTAAAGCAATCTTTGCCACATAAAAAATTCTAAACATGTAAGTTTCCAAGCGTTTACACATGCACACAAAATATAAAAATGTAAGAACCGTTTGTTCGATCCCATTTTAAAAATGTTATATGAAAAATAATTACTTTATTTTAAAATATTTTAGTACGACAATATTAACTTTATAATTCTAATCTTTGTTCTGTGTGAAATTAGTTGTTTTATGTGTGTGAATATTCCTTAATCCGAATAATGACAAAATATACGTGTACAAGTGTCAATAATAAAATCTGCTTGGAAAGTCATTCAGAAATGCTATATAAAATTATATATGTCTCTCAAAGATTAGTTTGAGAGAGTATTAAACATTATTTAATATGCTATATAACCAATAACAGTGATGAATTTACTTGCTTAACTTAAAAAATTAAAGCCAATAAAATTTTAGTTTTAAATTTATAATAGCCAATATAAGATGAGACAATAATGTGACAATATATATATATATTGATTTCTATATTTTATTTGTATTAAAATACAATAATGTGACAATATATATATATATTGATTTCTATATTTTATTTGTATTAAAAGTATGTTATTAATTTTTTAGTTCTGCCTTTTTTCATTTTATTATCATTCTCATATATATCCATCTTTTTTTAAATGTTTAATTAAGAGATGAGTAGTTAGAGTATAGACCAGCATTCTCTAAGTCTATGCCTTCAAAGTCTATGTCTTATGCTAGTTAGAGCCAGAAAGTAACTGTAGGAAAGAAATTATAAAAATGCAGAAAGATTATAATCAAGTCTACAGAAAGCTCTTTTGTTTTGAGAATGATATCAAACAACAAAAAATTTATTAACATCAAATATGAATAAAAAGCTATGTTTAGCAGATTATGCATTTTGCCACCTATTTAAAATTAAATGATGCACCCAGAAATGTTAAGCAATATTCTCAAAATAAAACAACATGACAGAATATTTCTAAACAATATAGAGTGTTTAATTTGATTAACAAGTAGTCTTGTCAAGCCATTGAAACTTGGTTCTTATTATGTTCATATCATTCATTTATAACTTCTGATTGCTGTCTTCATACTTGTTAACAGATACAAACTTCCCATTACAATAAATATATATATACAAAATTAACAAAGCGTATGACACACTTGAATGAGAAGCTATAAAGATACACAGAAATTATTACACGCTAAGCGCTTTCGAGGCCTTTTGCCACAGTACCGCTATGAATATGAGGCAAAAGGCCTCAAAAGCGCTTAGCGTGTAATAATTTCTGTGTATCTTTATAGCTTCTCATTCAAGTGTGTCATACACTTTGTTAATTTTGTATATTAAATTATCAAATGAGAAGTTTTAAAATCTTTAATATTTTACAAATAAATATATATGTATATATAGCTGACATTTCATTACAATAACAAGTACTTTCCTCAGAGCTTCTTCTGTCTCAAATCATAAGAATGTGTGTGGTAAGATTTAATATCATTATATTTTTCCTTTGTTATTTTCTTCTCATTCTCAAATTCTATTGATTGAAAAATTTTAAAAAATATTTTATCATCCAATAGCTTTTTGCAAATATTGCATTTATAAAAATCTCTATAGTTTTCCTTAGCAATCTCAGGTTATATTATTCAATTTTTGTCAGAATATGTGTTTTATTAAAATTGATGCCATGGTTAGTTAAGTTAATGTGTGAATAAATGACTGCTGAATTAGATTTTTGTTTAACTTCCAAAAATGGGTTCTTCCTTTTTTATGTTTATTCTACAATTGGTCTGTCCAATGTATGAATGTAAATAAACTCCATATGGAATTTCATATACACCATGACACTCCAAAGAAATTTTATCTTTAGAGCATGAAAATATATTATTAATTTTTTTAAATGTAGTATAAATTGTGATTATTTTTTTTTTAAAAACATTACCAGTTTTATCAATTACTCCCCTTATATATGGCAGAACAGTCTTAAATTTTTGAAGTATCAAATTTTTTTTTATTATATAAAAAAGCTCTTTTAATAATCCTGTGATGAAAAACCATTAGGAAGAAGCATTTTTTACTAGCATAGATATCTTTGTGAAAATGGCTGTCATCAGAAAATCTTAGCGCTATCTAACAATGTCTTTGCCGCTGAAAATAATTGAGCTGGATGAGGATGAGAAAAAATGTGCATATCTCCCAGTGTGTGTTTGCTTTACATATATACCATAGGATAAAAAAGATCTTTCTTTCAATCAAAACAATTAAGAATGGAAGTTGGTTATTATTTTTTACTTCCAAGTAAATTTGATGTTGTTGTGAAAAAAATTTAAAAAAATTAAAAATTCATCAAGAGGATGCCTACCATAAGGCCAAATAACAAAAGTAACATTTTTTTAAAATCAGTGATTGTAGCATCTCTATAACCATCTTTATAGTTTTTATCACCCAGTGCATAACTTGTGTGATCAAATTGAAATGTCAGTATATCAATATTTAAATTTTTAATATGGATAAACCTGCAAAATATGTCTTTTATATATGAAACTTGTGAAAATTTTTGTATCAATATATATATATATAAACTTTTTCTAATGGTTAATATTATATAACATAAGTCAAGTGGGAATATAGCTTTAAAGAAGTAATTTGATCAATTTAATATCTTCATGCTTTCATTCCAAAATGCTTTAGATTTGCCTATATAAATAAATTTAGATAAAAAGATAAGATGTTCCATTCTTATCTTTTTGAAAGACTTTATTATGTGCTTTGGATTGAGAGTATTTAATAAATCAGTATTTGAGTGTTAATGTAGTTGTTATATATATATATATATATATATATATATATATATATATATATATATTGGCAACCCAAATTTATGGAACATATAAAGCTCACATGCTTACCAATATAGAATTTGCCACCACATCATGCTGGTTTGATAAATATAGCTAATAACCCAAGTCTGTTGACTTGATTAATATGTCATTTGACAAGTAATTCATAATTTCATAATAATAATTTGGTATTTCATGATATAAATAAAATATTTTATATAAAATATAATTCTTTGTGAGAAATGAATAATATTAATTTAAAAGTTGTTTATCAAAAATAGTAAGTAGAATTTTATTTATTATTTTGCTTTGCTAGATGACATTATTTACAGGCAGTAACAAAAAGTAAAGCAAGCCTTTTACTACTTTGTGACTTTTTAGTAAATATATTTGTTAAGAATATTTGATTTTCTGTTTAGAAAAATGATGGATATTAATAATGATATGTCAGAAGAGTCTATCTTTAATAGTAGTTTGAAAATGATAAAATGTTTCAAGTCTTGATAAACAAATTTGAGGCTTTTAAAATTAAGTTAGATAATAATGCAAAAAACTTTGAAAAAATGGATGCAAATTTAAAAGAGATGAATTCTAAAATGGATGTCAACTCTTCTAAAATGAATATTAATTCCAAAAACTTAAAAGGCTAAAACAAACACTAATTAAATAAATTTTGAAGCTCTCAAAGATAAAATTGTGACCAAACTCAATGACTACAAGCAATAAAGGCTGGATTAATGGAAAACCTGGAAGAATATAGATTTGATATTAATAATAGATTAGATAAGATAGAGAAAATTAATCAAGAACTTCAGGACAAATTGTAAATTAGATTTATCTCTTTTCAGAATAATTCAGAATTTGGTAGTGAATGGAAGGCTGAATTTGTAGAATATAGAAAAAATAGAACTAACACAGAAACTATATTAAAGAAAATAGAGTATTTTCTCCAAGATCTACATTTAGATATATTTGAGAAATGTTGATTACATGTTAGTAAATAATGAGTGTGAAATAATAATTCTGAAGTTAATAATTAGCATAGATTACTCCAACCACAGTATAATAAAAACAACAATTTTGAGATTGATAATCCTTATAGTGATGAAAGCAAAATTATTTCAGTACACAGACTTTATTTAGAAGAAAATTATATAAGTTTAAAGAATGGTAACCTATCTCATTTTCACAGTAATAACAATTTTCAAGGCTTGTTTTTTGAAATAAAATTTTAAAAGCATAAGTGGTTTTGTTTTCACAAATCATATAGCTATGAATACAAAATCTTTAGTGACAGGAAAAATTTTAAGGCTAATGAAAAGTTAGAGCTGTTTGTGAAGTAGGTTTTTATAAAGAGTTTGCAAATAATATATATTTTAATGATTTAAATTTAAAGAACCATTGCATCCAGATATATGATCATGGAAAATTATTTAAGAAAAGAAGAGATTCAGCTTATGTTATTCTGTAATTAATGATAATTAAGCAAATATGAAGTGTTTAAATAATATTGGTTTTAGAAAAAAAAATCAATGCAAAATAAAATAGATGAATAGCTATGGATATAGCCAAATCTTTAGATTGTAAAGTTGGATAATTAAGATCAGTTACTTCTCATGATAATTTTATCTGGTATCAAGAAAAAAATTATACTTTTAGATAAATTAAAGTTAATTATATTAATCTAGATTTATATAGAATATGTAATACAGAAGACTTCTGAGAATGCAAGTTAAAATTATAATGTTTCTATTAGTAATTTTTGATATTTTCAAGACTTAGATTTAGGTATTTAAGATTTTAATCACGAGGGAAAGATCTTACAATTATGTAAGTTCCACACTTATAATATTATTATAATGTGGTCCTATTCATTCATTTTGGTTATTCAGTTAAATTTATTTATTGTATTGTTATAAATAAGGACCAGTTACTTATAGGTATATTTATTTAAATTTTGATGCTATTCCAAAATATTACTTCTTTAAAGGCCCCATGCTTCATATCTTATTGTAGCTTAGTCGAATATGACATTTATTTTAGTACATTGTTTGTTCCAAGTTAATTTAAATAGTTTGATCTACATAGACCAAATTAAAGTAAACTATTGATAAAATAAAATTTATGTGTTCATTAGATTAATTAAATGAATTATTCCTTCTGAATTTAATAGTAAATTAATTAATGGTACAACAGGTTAAATACAAAAAGTTCTATAATCTATATGAAAGTCCCTATAAGATATTAAAAAATAAACGAAAATGCATTTGTAGGCGACATACTTAATGGTGTGAAGAAAACTTATAATGCCTGAAGTGTAAGACCAAGGTATCTTCAGTAACAAAAGAAAATAATTGATCAGTTCTGTATAAAATAATGTTGATGTATAAGTTCATTGTTTTAAAACATTTATTAAAAAAATAAAAATAAAATATTTTCATATTATTTCTTTTAAATACAAATAAATTATTCAAGTAAATCATAAATAAATATCAAAAGAATCACAGTCATAAATCAAATAACAATTAAATTAGTTTAATTATATTATTTATTTGTATATATCTTTATTTAAATGAGTAAATATTTCTTTTTGTGAATTGGGAGATCTTTATATATATTCAATGCTAATAAATTTTATATAAAATAATTTAAGAATTTTAAAAATATTTCTTTAATCCCTGGGAGTACTAAATTGCCATCAAATAGTGTGTGATTCTATAAATATATAATCAGATATCACATCACATGAAAATTATTGTAAAGATGTTCTAACAATATTTACATCAGTGCAGTGATTCTAAAAGATCATAATATCTAAACAACTAAAAGTGTACTTACTTTTAAAACAATCTTTGGAAAGTTCAGACAACTTATTTGTTGACAAAATTAAATTTACACATGGGTCTCATTTTATGCACATTATTTTAATGTAATTTTGAAGTTATATGATTCATGTTTCTTTTTAATATCTTTCATATTGCACTATATTTATTAGATATCAAAAAATTTAAATTATTAATAACTTATTTTGACTTGAAATACTTTTTTTCTCAAAAATATAACATTATGTTAGCAGCTAACATGAATATGGACTGAAGCTGTATTTAGAATATTAGCTTTTATATAAATAACCTATTTATACTAATGAGTAAATAATAATAATAGATTTATACTTACATATAAAAATATCACAATAAATATTCAAAAATTTTAAACTTTTCAAAGGTATTTTGTTAGATATAACAGAAATACATAATCTTTTAGATTTTAAAAATAATGAAGATTTTATTGATTTTGTAAACTGAAAATAATCTTTCTAACGATAATCTTTTTGTTTTGATTGTGATCTCATTTTTTTAATATAGAAACAAAATGTGAACATTTAAAATTTATTCCAGTAGTGAACAAAAAAAGATTAATTTATTATTTTCTGATATGTAAAAATTAGTTAATCATAGATTTTAAGTTAATGTGTGAGACAAAGACAAACATCAGAAAATGCTGAAATCTGAGAGATTTCTGCAATAAACAACATCTTAAATTCCAATGAGAGCTAAATAGTTATATGTCTGGATATTGTGAGCTTTATAAACAATTAGTAAAATCATCATCTCAAAGTTTAATCACTGATTACATTGTTAGCAGAAAACCATTAATATAGCACAAGACTGAAAGTGGTGCTAGTTGTACTTGCTCTTGTGATGAATCTGATTTCTACCAGTTCACAAATGAATGCATATTGTCAAATAGTGGTAATGATTAAAATATGTATGAACAAATGTAAAATTAAATACTGGAGTTAATAAAAAAAGTAAAAAAAGTTTGTCTTGTATTAATTTTTTTGAAATATTTGAAATTTTTTATTAGCCATACTTTATTTCCTTATTTTTTTAATGCGAATTTTAAAGTAATTTTTCCTTGTTGATTTACTTTTATGTGACTTGTGAAAATTACAGAACCCATTCCCCATTTTTCCAGGTAAGTTAAGTCTATTTTTGTGTGATTTTTTTAATGCAGGTTTTCTGCAGAACCTATCTACCACATAAAATGAGACCCAGGTATATATATATATATATTGTACCCTCATTTTCAGAAATATATATATTATAATAAAATGTGACTAGCTGAGATAAATGGTTATGCTCGGCTAAAATGTGTATAACTATTATTAAAATATTTTACAATACTATATCTTATCAGATTTATTCTAACTAACAGAAAAATTAATATGGTTCAATATCATGCACTAAGTAAATAAGTATTTATTAAATCATGAGACTATGAAGTGAAGTTACAAGTGGTAATATGAATTTACATTGAGCCCATGTCCCACAAGACACTACCTCAATGGCATAAGAATACTATTACCTCTTTATTACCTCAACTAATACATCTATAGCACTCCTATGGCTTTTATAAAAATTAACTAAATAAAATAATAATAATAAATAGATTTTAATCTTTTATCAAAGGAATATAACTAAAATAATCTCAGGTTCTTTTAATTAACTTAAGTAATTATAATTCCTGCAGATAGGCATGATAAGGGATTTAATATAAAACCTAATTACACCTAACTTACAATAATAATTAATAATAACAATCTCCAGTGTATAAGTTAACCTTATCTATTTTTATTATGCTACTAATCATTAAGAAATAAGTAAATAATCTACATGTCTTTCATCTTCATATAGCAACTTAATTAAGAATATGATAAAATCTTAATAATTTAATATGTGGCAATGAATAATATTATACTTTTATATATTGCATTGTAATTATTTTATGACCATCATAACAATAATATGTTAATGTCAATGAATTTCTGAAAAATCATATTAAGAAAATACTTTACTTCTTAAACAATAATTTGATTCATACTGTGGAAATATTATGTTTTATTCAAATTATCTGTTGTCATATGCTGTGGTGCAAGATAATGAACTCGACACACTTTTAAAACAATTTAAACAAATTTATTTACATTAAAACTTTAATAAACACCTTATATATAATATGTACATTCCAAGTGGAAATTAATTAAAAAATAATAAAAAATAATACAAAATTTTTACATCGTTACAATTTCCATTATCCAAAATAAATAATCTGATACATTTCTTAAATTCTTTATCAATAACATTTAATAGTATTTACGAACTTATATTTTATTATATATCACTTACAATCAAATAGTACAATAGAAGGCTTTTATGTAAAGTATCATTTATGTAGCACATGTAAAGTAAGATTTAAATTTAACACTTAAAAATGTTCATTCTAGCTAAGTATTATAGATATTTCCATTATAATGTAACTATTATATATTACCTTCATAATTAGTATTAACTTAATATCAACTAATGTATAGGTTGATATAACTTCGTAATATTATGTGACATTTATCAATTACATAATCGTTTATTTCATTCTGATGTAATTTCATAATATGTCTTACTAAAATATGCAATATATGTAGGTTCTTTTATTAAAATAATATTTTAAAGTTATCCAACAATTTTGTAGAAACAAATTTTTTATTTATAAATTACCCATCTTCATACCATTATTAGATTAAAATAAAAATTCTATGATTCTTTTTTCGTTTTAAATACCATTTTTCTATACTTTACTTAAACTGATCATAATCACATATTTACTACATCATATGTTATTCCTATTCCATCCTAATAAATCCTATCTTCAAATATCATTCTAATCTCATTTAACTCTAGTATCAATTCACAATTTTAAAAATGGCTATCTAAACTCACCCTTATATCTCATCATCTATTTACGATAAACTCTTAAACGCACATATAAATTTGCATATAAAAGTAATTTAAATTGTCTAATAAGAAAGAAAAAAAAACTTTACTTTTTACTAACTTGAAAAATAAATATAAATGACTCGTACTAATATAATAAATCAATATCCTAACATTGTAACAGAAACATTAAAGTTTATTCACGAAAGAATCATATAATTACTTCCCTCATTACGTTGTGATAAATTTATATTATAAAATAAAGTATGCATATTTTAAAATAAAACTATTATTAATAATCTTATGCGTGTATCTTCTTCAAATATTCATACATTCACCCAACAATCAAATAATATTTGGTTCATCTAAAGAAAACAAAGCAAAATACATTAAATTATTAATATTATACAATTGTTACCATAAGCAATATTCCAACTTATAAATCAGCTAAACGATGTCCTCTCGGATTATAGATTAACAAATAATAACACATTCATACTTGACAATCATTCTTAAAATATTAAGTGTTTTAAAATTATATAAAAAAAATACTTTATGAAACTAAGCGTTATATTAATATGTAATTACTTTTAAAATGTACCTCTCTTATCCCTAATAGATCAATAAATAATTAAATATCTATGTTAGTTAAGTAAATACAATTATATTACATAGACTCCAACAGTGTTTTTTTTCACCACATAACTGTTCTTTTCTTCCCAGGTATGAAAATTTTCCAACAGTGCTTCCTTTTCCCGTAAATCATATGTTTAAATAGTTTCTCATGAAATAAATGAAAGACGTTTTTTTTTTTTTAAAAAAAAATAAAATAATAATAATAAAATAAAACAAGTTCCACCATAAAGAAACAAAAATAAATAATTAAATCAGTTTTAAGGATCCGTTTAAATTCTTTAAAAGTTATTATTCTCCTAGGATTAGTTAATAGTTTGCAATGTTTTCATTTAAGTATTTATAAATTGACTTGGGCGTCTGCGTACACTTATTTGCACATTTCTTAAAAAAATATTTAAGCAAAATCAATCTCAAAATTCTTCTGTATGACCAGCATCCAGAATTTAATACCATAACATTTTTATTTACAGGTATTTATTTACCAATTAAATTTCCGATTTATCAGCCTTTTAAAATTATCGACATCTGGTCTTTTAAATAACAAAGACTTAACAAGGCAAGAATTTCAACAATTATTAGTAATTTCCATATCTTTACCAAAAGATATATTAAAATATATATAATTTGAAATACTTTCTTCATAAAGAAGTATTCTCTGCATCTTTCTTCAAAATATTTATTTATATAAAAAAAATTATAATAAACTTTTAAATTCACTTCTTTTACAGTATTATTTTACCCGTCTTATAAAAAAATATTGTCTTTCCACGTAATGTCCAATATATTAACTTTATCCATCTATTAATTCTTCTAATTAATACAGAGTCTACTATATTTTTTATACAAAGTTTCCAACACATTATATTATTATGTGATATTTCCATGACTACTTGATAGTAAAATTAAGCTTTGATAAAAACGATCGATAGGGATTATGAACAATTAGCACTGCATATTTAACGGTAAACTTTTCTAAAATATTTGAACTACTCTCTTTATAAACTAATAACTATTACGAGAGTGGTTATAATATTTTACTTGGCTATATTTAATAGCACACTTAACAACATAAGAAAAAGCACAAGCACGCTTAAACAATTAAACTAATTTTTATACTAGAATATATCACCCACATGATTGGTGAATTTAAACAATCATCTTGCTAACTTATCTACATATCTGGTTAACAATACAAAATGTAAACTAAAATAAATAATGACTCATTTAATATTTATTATTTATTACATTATTTAATTCTTAAATTAACTTTTATCTTTTATTTAAATCCATTAAATATTTAAAAATATATCTTTTACTTTCTTTCACTTTTAGCTTTTATAAATCTATTTTCCTAAACAAACTAAAATCTACTTTTATTCATTATATTCATTTCTTTTTAAAACAGTATAAAAAAAACAAGATTTAATATTTCATACTAATTAATTTTTATTTTTATCTCGTAGTAGTTCAAATAACATTTTAAATCTTATAATATAATTTTTTTTAAAATAGCTTTGTAACTTCACTAAAAAACTCACAAGCATATGTGTACAAATGTCTATCTGTCACATGACTTACAACACCGATAGAAACGCTTATAATCAGCTAAAAATAAACTAACAATGCAATTTCTGTAAAATAAAATATTTTTTTAAATAAATAATATACTATAACAACTTTTAAAATAATAATTCGATATTATAAAATCAAATATTCATCTTCTATTATATACTGTTAATAACAGAAAATATTCTACATTCACTTACTAAATATTAATTTTTATCATCAATAAATATATCACTTATTTAATTTTAAGTTATCATTTTTTAAACTTGAGCTTTAAACATTCATTTACAAAACTTATTAATGCAGTATTGATCATGGCCAGTTTTCCCAACCATATAGTATTATCATTTTCCCTTATCAAACAGTTTCCCCCAAATATTAGCACAACTTCACACATCAAATATTCATAGTTGAACTTAATTAAACTTTTAAAAGATTATTAATAAAAATCAACATCACACAACTGAAATATATCTAGAATTTAAATTTTTTTAATAAAATTGATAGAACAATTTATGAAGACCCATACAAAAGGGCACAATATATATATATTGTAACAGTCAAGTTTGTACATTCATGTAACAGAATTCAGAATCCAAGCAAAAGAGACTGAAGCTGCCCAGACTAGGACTGTGACATCCCAAGTCCGACCACACTTCAACTCCTGAGCCAGTATTCCAAGACTCAAGACCCTACGAATGATCACCTTGAAATTACACATAGTATACCTCTTTCCTCACGGCTGGCATAGGTCACAGAGATGCAGTGAGACTCTGATAAATAAAAAGAATGGTTCTTAATTATCTAAAATATATCACTAATTTACATAGTTTTCACATATGTAGACTATAAATAATAATTAGAATTGGATTGAATTAGATCAATAACGAGACAGAGAATGAAATGCATTAAACTAATTATACATTTATTTACAATTCTTCTATCGATATTTCATTTATTTACAATAGCATTTTAGTGTAGAATGTACGCAAACATTGGGTAATTCAAAATAGCTTTACATAAATAATCATTAAATTTTCATAGATGGGTTTAACATGTGCTAATCTTATGAATTACTTTACAATTAATACATAATCAATCACTACGTTATGTCTATAAATCTAGATAAACCAAATCCTATTACATTTGTGGCTGTTATATAAATAATTATATTGAACCTTGATCATGAATTCATTTACTAAAATATACAATATGACTTAATAACGAGTGCATAAACCAGCTCAAGTAACGATTGATCGAACATGGCTTTCGAGAGAAAATTTCAGAATGCTGAAAGCGTTATGTTAAGATGGGAGAGTTGGCTGCATAAGATTTTAGCAATGTGCTATGGCACAGGTAAACAATAATAGGAAAAGTCGCTCTGCGGATGGATGAAATAACTTCAGGGTTCTTGTGACAAATGCCGGTACCCTGTAACCGATCGCAATGCTGCGTAAAAGGAACATTGTGTTCAGGAAATGGCGGGGGACTTAGTGCTAACCTGGCCTTCACTCAGACTTCACTACTGCTCTACCCTATAAGAGAAGATGTGCTGGCAATGCCGTGGCTCCATCTTGATATACGTATATTGCATATAGCAGCAAAATGAGAATAATTTTATAAAATAATATATCACATCTGCCAAGCAAAGAATAGTATATTTCATACTATGAAATACAAGACAATAGCATATTAGCTCTATCAAATTGGGACCAACTCTTGTGTAGCCTGATAATAAATGTCTATGCTACAAAAAGGAATATTAATACATCTGTACTTTGACATGCTCGATCTATTAGGTTACTTATAGATAATAAATACTTTAAGGAGGGAAAGTATATTTCTATGGACTTAAGAACTCAAATGACAAATATACTTATAAATACGATCAAGGCTAAATTTAATTCTTAATAAAACTATAAAGTTAAGTTTCTAATGGTTGGTTAAAAGAGCCACATTTCACATATTAAATCATTTAAATAATAAAAAAAAATAGGATTTCGAAACAGCGCGGAAAGTTGATGGTATAAACAAATTACGTGAAGATTTTCAAATAATATCTTCTTAAAAAAACGTGAAATTAAGTGCCCACTGTTTCAAAATATTGGCATATAAAACATAATAAGCATTTAAAATAATCAAAGAAATATAGACACAACTGCTGTGATATAACTTTAAACTAAATAATTTACTTTGAAGTGAATGGAAAATATAAAAATAGTCAGATTATTTAAACTTCAACAATATTAAATTTTGATAGCAATTGACATATTTAAAATATTAAATGGATTTAAGTTTTGATTACATTTAGTTTTATAATTATTTTAAAAAGAGAGTTAGCTAACTTATATAGATATATTTACACAGAGCTCTGCGGTTTGAAAAATAAAACGGTACCGGTATTATTTATCTGTACTGCAAATTCTTGGCTGTAGGTTTGGTGAGTTTTACTGGGTGGCTGTTGGCATCAACTTTCCCATTATGTTAGGCTTGTCTCTTCTATCAGCATGATGGTGGTTCAGGCATTTCGACAAGAGAAACCTCCGTTCTCCCCGTGGAGTCACAGCAACAAAATGCCAGTTTTTAGCCGGACATATTAAACATTAACAATCGTGAAGGATGGCTGTTATTCTCTCTAAAAATATGGCTGTCTTCCTCCTTATTAAAAATACAGAGTATTTATATCTTTTCCTTATCGGAATCTAATGCCTCAAGACTCACTAAATTCAGGAATTTAATTAAATATTTTTCAATTTATAATCCATATTTTTACAATCTTAGATAACTTATGTTAGAAACTTTCCATAAGCTATTATTATAATTAAGATTTTTTGTTGCAAACAATTGTCCAATTTAGATTTTAAAATAACTTAATCTTATCTAAGGAGATTTTAATTAGTAAATTTTGAACTAGTTTTACTTTTTACGGATTCCAGGTGTGGTCGTTAATGACACTTGTTTACAACCAGAAATCTTTTTAATTACTTGACCAGCTTTTATTTTTAATCTTACGTATAATAGAAACTCTTTTTATTTAAAAAACAACCTTTTAACATTTTTTTAAAACGCAAACTTTTTTACATATTTATTTAAAATAATTTACAAACATATTTTGATATAGCTTTTAAATATATTTTCGAGAAACTTTTCCCTGAAATATATTTAAAACAAGAAATCTTTTAACAATTTTTAAAGAAACATTTAATATTATTTTTAGATAATGGCTTTTACATATTTTAAAATCATGTCTTTCTTCTATATAGCACAGATTATATATCCACATACGAAATTTCAATATTAAACAACAAAATTAATAATTTACTCTCAACTTAAATAATATAACGAACATTTTTAGAAATATTAAGTAAATTTAGTACGCTATAATTTTCCCAATCCTATCTAATTATAGCGTTGGTTCGCAATACTGTTTAGACAGACATGAGTGAATTTTAAATTTATTAACATTTAAATAGGTTCGAACTTAGCACAGATAAGTGTGTCATTAGGTTTGATGGTGAAATGATAGGGGCTTGGAAAGTTATCGTTTCAATATATATATATATATGAGCTAAACATGAAGATGTATGGCTAGAAATCAATAAAGTGGTGAGAGGTTCTGATTACTTGACCCTTTTCTGAAATACTGATAAGATATCTGCCAAAATTCTATCTACATTTGACACTTATAATAGTCATCTTAATGATAATCATATAAAAAAAAATTCTTAAGAAACAGAAAATCATTCTACCTATACAAATAGTAAACTTACCATTATTGAAGAAAAACCTCAATGAATAGTTGTTTATACCTACATGGATGCATGCCATTCAAAGAACTATTAGATCATCTTTCAATTAAAGAACAAGGACAATATACTTTTTATGTAGGGTTAGAAAATCATCTTAATGAATTTTAATTGCATTTAAAATATTTTAAATTTTTTATTGGCCTCAAGAAAATTAAGACAAAAGGAGTTGTTCACAGAGACATTTAACCTTTTAACCGCTAATTAAATCATTGGTTGTATGAGGTAAAAATCAAAGCTTTTAATTGGACAAGTCACAAACTGAAGACAAAGCCTATTGTTAAAACATATTCGCCTATAATATTAAATTCAACTCAGATACGTTTATAAAAAGTATATTATTAATTTTTCAGGTTATGAAGAGAACGAAAGTTCTTTCAAAAATAAATTGCTATTTATTTATTCTAAAATATTCAATTTCAGCAACATAAAAGCTATAATATAAACAAAAAGATCGACTTTTATGTTATAGAAAAGTAAATATTTCTTTTTACTACAGCTTCAATATTTTTACAAAAATCTTCGATATTTTTCGAAAATAATTTTGTTTTTTTAGTTTATTTTTAAAAAATTATTTTTAATTTGTCAAATTATCCTTTTTTTAATACTTAAATCACATTCGAAATGAAAATCTCAGTGTTTATCTTTATTTTCTTTGATCAGGCGGTTTCTTTGTTTTTTCCAGCCAATCAGAATGTCTTTGTCGGCTGAGAACTGGCTGAGAGCCAATCACCAATAAGCTTCTTTCTTTGTTTAGCTTTAAATGCAGTTTTTTTTTATTTTTTACTTGTAAAAGAATTCGGAAGAGGGCACCATCTTATAGAGCTTTTAAAAACCTATTTAAAAACATATTGAACGAATATTTTCGTATAAAAACTTGCAGAGTTAGAGTGATGTCAGATGTCTACGAGGTGCCTCGTAAGAGGCGGGAAAAGGGTTAAATGTCAGACTTTTAGTTGTATTTTAATAAAAGCTGAATAATATTATCTATCTATTTATCTGCTATTGCTTTGCTATTTTTTATATTTAGAACTCCCAAAGAAAATACTATATGCATCATTAATATATTTTTTGAGTTTGAATATCTACATACATATATGCATATATACACAACAAATAATGTGTGTGGATGAATGAACTAGATAGATAGTCCATATTTTATATTTATGCATTTTAACAAAAAACAGACCAAAGAATTATTAAATATTGAAAATAATCACATTTTAAAAATATTTAGATATTTAAATATTGTGTTTCTGAGATAACTTGGCTTTAATTCCTTTGTATTGCATCATAGAAATACACTTAAAGACAATAATTTATTTAGATCTTCTTGGCATTTAGTTATTTGAAGGCAAGACTTTTTATTATTTAAGGTTGAAACATACATTGTTATGTAAAATAGATAGATGAATTTATTTTTATTTAGTTAAAGGATATGTATCTTTAGGACATTTATCTAGAGTTGTGAATGAGAAAAAACTAATTCTAAATTAGTTTAACTCATCTTTTGGTTAAGACTTAAAACATATTGTCCTGTAAAAAAACTTGGCATGATTGGCATAAATATAAATATTCAGTCAAATATTTAAGAAACACATATATAATAATAAATCTAATATAAAGTCTAATATATTCAATGACTGACTAATAGTATCTTTTTGTTTAGTTTCATTATTCAATGAGAGTTTATGAAAAGGATTTATCTTGATATTTACATATTTTTTTCATATAAGTATAATAATAATTTACAAATTATAATGATAATTGGACTATTAAAGTTAATAAAATTATCCTTAGTTAATTCATATATTTAATTTTATTGTAAATAAAGATGAAAATATTTTTTAAGCTTAATTTCATATTCTGATTTATTTATTTAACTCACTTATTGTAATAGAGTTTAGTCACAAACTATGCTCATAAATTTAATATTATATTTACTTCTTGAGATTGAAGAATATTTTACTTAAATATATTTTGGGATTAATAAAATACTCCTTTAATTTTAAAATATATTATTTAACCCTTCATACATATTAATAAATATAGATATATAAGCAACTTTGGAGAAATAAGGAGTCTCATTACTTTACATTCTTCAGTCTTACCATTACAGTGATTGGTAAAAGATTTTTCTTTTAAATTTCTATTAAAATTATAGCTAGTTTATCACATATACCAATACAGAATATGATATGTGTGTGTGTGTGTGTGTGAGAGAGAGAGAGAGAGAGAGAGAGAGCTATCCAGTGCAAGCCAGAATAATGAATGGATGCTAGAAGGCTTGTGCATAAAATCCCTACTTAGTGCTTAATCATCCATTATCCCCAGACTGGTTTCTAACTTGTGTCTTTTGTCAGTGAAGAGCCTTGGATCTGAGAGCACTGCATCTAGATCTTAGGATGGAATGCAAACCTCTAACAGCCACTTTTTATCTTTATTTAATTACAAAACTATGAGTCTTAAATTGAAAACACCTTAATATTTTCAATCCAAGCTCTTTAGCTTATTTATTCATATAGGTCTGAACTCAGTTTGGTACTTATATATTTTGGTGTCTTTGGTTTTTTAATAACCATAGCCACTACTATCCTATTAGGCAGGATTGGTTTTAAGCCAATAAACATCATATGATCACTATTTTTTTATGCTTGTTCATAACTGTTATTTAAACAGGAAAAAACTCTCTATACATATTGCCACTCAGTGCAAGCCAGAGTAATCAATGGATGCCAAAATGTATAGCTACTGAACTGAGTTCAGACCTATATGACTATATAAGCTAAAGAGCTTGGTTTGAAAATATTAAGATATTTTCAATTTAAGTCTCATAGTATTATAAATAGAGATAAAAAGTGGCTGCTGGAGGGTTGCATTAGATCCTAAGATCTAGGTGCAATGCTCTCAGATCCAAGGCTCCTGACTGACAAAGACCACAAACTGGAAACTACACTGGGGATATTGGATGAGTTGCCACTAGATGGGGATTTTATGCGCAAGCCTTCTGGCATCCATTGATTACTCTGGCTTACACTGAGTGGCAATATGTATAGAGAGTGTTGCCTGTTTAATAACAGTTATGAACAAGCATAAAAAATAGTAATCATGTGATGTTTATTGGCTTAAAACTAATCCTGCCTAGTAGGATAGTGGTGGCTATGGTTATTAAAAAACCAAAATGTATAGGTACTGATCTAAATTCAGACATATATGCCTATGTAAGATAAGGAGCTTGGATTGAAAATATTAAGGTGTTTTCAATTTAATATCATAGTTTTTAGTTAAATAGAGATAAAAAGTTGCTGCTGGAGGGTTGCATTAGATCCTAAGATATAGGTGCAGTGCTCTCAGATCCAAGGCTCCTCACTGATGAAGGCCACAGGCCAGAAACTAGTCTGGGGATAGTGGATGAGTAGGCATTAGATGGGGATATTATGCACAAGCCTTCTGGCATCCATTGATTGCTCTGGTTTGCACTGATTGGCAACACCTACAGAGAGTTTTGCCTGTTCAAAATATAATATAAAAAATGATTTAAATTTTTTTTTTTCTGAAATTTTCTCATCTATAATAAAATAATTTAGTGTCATATAGTGGATTACCTTAAACTAATATTACCTTAAACTAATATACATCTATTATAAATTTTTATTGGGGAAAAAACTTTTGACTGCCTGTTAATTATAAGTGTGATTTAACTAATAATCCTTTAATATTTAAAATATTATGAAATATAAAACACATTTAAACGTACATTTATTAAATGATTGTATATGTCACACTAAAATGCCTAGGTGTGTGTTTGTCTGTTAGTAACAAAAGACAATATTAATTAGGTTTATTTAAAAAGAAGTATCTTTCATGTTCACTTTCTCAAGATATTTTTTTGAATATAAATTAAATAAAAGTATGTTTATCTCAACAGAAACAAGATTTATATGGCATACATGATACTAAATATGTCAAACATTAAATGGTCATAATAAATCATACAAGCCTTGCATTGAAGTTAAACTTTTATATTAAATATGATTATATAATTTATCACTCAAAATGCGTTTTAAATAAGAACTTAGCTTGGAAATAATAAAAATATTAAGATTATTTAATCTATACTATATTGTGTATAGTATAGTATAGGGTTTATTGAATCCTTTAAGACACATTTGTTGGGGTGATACGTTTAATATATAAATAAAACATTATCATTAATTTAACATTAATTGAAAAGAAACAAACTTTTTATTAATATTTTATGTTTGAATTTAGTAAAGCATGTCATTGTAAGTTTTATTACAGCATAAATATTATAAGAATGATAAGAGTTACCTGTTGATATACCATTATAAAAATAGCACAACTTGTACTATTTTAAAATCAAATACCAGTGTCATACATAATGATGTACACATTTTTCTACTGTAGTTAAAATAGCAATACACCAATCACAATTAGAACCATATATGTGCTTATAGCAAAAAAATAATGTTTTCTATAACATAAGGTTAATAATGGATATTACATGACATTTATGTTTAAAAAATTACAATTGGGTTATCAAATAAACATATAGTTCTTCCAAAGTTTAATGAACATGTAATTTAATATATTATTTGAACATTAATGATACCTATTCACTTTTTTGTTTCTAATTTAGTTATTATTAAAATATTGATTTAAATAATAAATATTTGTGCTTGATATTATGTTTAAACAATTGCTCATTCATCATCATCAACCATTGTCAATCCACTGCAGGATGAAGACATCTTCAAGTTAACTTAAATAACAAACTTTTTTGATTTTTTTAATAATGTTAATGATTTATTTACAAAATTTTCATTATGATAACAGGAAAAAAAATCGTTCTAATTTTTTAATAGCAGTTATAATATGTATTTGTGAGAAGATATTCTTAAAGTATAACCTCAATTTTTATTACTTAACAAATTTTCATTACTTATTAATAGCAATATAAAAAAATAATAAACTAAATATTAAAAGATTATATTTTTAAAATAATAAAACAATTTTAATTCTTTATAAAAGTTTAAAAGATTGAAATAACATTCTCAAGAATTATTTATCTATTTATATACCTTGAAGACTCTAAAAATAAACTATAAAAAATACAAAAATATCTCTTATACATATTGTTACAGTATAGAGTAGAATAAATTATGGGGAAATAAAAAAAACATCATCATCTCTTTTAATCAGTAAAAACAAATATTAAAGGGATAAATATAAAAAAGAATAAATATATAAGGAGTATGAGGTCAGTAAAAAATAAAAACCATTATAATATTAATAGTTATATATATAAGCTACATCTCCAGCATTACACATAAACAATCAACAGTCATTTTTTATAACTGCATCTAAAAGGAATTTAATGGTCAATTCCAAATGTAGGGCATGATATATACAACAATCATTTGGATGCACATATTTACAAGCTAATCTTATTTATCATCAAAAATAATCCTGGAATCCTAACATTTTATGATTATCATCAATACTTAAACACATATCACTGTTACTATAGAGTGCAACTATAAACTACATTTTCTCTAACGAAAAAGTAAAATGCAGTGAATGAACTTTAAAAGTGATACCATTGCACCATCAAGAAAACCATCTGAATGTCCAAACACAAACATAAACCCCTACATCCATATAACTAAACATTATATCACATGACTAGCTTAGTAAGAAAGGATATTAGAGACTGTGAACAAGAGAAATATAAATGAGTAAGATTACTCTACTATAACTGAAATAGTCTTACTGGGATAATTTACAAATACTTTAAAATACTATTATATAACAAAATGAAGTCAAGCACACTTTCAGTTCAAAAAACAGATAACTGGAAGAATAAAACTGTAAACTATTATTTTTTAATAAATTAACTAATAATCAAAAAAATTAAAATTGACATGGTAATAAAACAATTTTAATATAAATAAATACATTATTAACAAAATATAAATTTATATAATAAAAAAATGAATCAGTTGATTTTTTTAATCATTAAATTAATCAATATTTACTATAACTTATTCCCCTTTCAATAACTAAAATTGTAAATCAAAATTTTACAAAAGGTAAAAAAAAAAATTAACTAAACTTTTCATTTGTTTTCTTATAAAAATGATAAGGTTTTATATAATTAAATTTTGGAGGAAAATAAAATAAAGAAAAAAAATATTTTAGTAACAAATACTAATAAAATTCTTCATTACCATTAATTATTACTTTTTTAAAAAAAATCAATAAATGTAGTTATAATGTGCACATTAAAATACCATTTCATCATGGAATTATTTTTATTTTTAGTTTTTCATTGGTTGTAGTAATTTTTAATTTTTTCCATGTTGGTTTTCTTTTTATAAATTTCTCAATTAGGGCATATTTCTAGAATAATGTACACTGTTAAACTTATTCATGGTTTAAGTTTCACACAGGCTAAATTTCTTCAACTTTCCAATGTAATAATTTATAGTCAAACTAATGTACACATTACATTTATCCATTTTCAAATTTCCAAGTCAGATGAAACACATAATGTAAAAAACAAACATATTCTTGAATGAAGACAAGGTTAGTTTCAGATTACTTCAGAGCTATTTTTTATTTACACTTTTTCTAATAAATAGGTTACATGATGAAAACCAATGATATTCAGGTTCTAGCTTAAATTTAGCTCACAGTTTTTCTCAAATCCATTTAGAAAATATTTTTCTAACCTATCAGTAAAAATATTTTTTCAGACAACTAAAACTATTTCTCACTGTTTTTGTATATCTGAAATTCTTCTTCAGTTTTCTTCAACAGCCAAATCAAAGAAGTCTACAACTACTGATCTTATTAATGGTTTATCAAGAAATACTGAAGTTTACTGAGTCAATGTACCCCTATTTAATTTTTTAAAACAATTCTGTATCCATCCAATTACTGTTTTTTTCTAACTTGACAGAGTGATAAATTGAATCTATTTTTGCAAAATATGGTTTTGTTATTTGCCTCTTTTAACTGAAAATTCCTGAGTAGTTGTTTTTTTCTTTTTCCAAAAAATAAAATAATTTTTATCTACTCTTTGATTTGAAAACCATTGCTTTTTATTTTGGAGAGAGATAAAGAAAAAAATAACTATAATTAAATAAATGAAATTTCTTAACAAAATGTTAAAAAATTATTATTATTTTATTCTTTTAAAAATGTGATAAAATTAAAAAATTACCTACTTTGTCTTTCCTATCATCTTTTAAAAGTTAAAATTACAACTTTTTAATTGCTTACTAAAGATAATTTTTTTTTCTCTGAGTATTTTTTTAAATTAGTGAAGTGAGAGAATAAAATAAATTATTTACTTAATCTTTTATTTTTCTCTCTTATTTATAACCACTTCTTAACAAATTATAAATATTCACATTATATTTAAATATGTTTGATCATTTTCAGATTATTATTTAATAAAAAAGAATATTTGAATATATCCACTATCCAATGTTATAAAAAAACATATATGAAAAATATTATTTGTTCATTCTAATTTTATTTTA
The DNA here is from genome assembly GCA_028023455.1 of Epiperipatus broadwayi. NCBI lineage: Eukaryota > Metazoa > Onychophora > Udeonychophora > Euonychophora > Peripatidae > Epiperipatus > Epiperipatus broadwayi. The sequence continues at coordinate 2,624,843 of JAQFVV010000061.1, read as the reverse complement.
ATTTAAGAAACTTCTCATATTTTACATGACAGAATTGGCCACTATCTAAAATATATATCATCATCATGAACTATTATCAATCCACTGCAGGATGAAGGTCTCTCCAAGTTCAATCCATCTTCTCTGGTCTTTAGCTTCTCTTCTCCACATCACCCATGCACACTTTCTTATCCCATCTGTCCCTCTCACATTTGGTCTCTTTCTGGGTCTTTTACAATCTCTTGAAATCCAGTTTAAGATTTCAATTGTCCATCTATTATCATCTCTTCTAGCAATATGACCAGCCCAACTCCACATCAGTCTTTTGATTTTTTCAATGAGGTCAGTAACACCTGTTTGTTCTCTTACCCATATATCACATTTTCAATCTCTTTATTACTCCCAACATGTATCTCTCCATACTTTTTTGAGTGGTGTGAAGTCTCTATACTGATCTTCTATTAAATGTCCAAGACTCAGATCTATAAGTAAAAACTAATAAAACACATTTATTAAAAACCTTCCTTTTTAAACACATAGGTATATTTCCTTTTAGTATCAAGTAATTCCTATCAAAAGCATTCCAAACAAGTTTAATTCTATGATTAATTTCATCCGTTATGTTTCCATCTGTATTAATAATTTGATCAAGATATTTGTAACTGTTAACTTCTCCTAACTCAATATAATCAATCTTTATTTTCATATTTTGAGAAAATCCATTAAATATTACTTTAGTTTTTTTTAACATTTAGCTTTAGTCCCACTTTCCTACTTTCATCTGATAACTCCTGCAACATTTTCTGCAGTTTTAAAGCATTATTTGCAAAAACAACTACATCATCTGCAAAATCTAAATGACTTAAATAATCTCAATTTACTTTCACTTCTTTAGCTTTCCATTTTAATCCACAAAATACTTCTTGCAGTACTACTGTTAAAAGTTTTGGAGATATAGAGTCACCCTGTCTTACACCATTCTCAATGTTGACTTTTCCAGTATCATTATGTAATATAATTGTTGCTGTTGCATTTTCATAAATATTCTTTAAAATGTGACAATATTCTGGATCTATACCTTGATGATTCAATGCTTTAATCACTGAAGAAATGTTTATAGAATCTAATGCTTTTTCATAATATACAAATCCAAAGAATAATGGCATCTCATATTCATTTGTATTCTCTATAACTTCTCTCAATACCTGTATATGATCTACTCTAATAAAACCACTTTTAAATACAGCTGGTTCTCTTAGTTGTGGAAATCCAATGCACTCTGTAGATGAGTTGTAATTATCTTGGTAAAAATTTTGTATAAAACTGAAAAAAGGCTGATAGGTCTGTAATTTCTAATGTCTTCTTTACCCCCTTTTTAAATATTAATATTAATACTGCATTCTTCCTATCAACTGATACATTTTTATCATTTAGACATTTGGTATATAACTTTGATAATTTTTTTTCTATTTCTTCACCTGCTTTTTTTAATATATCAATTATAATTCCATCATACCTGGAACCTTTCCTTTCTTCATACATTTAATTGCATGTCTCACTTCTTCATTTAAAATTATGGGCAATTCTGAAGATGTAATAGATATAGGAGGTAGATGTTCTTTATTACTATATAATTCTCAATAGAAGTCGTCTACCCATTTCATGATATCATCTCTCTTTTTAGTAATAATGTCATCTTTTTTTCTTATTGCAGAAACATTTTAATGAATTTAAATTAGAATTTACAAATCGGTTTCAAGTATTAATAGATTTTGAACATGATTCAAATTTGAATGAAATTAATATGAAAATAACTGATACATTTTTAAAAACTGCAACAAAGATAGCTGGTAGAAAAAAGCAGTAATTGATCAATAAAATTTCTACTGAAACTAAAGAATTTATGAAGAAAAGGAGGAATATGTAGATATACAAAAATGATGCATTAAAAAGGATTGACTACCATGAATTTTGTAAAATGGTGTGGAAAAGAGTTGAAAATGATATAAGAAAGTATAACTGTGAACTAGCAAGGAAGGCTATAGAAATGAATAAAAGTCTCAAGAGTGTAAAACAACATTTTGCTATTGATAGGAAATTTATATCTGCAATAAGAAAAAAGACAATATATATATTGTAATGATAACTATTAGTAATAGAATTAGAATAAAAATTACTAGCAAATGAAACAAAGCTAATAGTTGATGAAATAAGACTCACTCTATACACAATTACTGATTTGCCTCTAGTACCATACATTCAGAGCATCACAAACAAAAGAGCATGTTCTCAGATCTATTGGGGGGATTTTCTTGTATGGATTGTGTGTGTGGCATTAATTATATATATTTTTATCAGCAAGTGTTTATAGCAATACAATAATTTAATATAATTAATTAGTGTGCTTTATGAAATAGCAAAGATTTTATTGTACACTGGTTTCAATGTTGGCACAAAATAATGATCAACTAATTAATAATAATCAGATAATTTATCAATGAAAATAGAATAATAAATCAATCAATAAATAATGAAATATATCACTAGAATTTTCTTTTGAGATTCTTTTTCTTGAGTACTTTTCAAGTCAAAAATTATAAAAAAAGTTCAGATCTTTTCTTTTTTATGACATTATGTTTTAATTTTTTGCATATGAAAAAAAAATTATTATTAATAATATCTGTAGAACATTCATTAAAATGTTTTCATAAACTACAATATAGTTGATTCCTTTAATAATTAACATTTAAAGACTGCATTACACTGTCAACTTTTGTGAACAAAATACAATATTTTCTTTCAAAATCTCAAACCTGGTTTTTATTCTTCTCTGATTAAAATAATCTTTTATGGATCAGTATATGTTTATTTATTCGTCGTGAATATTACAAGAAAAATTTTCAACATTTAATTTACTTATTCTAAATTATCTTATAATTTGTTTTGATATTCTTTTTCTGCCTTTGAATATCTTTATCATTTTTAGTATTATTCAATAAGCAATAAATACAATGATGCTTAGTATTAGTATTTTATTTTTGCATAGAGAAACATTATCAGCAACTTACCTATGAAGTTTTAGTCACTTCAAATAGTTGCTAAGAAAGATACTGAGGACAAGATCTAATGAGCTATTAGTTTTAGTCTAACACTCCATATTATGTAAGAATTGAAATATAAAAAAGTATTTTTATTACTTTTACTAAATTAAAGTAGTTACAAATTTACATTTCTCATATAGTTTTAACTTGATAAAAAAAATTCATTTTATTTCCTCTTTGACCTCTAGCAAAAGTGAGAGAGGGAGAGAGAAAAATCTTATTTCAATATTTTCGACCTCCTTTACAAATTTAAAGAGTATTTGTTTTGAAACTAAAGGAAAATTAATTAAATAAATATATCAACTTGTACATATTTCATTTTCCCCTTCTTTATTTCAATCCTACATGTATGTACATGGATATGTTTTTGGCTGCCCAATCGTTGTGGCTCGACTTAATAAACCCCACACATGCCCTGGAGATAGTAATTTTGTTTTAGTTACTCAGATCTCAATAAATTAAATGTTTAAAGTGATATGTTTGTAGAATGTTTTATACATTTGAAAAAGTTATGCGATTTATAATGCATAACTGAAATGATTTAATAAATTAAAATATCATTTTCTAATTCTTTCTTATAAAAAAATGTTTTCAAGATTTTTTTTAATGTTCTTCAGCAAAAGATTCGTAGTTAAATATAAGTGTAATTAATTATACGTGTATTATATCCATTTATATATTATACGTTTGTGTTATACGCGTTCGTGACAATAGGAAAAATATCGTTAGCAAAGTTGTAAGAGTCCATAGATCAAAGCATTGGGGTAAAAATAAATGAAATGTTTTCTGTGTCAAAATTAATTATGTTTATCTCAGTTGTTATAATTAAAAATATCCAATATGATATCATAAAAGTCTTAATTTCAAAGTATTGCTTGCTAGCATATATATTAAATGTTCGCTCCGTATTTTTAGTAGTCTCAAAGCAAGGCGAAGACCTTCAAACTGGGAATTATCTGTCAAGCGGTCCGATGCAGTGTGACATTACGCTTCAATGACAATAGTTTCTAGAGTAACCTCAAAGCAGGTGAAGACCCTTTGTGTACACCAAGCAGCCAGATGCAGTTGGCAAAATGCTTAAATGGTTTGCACGCTTTCATGCTAGCAAGATTTAGAATAATATCTCCAATAAAAGTTCTTGTAATATTAATTTTGACATTTTTTTTTTTTGGTGTTAAAGCCTCATGCTTAGTAAAAATGAAGTAGTGAACTCCTATATTTAAACTCAGGTCATGAACGCATTAGCTGTTATTAAATAATATTACTCATCATCAATTCAATTGTTTTATTAAAGGTTAAGTCTATCATATGTGGTTTGGGGTCAATGGGTTATATCACATGCCCTATTGATCTCATTTTGCTCACTGGCGCCCATATAAATAAATTTGTCAGCAAATTTGATTGTCAGCACAGTAGTGGGTCAATCGCCATAATAAAAAACCAAGTGTGTTCAATACAGAATGATTTGTTGTATCTGCTAATACATAATATTTGTATATCACTGTATAGTTTTTTTTTCAGACATGGGAGAACAGAACAGTTGAACAAAGGGAAAGTGAATAATGTTTTTTTATATATTTTTGAATACATGTCTCACTCAAACAGTTAAAATAAAGAGCTAACCAAGAAAACGTAGGTAAACTAAAAAAAGGCAGATTACATAGATTGGGGAAATAATATGAAGCAGCTAGTGAAGATTAGGACAATGGACCTGTAGTCAGAGACCTAGTTAAAATTACTGAAGAAAAAAAATATTTTTAAGCATACAGAGAGTACTATAAGTTGATCTGCAGTGTTCATTATATTGATTGTTTATTACATTATTTTCGTATTTTCAAAAATGGGAAAAGACACTTTACAAACGATCCTCAGAGAAATGAGAGAAGATCGAAAGGTACTGATGATGATGATGGAAAGGCTGGTAAGGATCGAGGAAGCATATGGCATCCAAGCCAACTCAAATCTAGAAAATGTAAAGCTTCAGCAAGAAATAAATCCCTCTGAAGACCCAAAAATAGAAAATGAAGATGATCAGGCCACACCAAAAGAAGTTGTGGACAGCAAGGAAAACAACAGTGGTGAGGATGAGTCCAGTTATGAAGCAGTGGAAGAAGCGGATATAGATACAGAAAAAGATGTTCAGACCACTGGTCAAATGAAACTAAAAGTGGAAATGGGACGGATGATGAATCCTCAACTTAGCATGAGGACTTTACAGATGCCATTCCCTGGAGCCTCAATACAGACTCAAACTTTCAAAGAAGACCCAGGAGAGAACCCCATCGTTCATAGAGATAATGTTAAAGAATTGTTTTTTGTGCATTCGGTCGCAGAAAAGGCCATAGAACAAATGACAGCAATAGACTATGGGAACTTGATGACAACCAGGGAAGACCAGGACTATGACCATTACAATACCAGACAGTTAAAACAATATGTACCACCTGATCCAGGGAAACAGTAAGATAAACTGTAGAGACAGATATATATACAGAAGACCAACTGACATGACCATAGGAAAATGAGACTTGATAATCGGACCGATTTATTATAAACCCATTTATAAGTTGAATATTCAAAAAATGGATCGCAGTGAGACATGTATAATTTTTGTAGCTTGGGCAGGTTATATTATTCACGCTCATGCTGTTCTCCCAGAGTCTATACACTTATGCAACTATATCCTGCGTAAGTAAAGTCATTTTTTTTCATTGTTTTTTTTTGAAGTGAAAAGAAATGAAGCAGTCGGATCTGAGTTCGATCCTAGCTTCATGTTATTTACCCTAATACTAACCTTGAAATTTCCGATGCAATGGGGCTTTATACGTTCAATCCACGCTAATTTCCATAATGAATAACTTGTTTCAAATACGTAGTAAAATTAATTAGTTTAGTTTAAATTTGATCAATTCTCTAAATAAATTCATGATAAAATATTCATGAATTTACATATATTAAATTGCCTGGATTGTGCGTATATATGTTTGTAAATATTAAATATATATAATTGTTCGAAAGTTTCATTGCGTCGGGAATACTTGTTTTTTTTCACCTTTAAAATAATTTGTAAAGTTTTGTGATTAAAAGCTACATTCTTTCCATAGGCTTTCAAATTCTCAAAAACAACAGTAAAGTTTTATTAATTAAAAAAGATAAGAATTCAATTTTTAATTAAAATCATTTCAGACTTTAAGAATTCATTTTCTAATTAGGAAAGGAATTCACAAATTAGTTTGAAAGCTTATCGAAGGAATGTTTCTGAAAACAACTAATTAAAAAAAAAAGAGATTGATAATAAAATGAGCGCTAGCCGGAGGCATCAGTGAACAGTAGATATAGCCCTGAAAAGTAAAGAAAAAAAGACTAGTTTTGATTGTAGAGTAGTGCAGTGAACTCTGTGTGTATAAAAATTGTATTTCATCATGATAGAGGGCTAGAACATCAGGGATCTGGCTACGGTTCCTAAAGTCCCGAGGAATCTTCACTGGAGCTGCTGAACCGTTTTCCGGATCGATCATTCTGCTAAAATAATGAAAGCTACTAAAATACTATTCCAGTAGTTAACCAATGATGCCTACGTTTTCAACAACTTGGAGGAGTAACTTAAGGACAAGCACGGAAGGGTAATATATTTCTATAATGAACGTTAAACTTTCTGGCCAGTTCGAACTTTATTTTACTCTCCTATTTAAGAGCTCTTTATTCTTTAATGTAACATTTTTTATAAAACCTTTTATTCATGCTATTGTAAATCTATCTCGTAATTCTTTAAATCTCTAGCCTTAAACTTTCTCTTTTCTTACTTGGCGGTTCATTTAATATATATATTTGTGTGCTTTATTAATGTCGTATTTAAAATTATATGCCAATAATCTTTCGACTCGATGAGCTCCTTGATTCCATTTGCCTCACGCAAATAATATAATATAAATTTTAAATAGTTATTCTCGCCCATTAGAACTAAATTTATAAGTTCTATTAATCATCGAGTCGAAAGAAAATATTATACGTTTACTATTTTTATAATTAGCTAATAATAAATTATTAGCTCCGTTTTTCACCTATGTCCCCAGCTCTTAAGTTACAAGTGTATCTACTCACAAAATGTTAAAATATTGATTTCTTGTTCCACTAATACTTGTTGGGGGCATAGACATAGAATTCCAATATTGCGTAATTTCCATTGGCATATGATAAGGACCGCCACTCTTATTATATTTATAAATTCGTTTAAAGACTAGAGGTAACTAATGCAATCTATATTTTATTGAACAAAACAAATTATTATTATTATTAAATATTTTCTAATATACTTGGTTTCTTAGTTCATCATTCTTTTTATAATTATTTAAATGTTCATACCCGCTATCTGTGTTGGCAACCCGAACATACATATGATTTGATTTAAAAAGTATTCAAAGTAATTAATTATTAGATATTCGTGTCAGTGCAAGGGTCTCTAGTCCTCACCAACCGTTGAACTAGTTCTTGGCGCATAGCACTGTGCCGTCGATGACTACTATCTGAGCTGTTGGGTTGGGTTTGAATTCGGTTTTGGTTAAGCTGAGTTTGAATCCGATTTGACATTGGGGGTAATGGTTTTCGACCGGTACAGTACATGTATATACATATATATGCATAAATGAGTAAACATACCTTGATTTTTAAAGGATCTTGATGTAACTTTGACATTGAAATATAATAGTTATAATATATATTATAGAATTCTATATTAAAACAAATAAATTGATATTTTTCTTAGTTTGAATCCATTTTAAATGCTGTTATATCATTCAATTTATATAGTTGATTTTTTTTTTTTGTTAAAGACACTTCATATCTTTTATAAAGGAAGATTATCTGACAGTACTAATATTTTGAAGTGAAGGAGACAATATTTTAATATATGAACAATGCTGCTTTTTGTAAATCCTTGCTTAATTTTTTTCCATTTAGTGTTCATATCAAAATGAATATTTTTGAATAGACTTAAAACATTATTACTGAAGTAATATTCTATAGGCAATTCAGGGAAACTTTATATTGATATCGTATATATTTTTACTTCATCTTAATAGTGAATTTATATTTTATAATGTTTCTTAATATATAAAAATAATTTAATCGATAATTTCCTTAAAAATTTACACATTCAAATACAGGCAATATTTTTATAATTGGATTTGAAAATTTTATTTTTAAACAATGAAATATGAAAATATGAAAAATTTATTTTTCATTCGTATAATAATGATGAATAATTAAAACTTTTTATTTTTCTAATACATTGATACTTATGATTCTGTAATTCTATATGACAAGATATTTTATCACAAAGTATTATCAATGAATTTTTGAAATGATATTTATTATTTCATTATTTTTTAATACTGATTAGAAAATAATTTCTTTTAATATCAATAATGTAAAAGTTTGCTGTCGCAAAAGTTTAAACATAATAGAATTTGTTACTCTAGTTTTGTTTGGTTATGCATAATCATTTCACAAATAAAATATGTTATTACAATTTATTTTATTAAATAGAAACAATTAAAATAACTTATATTAAACATCTTGTGTCTATTTATTTCATTTTATATATCAGGTTCTTCTTTCTTATAAAATTAAATTTATATAATGTTTTATTTAGAAATAATAATAAATAAAATTAAAATATAGATGCATGCAAAGTCCATAAACATATTTTTACTTTTATATTTTAATTTCATTTATAGATATGGATATGCGGTAAAAATAGATTATTAATTTATTAAAGGTATAGAATAAAACATTGAAATAATATGTAAATTAATTTAAAATTGTATATCTAACACTATACCTTTTATTTTAGAGTCACCACCCTGTGGTTAATTATATATTTTTGAATATTGTTAATATATTTTTTTATAATTTTATAATCACGACTACCTACATACACACAAATACCTGTTTATAATGTAACTAGCAACAATTTCAATGAATCTGTCTATTTTTTTTTTTTAAAAAAATTCAACTATGATGTAACTTGGAAAAGCATCAATTACAAATTGGCATTTCAAACTGAAAATACACATATCTGATAATAACACACATATCTGTTAATAATATTTAGCAGATTCATTTTTAAATGCAAAATTAAATAATTTTAAGTTTGTGCTTTAATTTGTGTAAAAATATAAGCTAAAAGCACTTTCATTTTTAGTTTAAAAGTTGGTTAGGCAAACACTATTATTATATCATGTCACTTCACTTGTAATACCAGTTACTACTAATTGCTACTTTGTCTGGTTATATCATAGATGAAACTTTTATAAATATACATAAACAAAACACCATTAAAATTATAAATATTTACATCTAAAAGCTGATGTATATATGGTAAAATCTATAGTATTTAATATTAATCGAGTGATGATTGTAAATATTTAGTAAATCATAAAATTAAAATATTGTTTCATTTTTTTGCCAAATCTTTATGGATAATATGTCTAGTCATTGGTCATTGCTTTATATTGATATTTTATAAAGTCTTTAATATATACATTTATCAGAATGTAAATTTAAAAAAATGTAATTTTTTTTAAAATAAGCTGTTGTAGAGCAAAAATTTTGATAAGATCCTCATAAAGAGCAATAAAGGATAATCATTAAAGGCATATCAGTTTTTAGATAGTAAGAATTAGAATTTTTTTTTCATTGTTTTATCATGTAACTAAGAATAACTAGCTACCTAATTATTAATGAATAGTAGATAGTTTGCTGGATTTTTTATGGGATTATAACTGGTTAAACAAGAAGTTAAGCATAATTATTTCATCCAAATTTTTTCAAAGTTTACCTTGCCTAGATTTAAACCATATAACATATGTACAGTTGTTGGATATGATACAAATATATAACAATACCTTTAGTATTAAAAGTGGCATTATTAAAAATTAACTTACCAAAAAATAATCATCCAATCGTATTTCAAAATGCAAAGTTCCTCCAATGTCCAAAAAAGGAAGAAGTTCAAAGGCAAAATATGTTGGATAAAGGTCTGTTACAAGTACCCAAGTTGAATAATAATGGCGATGATGTATCAAAAATCGATTAGAAAAATCTTCAGCTAATTTTATCCTAGCAAGTGGTGTAATTGGTAAACAAATGTCATTGTCAGTTGTTTTACTCAAATCAATAGAATTTTTTTCAGAAAAAATATCCTCTTCATCATCAGCCCATTGAAGGTCCAATGTGTCATTTATAAAGAAAGAAGTATTTAGTTTATCCAAATGTTTATGATCTGGTAATACTGAAGTTAATAGGCCCCACATAAAATTGCACACTAGAAAAAAAATAAAACAAATTATAATTGCAAAATAATATTATATAGAATAACAAGTATAATCAGTTAGCCAAAGAAAATTATTTTAAAACTATTTCTATTTACAAATTAAAAAATATAATTATAACGAAGAATGTATAGAGAAAAGGTTTCATAAATTACGTTTTTTAAACAATAGATGCTTAGCCGATTTGTATGACTTGCAATAATCAAAATCGGCTTTGCACATACTGTTTAAATGCATATTTATGAAAGCTTTTTTCTATATGTTCTTTGTATATTTATGATTACATTTTAGTCTGAGTTAAAGCCTATAATTTTATAGTTAAATTTAAAAAAAATAATAGTTATTTTTAAAAATTTCAGGATTGTAATATTTTTTATATGCAAAAAATATTTTATGTACATTCACAAAATATTCATTTAATCTACAGGCAAATCCTGAGAACAAAACCTCCAAGTGAGGCAGTTTTTATATCAACACAATGATATACACATGCAATATATTCACATGTATATAGCGAATAATTTCTCTCTTCAAAAATTACTTTATGAATTAATTATGAATAGGATAAAAATTATATATTTTTAATATATAAGATTTAGTAGTATTTGTAAAATAAAATGTTTAGCTTAAAAAAAATCTGCAATATACATTGCTTTAAAAAGAAACAATAAAAAAACAATACCCAAAATTTTATGATAATCCAAAATGAAAGTTATAGCCAGATTGAAAATAATTTTTTAAAAAAATATTATTCTAATTAATTATAAAATAATTTTATATGATTTTATTCAAATGCCTGTATTAAGATAGTTGCCAACTGATGTTATGTAATTACTATATATATTAAATATATGATAAAAAAAATATGTAGCAAATGAATTCCAAATTCTAAGAACAAGAAACAAAAACACATATTAATTCAAAAAAATTTAAGTGGTATTTATATTTAATTTTTTGATAAAATATACTTTCTGGTAATAGTATTTCCACACAAAAAATTAAAAATATGTATATAATTATATATTTTTATATACAAATAAATATTCTCAAGGTTTAATTGTGGGAGATTCATGAAAAATACAAGCACTAAAAATGAAATAGCTGAATTCATAATCAAAACTGTGAGTTTCAAAATTTACCACTCAAATTAACCATGTAGAGTAAGTCATTTTATAGTTATTAACGTGCAGTACTTATTTTTCCTTTTTTTTTAAAAAGTAGGTCTTTGTTGAATGCTAGTTATATACATACAAAAAAAAATATTATAATTTTTTTTAGATAGTGTTTTTTATTCTTGTTTTGAAACTTCATAATACTGATCTATAACTGTTTTTATTACCATTACTGTTATTTTTTTCAAACCAGTTATCCAATAATGACTTATAAGCATTATCCAATTCCCACAAGTCTTTCCTGGATGTTGCATCTTCTTCAATATTATTTTTTAGTGCAGTTGAAACATGAGTCTAGTATTTACTTTACTAAACTATTTATTTAGAGAATTATTTTTAAATTAAAAAATAACATATAACTTTTATTATAGTGGTGTTGATAATGTTCTTGCCTTGATTTCTCATAAGATTAAAATAAGAAAGAAAATGGTAATATTCTGTGATGTAAATGCTTGTCATAATGTTGCATCACTTTATAAAATCAAAACTATAAATATAAAAGAAAATAAATAACTTTGATCATTTGCTAAGCTTATGTATGAGCATTAGCAAACAATATCTCCACTGACTGTGAAATTTAAGTCTCAGCTGATATGTTCACATGGCTCCATGCAAATAAACTTAAAATCTAATTTATAAATGAGAAGGTTATTGTTATTCATTTTAGTAATCTTGAAAGCAAACAACAAACTATCAAATATAAATTAAACATCACAGAACAAAATGTATTTAATTATAGAAGTGAGCATGAAACTTTTAAGTACTTGATGTAATAATACAATACTCTTCTCCATTACCAAAGCCATAAATGTAGAAAACAAAAATAAATAGTTTTCATTCATTCAAATGTTTACATATACATATGCTTGAAAATACATTATATTTATAATTTCTATTGTATATGAACTTATAATTTTAACGGATGAGTTACTATTTTAATTTGTCTAATCGTAATTTTCTATTTTGAAAATTTAATCATAATAAATAAATAACAGCAAAAATTTTTTTTATCTCTTGCATTATTAATAATGCATTTATATTTTAAATATAATTTTGGATAATATTAAAAAAATAAATGTTTGTATTCTAGTTTAATAGATAATAAATTATTTGAGAGTGTTTGAATGTTATTTCAATTATTTGCAATGTATGAAATTTATGATGGCAAACATATATTTTGAAACAATAGTAATATGATATGGAGTTCACCATTTTAGGTAAAAGAATCATATACCTATATATGCCAAGATCATGGTTTCCTTTTTTTTTTCTTAATGAATGAGAGAAGATTTTTTATTTCCTTTTGGTGTTATCAGATTGAATTATTATGAACTGTGAATGATAGGGCAAAGTAATTTGTTAAATATTTTTTTACTCTTTTCCATAACAATAAATTGAATTATTATTCAACTTTGAATGGTGTAAAGTATTTCTAATACTTTTTATACTTTTTTTTAGATTTCAACATTACACTTTATTGCACAATAAATAGGTTACATAGGTTCTTTATGGATGTATAGATTGTATATTGATACATATTGTACCACCTGATCCAGGGAAACAGTAAGATAAACTGTAGAGACAGATATATATATATATATATATATATACAGAAGACCAACTGACATGACCATAGGAAAAATGAGACTTGATAAACGGACCGATTTATTAAACTTAATATAAGTTGAATATTCAAAATTGATCGCAGTGAGACATGTATAATTTCTGTAGTTGGGCAGGTTATATTATTCACGCTCATGCTGTTCTCCCAGAGTCTATACACTTATGCAACTATATCCTGCGTAGTAAAGTCTTTTTTTTTCATTGTTTTTTTTAAGTGAAAAGAAATGAAGCATGGATCTGAGTTCATCCTAGCTTCATGTTATTTACCCTAATACTCAACCTTAAATTTCTGATGCAATGGGGTTATACGATTAATCCACGCTAATTTTCATAATGAATAACTTATTTCAAATGCGTAGCAAAATTAATTAGTTTAGTTTAAAATTGATCAATTCTCTAAATAAATTCATGATAAAATATTCATGAATTTATATATATTAAATTCGTGGATTGTATATATATTTTGTAAATATTAAATATATATAATTGTTTGAAAGTTTCATTGTGCGGAATACTTGTTTTTTTTCACCTTTAAATAATTTGTAAAGTTTTTGATTAAAGCTACATTCCTTCCATAGGCTTTCAAATTCTCAAAAACAACAGTAAAGTTTTATTAATTAAAAAAGATAAGGATTCATTTTTCTAATTAAATTATTTTCAAATCTTAAGAATTCATTTTCAATTAGAGAAGGAATTCAGGCTAATTAGTTTGAAAGCCTTATCGAAGGAATGTATTTGAAAACAACTAATTATAAAAAAAACACATTGATAATAAAATGAGCACTAGCCTTAAGGCATCTGGACAATATATATAGTCCTGAAAAGTCAGGAGAAAAAAAAAACTAGCTTTGTTGTAGAGTAGTGCAGTGAACTCTGTGCATATAAAAATTGTATTTCATCATGATAGAGGGCTAGAACATCAGGAATCTGGCTATGGTTCCTAAAGTCCCTAGAAATCTTCAATGGAGCTGCTGAATCTTTTCCGGACCGATCATTCTGCTAAAATTATGGAGGCTACTAAAATGCTGTACCAATAATCAATCAATGGTGCCTACATTTTCAACAACTTGGAGGAGTACTTAAGGACAAGCACGAAGGATAATATATTTCTATAATGAACTTAAACTTTCTGGCCATTCAACTTTATTTTACTCTCCTCCTATTTAAGAGCTCTTTATTCTTTAATGTAACAATTTTTATAAAACCTTTTATTCATGCTACTGTAAATCTATCTCGTAATTCTTTAAATCTCTAGTCTTTAAACTTTCTCTTTTCTTCTTGCGTTATTTAATATATATATTTGTGTCTTTATTAATGTTGTATTTAAAATTATATGCCAATAATCTTTCGACTCGATGAGCTCCTTGGTTCCATTTGCCTCACGCAAATAATATAATATAAATTTTAAATAGTTATTCTCGCCCATTAGAACTAAATTTATAAGTTCTATTAATCATCGAGTCGAAAGAAAATATTATACGTTTACTATTTTTATAATTAGCTAATAATAAATTATTAGCTCCGTTTTTCACCTATGTCCCCAGCTCCTAAGTTACAAGTGTTTATATACTCACGTAATGTTAAAATGTTATTTCTTGCTTCACTAATATTGATTTATTTATCCATATATATATATTTAAAATGTTTTTGCAAAAGGGTCGATAAAGGGTTAAATATATTTTAATTCAACTGTTGTTATTTTGTATTAAGATTCAGGAAGGGCACGATATTAGGGCATAATTAAGATAGTTCCCAAATACTCTCAAATAAGTTTTCTTAAAAGCCTGTTTGACTTTGATTAATTGGTCAAGTCATCATGTAGCGCATTCTACATGGGTTTTATTTTTCAACGATGACTATCAAGTCATCATCTTCGAACGTTGCTGGCGTAGGGCAATCTTCCGTTCCGTTAGGCTGGTCGGTGATCATATTCTCTTATTTAAATTTCTCAGGAAGAAAGTACTTCCTTTCGTATTCATTAGTCAAAGGGCATAAGACTTGTTAAAGCAAGCCATAGGACTTCGATCATCGACGCGACTTTCAATTTTCTCTCTGCCTTGTAATTCGTCGTGTTGCCTTTGTTCGGTAAAACCGCTCCGTGCCGTAATTCGTGAGAAGTGATTTAAATTAAAGCGAACCAATTCTCAAATATATTTAGTTTAAATCAGTTTTCAAATCAAGATTAAAGTTAGCCTTAAAATCGTTTTGCTCTTTCATGAATAAATTTCCGAATGTGAAAATAAATCTCACATTCCACCGTAATAAAATTAGAACAATCATTTCCGTTCTTAATGAATACCTTTATTTGCCTTTATATTTCTCGTTGGGGGCATAGACATAGAATCCCATGTTGTGTAATACTTGTTGGCATATGATAAGGACCGCCACTCTTATTATATTTATCAATTCTTTTAAAGACTAGAGGTAATTAATGCATTCTATATTTTGATTGAAACAAAACAAATTATTCTTATTAAATATTTTCTAACATACTTGGTTTTTTAGTTCATCATTCTTGTTATAATTATTTAAATGTTAATACTCGCTGTCTGTGTTGGCAACCCGAACATACATATGATTCGATTTAAAAAGTATTCAAAGTTACTTAATTATTAGATATTCGTGTCAGTTCAAGGGCTCTGTCCTCACCAACCTGGCGTTCTTGGCGCAAGCCGGCCGCATTCGCACTGAGCTGTGGTGGGTTGAATGTTTGGTCGCGGTTGAACGTGACGGGGGGGGGCGGAAATTTATATTTACAATACAATGAATGGGATTAAGATTACATAGGAATATTAATTATATCATGCCTGAATAATGATTTTTTATTTTATCATCATCAGTGTTTTCAGTACTGTGCTTTTTTGTGTTCATATATAGACACTCATGCCCTTCTCAACCTATCACCAACCTCATGTTTGAAGTAACTCTTGAAGCCTGTCCATTGTTTTTTTGAGAACATTATAATTCAGTTTGAGTGTATTGCTATTTTAATCTCTGTTGTTCATTGATAGCACCTCAGATGCATCTTCATAGTCCAGGTTAATTTCTTTGTCAGAAAAATCAACTGGTTGACAAAGTGAGTTAATTTGATCATTTTCTATTTTTTTAGTTTTTACTTTTTTTACATCTATTTTTTTTGCAGGTCAGTCTAGTTTTCTCTTTTGCTTTCCTTCTACTGATATATTTTTTGATATATATCTGGTTATTTTCTCCATAATTGCTGTGCTGGTCTTATTCATTATTTTTGATGTTTATGGTGTATTAGAGTCATTGTTATTTATTATACTATTATTGACTAACTGTGTTTTATTCATTGCTGTTTCTCTTTTGCATTCTTTTTGTTTATCTAACCTTTAGATTTCTTTATCATTAGTTTGGGTCAGATCTTGTTCTTTTGTAATATCGTTTGCCTTCCCTTTTATTCTGCCTTGTTCTGAAGGATTATTATGCACCAGGTTTGGTACTTGCTCATCAATTTGTGAGTTTGTGCTTATTTTGTTTTGGTTGTTTTGTTGGTCTGATTTCTACCCTCATTTGGTCTTCTGTGTTTGATATTAGCAAATATTTTTGATTTTTTTTTCTTTTTGTTTTTTACTGTTTTTATTTCCAGTTTTTTTTATCTTGTTAATATCTGTATATCCACTATATTTTGTATTTAGTTGCTTTTTATTAGTATTTTCCATCTCATTTTTTGCCTACTTAGCATTATTTTGTTATTTATATAATAGATTTGACTCATCTTTTGTAGTGGGTTCCACATCTGTTCCCTGTTCTGGTTTCTCTTGAGGCATATTGGATGAAGTTAGGTGGATTTTAGTGTTTTTGTTGTTTGTGCAATTTACTGCAAGATGCCCTTTAATTCTGCAACCACAGCATTGTGGTCTCAGGCCTTTTATTTGAAGAGTCAAAATATCTTCCTGATCTATTATCTGGTTAGAGATGTTTTCAGGATTGATGTTGTCATTTAGTTTAATTTTAAAGTGAAAGTTGTTGGTGTAAACTGGAATAGGTGTGTCAGTGCAATAGATCAGTTTAATATATATTGGATGATGAAATGGTTATATTAGCTTTGTAAAATCTTGCATATTATAACCAAAGTATGTATTCATCAATGTCCCTGTGTAGTTGTTCTGTAGATTTTTATCTATTATAATGAGAGCATAATTTTGGAGTGATTTAATTTTTTCCTGGAACTCTGCACATTATTTTTCATTAAAAAAAATCAGTCACTACATATCTAGAATTTGGGTGTTCTCCAATTGCTAGTATGGTATGCCACATTTGTTTCTGACTATTTCTTTACATAGGTGGTCTCTAGGGAATTCCCATCAATAACTGCCAAAACTGAGATTTATTTGAGAAGAATTTCTTGAATGTTTTGAATAATTTTTTTACTACAGTGTCATTAAATTTTTGGCTGATTTCTTTCAGATCTTCTTCAGTCAATTTTGAAATTCCAGTTCATTATTATGTTCATTGCCTATGCTTATATCCTCAATGTCTTTTTGTTGGCTCTTCTAAATCTTGTAGTCTGTGTTGATACTATATATTTTTTGTTAAACTATAGATAATTTGTTTTTATAACATTTGCATACATTTTAGTATTGTTTGCATGGTTTGAATTTGTGCTAATATCTTTTTCATTATCTAATATAAGATTTTTTCTCCTGACACCATGTTTTCTTTTGATACTAATTTAGTTTTACACAGAAAAAGTTCTTTCTGTGTTACTTTTTTCTTTTTTATTTCTTGATGAGTTGTGTTCCATTTAAAATTTTGCACTTTTTGTTATTTTTTCTTGACTTTTTGGTAGCACTAATAAAACATCTAATTCTCCAAGTTGAATAACAGGGCTGCATTATGCTTCTTATACTTTTTTATGTAGTTTGTGTACACTTCATATTTTTTTTTAAGTAAGGATTTATGTATGTTGGACTTATATAAGTCTATAAATGACTATACATTATTAATATTTTTCAAAATATGAGCAGTATTTCCAAAATAGAAGTTATTAAGGCAGACACATTTATATAACCCAGAGATATTTTCATTCATTCTTTGAAGGTAAATAATAGATATTCTCTATTTTTAGCAGTACTTTTGTCATCAACAATATAATAATTCATTTCAATGTCATTAATCTTTTAATTTCTCAAAACAACTATATTTTGAAATATTTTCTTTTCTGATTTTTTCTTATAGCAGAAATATTGTTTCAAATCCAAGATCTTTTGAAAAGCAGTCTAGCTTGTTGTTGCCTGTCTTTAGTAATATTAACTATAAACTTAAGGTTAAATAGCCTTTAAATAGCAAATTTCAAAAAATAGGTACAAACAGTATAGATATTACTCATTAAATTTATCAAATGTTTGATAGTGAAGATTTAAAAAGATTTTCAGCATTGTTTATCTATCCAATTAGAAGAGTTAAATATTCTATTGCTAACCAATGTTAAATAGTTATCAGTTGTGATGAATCAGCTAAAAATTCTATGCATAAATTCTATGCATAATTAAAATATAAAACTTTTTTTCAAGTTTACCTGGTACTGATCAAATGGATTATACACATGATAGAACAATGTCCCACTGTGAATTATAAAATGCTTTATATAATATTAAAACATAATCAAATGCATTGTTTCTTAGGATATCATGTGGTAATTACTAAAAGCAATAGTTTGAATGTTGTTTATAAAATGTTTAACTCTTCAATCCATCATTTTATTACTATTCTAAAATTTACAAAAAAAATATAGTATTGAAATAAAATAATTGAATAGTATATTTCTTGGAAGTTCAAACACTAAAAAAGATAGATGTGAGTCATGATCCATTGATCCTGACCTCCAGGGTCTGCAATTCTACCAGTCCACTAAGTCACACAGAGTATTATAGTATTGAACATAGTAGGCATAATGAAGCCTATATTTTTACAAGTAGCCTGAGAATCTCAGCATATTTTTTTAACATTTTAGAAATGTTCATGAAGATTTTGCATTATTTTTATGAGATCTTGTCTTTATATTTTCTGAACTTTAATGATTTAATAGACCCCAATACTAATTCATATTTTAGTAATTAAAATTTGTAAGAAACCATAGAATTATTATATAACAATTTACGTTTTCAAAACTGTGAAAAAATTATGCATTTTGCTTGATGGTAGTAATATTATGGTAATAATACTATGACAAACACAATTTTTTAATATTGTTTAGTTTGCAATAAATAACATTATTTAAAGAGAATTTTTAAAAATCTACTTAGAAATTTTGTTTCTGAACTTCAACATTTAACCCTGTGTTAGAGACAATAAGACTATATGCTATTAAAACAGAATAAATAAATATAAATTACTTTTTTATATGTGAATAAATTGCTATTATAGTAATAATTTCTAAAACATATAAATGTAGAATTTAATCTGAAGTATGTATCTAACATTAAGTGCATATTTCAATCAGCATTTTTTTTTCACAACGTATTTGCTATCCCTATTCAGTTGTTACTTATATAAGATTAAATTTAATCTAAAACTTATCAGTATTAAACAGTGAATCAAAAGATATGCCAGAAAGTAATCTAAAGATTGCTTTCAGTCATATCCAAAGACAATTTACGATATGAAAACCTGTCTAAGATCATTCTGCTTCATCTCAGACTTGAGAATAAATGACTTGAAATCTAGCTTTTGATCTACTGGGAATCTAATCACATATTAAGTAACTTTTATCTTTTAAAAACGTTATTTTGTTTAGTTTAAAAAAGTAAAGATGCAATGTTATTATTATTATTATTATTATTATTAGTTTGCAAACATACTTTATTTCAAATTAAAGATTATATTGTATTAAATAATACCAATTTAAATGTGATATACAAAGCTTAGAATTTATATTATATGTATTTATGTCCTAAAGAGAAGATTTAATTAATGTAAAATCCAAATTAATGTGTTTACAGAAAGAATATTTTGCATGAACTAATATATAATATGAAGATAATGTTTTTAAGGTCTAACAATTACTCCATGTAGCTGAAAAGATGTCAGGTAGAGTGAGTACTTGGTCTTTATTCTTTTTTTTTTTTTGGAAAGTTTGTTGTGGAAAAGTGATTGAAGCTTCTGAGATGTCAGATTAAAACAAAAAGGACACCTCAAAAATCATAGGGTAAAAGTATAAATATAGTTTTTGTATGTTAAAGAAAAACCCTCTACATCCACTGCTTATTAAATATATGAGAGAAGAGAATTGAAATCTAGTAATTGAAACTATTATGCTTTAGTATGTTTGTAATACTGAACAATTATTAAGAAAGAGCTCCATAGTTTCTTCTCCATTGTGATATAACAATTATGATATAACAGTTATGAACAAGCATAAGAAATAGTGACCATGTGAAATTGTGATCATGTGATATAGAGAACATATTGAGTCTATATTAGCAAAAAAAAAATATTTTTTTTGGATAGAAAGTCATTGATAGGAAGAGCTTCAAGATTGATTTTAATTTAAAAACAAAATATTTTGTCTCCAAATACCAAACTTCAATTCTTAGAATTATCTGTATAGTAGTAAATTTAAGTCTAGATTGTGGTGGATTAATTAGTTCTTATATATATATATATATATAATTATTATTACATATGCATCCAAGTATTTACATTTTGTTGCAAATAATTTTTGATTTTGCATAGTATATTTAGATATGGATATGATTAATAAAAAGATTTTTGATTAATTGTGGTATATTTGAATGATTAATTAATATATGGATTAATGTTTCAGGGTACAAATTAATAAATCTAGTAATCTCATTTATTGCTCTCTGAAGATAATATATTGAGATGGAATATAATAACAACCCATTATGTTTGGCATGTTTTTATATCGATTTGGTACTGATTAATATTTTTTTGTTTCAGATAAATTTATTGCATAGTGAATTTATCTATTTGGAAAAGAATGTCATGTACTTGACGGCAGACTTATAATAGATTTTTAAGATCAAAATATTGATGAGATATGGATAAATATACTTTATATGAGTTAATAGTGTTTTTTCTAAAAGTGATAAGCTTATTTTGGATTTCAGATTTCATAGCATTTGCAAAAAGATAAATGGAAAAACCTAAAAATAATAAAAGGAGAAACGTAAGAATTTATATGATGAGATAGAGAAAAGAGAGTTTACTTTATTGCTTGAAAAAATATTCCAGGAAGTGGGTTTTTCTTTGTTGAATCTGAGTTAGTGGTTTTTTGTATAATTGTTTAGAATGTCAATTAGTTGACAGATGTATATTTTTTTGAGGTTGTAAGTCATTCATATATGCTGTGTATATCATTGATTGTTTTACAAAAGAGCTATAAATTTCTGGTAGTTTATTTTGAATGCTTGATAATAATGAGTTAATATAAGACAGAAAAAGAAGTAAGCTTAAAAAGAAACACTGTGATAGAGTATAATGTGGGAAAAAACTGTAGTATGAATATGCCTATTGTTGAGTAAGATTGCTAAAATGTAGAGAAGTAGATACATTATATTTTTAAGGATTTGGAGGATCTTGTCAATAGTAACTGAATCAAAGACTGCAGTAATATCAAGCTGAACTTCAATAAGTCCTGATTTTTTAGAATGTCTTATATCATCTATTATCATTTTATAATGTGTAATTGCAGTAAAATCAAAGTAACCTCTTTGGCAAATAGAAATCATGAAAGAAGGAGAAGAATTACAGGTTCAAGTTTATATTTATATTATCCATTCTGTAGTTTTAATTAAAATGAGGTTATGGAGATGAATCAAAAATTATTATGTAATGATTGTTAACATATATCTTAAGAAAAGGTACCATTAAGACATGATACATCTGGTTTATATTTTAGATTGATCTGAAAGATAGCTTAGTATATTTTGGATAATAGGTATGGTAAAGTAACAGAGATGTATAAGCATAAACTTGGGAATTGCATGTGGTTCTGAGAATATACTATTAAAAAAAGATTCTAATTTAAGTACAATATTTGATTTTGTAATATGTTTTTCTTTACAGTTACCAAAATGCAAGGGAATACATTTAGGCTTTATTTGACGCTTGTGACTTATTTTTGAAATAATAAAAAACTTGAGGGATCATGTTTTTGACTGTAATAAGTTTATTGTTTTTAATAGTTGGGGGTGTTATTTTATTAGTATTATAACCAAATGTCCATTTGATATAGCCCTAAGACCAGTTATGGGGCTGAATTAAAAATATTTTATATTTTTTGTAGAGAGTTATTCTGCTAGAATTTGTTGTGAGTTTTTATATTTCTGTTCTAAAAACATTATTGATTGAAATAAGAAAGAATCACACCAATAATTTTTTAGTTTTATATTTATTTAATCCAAGTCTCTAATTAATGCAGTAGGAGTTTTATTTTTATGAGTGTAAAATTTAATAATATAAGTGATCATATTTATAAATGTAAATCACGCTTCAATTGGATGTAAGTACATCTAAATTTTTAAACTAAATATTTATTTCAGAAATAAATAACAATTTCTTGGGTGGAGACTTTGAGAAATAGTCTCATTGTGTTATTGGTTAGAAGCATTAGTTGATTATAAAAATGTACATTTACATTAAGAGTTAATGCTAGATGATTAGTGAAAGCTGCTGAAATAAGTGATATATGGATAATATAAAAGTCTAAGAAATAGAAAAGTAAGTCTATTAGACTAGGATATTTTTTGGTCAAGAATAGAAATGAGTTATGGGGAAAAAACCTTCTGCACTCTATTACATTAATCAAAATATAAAATATACAGTAACTAAATTCTAAGTGCTAAAAATGCTAAATAAGAAAATCTTCAGTGTAGACATATCTTAAAACTTGAGCTAAGCACTTGTGATATCTTGGTTATGTTATATTTATAGCAATGAATGGTAGACAGGAGGATAGTAGATATAAATGGAATGTAAATTTATGTAAATGTATGCAAAAGATTTAGATAGCATATTTTTAGAGAGAGTGCAGCAGGATTCCTTTTTATTTAAGGAGTTCAAGATATTGGCAATGCACCATGCCTCCTTTATTTTGTGCTTGGAGTTATTTCATTTGCTGCACATAACACTAGTTGATGTAGACTCAAATGTGTAGCTGAGTGTGTTTTGATGCTTCAAAAATATGGATTTGTGTTATGGATTATTTAGCTCTTTTGTAGAGGTATTGATGTTGGGACAATCTTGTTGCAAGGCTGGTGCATGATTATCCATAGTTTACTGCATTACAGCATTATCACCAATAACTCAAACTCTATAAATAAAAAGAAATCCTGCTTTTCCCTCTCTAAAAAGTGGGCTATCTAATTGATTTAGATACATTTATATAAATTTACATTCTATTTACACCCACCATCTTCCTATCCACCACTCATTGCTATGAATACAATATCAAAACCAAGATATCAAAAGTGATTATTGCAAGTTTTAAGATACATTTATGCTGAAGGTTTTCTTATTTAGATTGCCCAGTGCTTAGAATTTAATTACAATTCGTTTTGAAAAGTTTATCAATATATATAATTAAAATACATGGTAATGAATAATAATATTAATATCAGTAGACAATAACAATTTATTTGAATTTATTTATAATTCACTTTTAGGCTTCATTAAATTTTTAATAGTTTCAGCATACTTATCATAATAATCCAAGATTATTTCAAAATAAATGATCACTCTGAAACAACGCCCATTAATGTTTTTCAGATAAAGAAACATTTAAAAGAAACACTTTAAAATTAAAAATGCCAAAAGTAAGTATAATAATTTTCTGAAAAAAAAAAAAAGAATATCTAAGAATTGAAAAAACCAAAAAGAGTAAAACTAATAAATGGATAATAGAAACAATAAACAAGATTAAAAAAAAAGCGTTCTTTCTAAACTGTAACACAAAGATAATTTAATGAAGAAGAAGGAAAGTTTAACATGAAACTAGAAACTATACAGATAAATTTAGTAGGAATTTAAAAGAAATGTTTTAAAAAGACAATGCATTTTATAAATTATGAAAAAAAAAAATCAGATTAGACAAGCAG
This sequence comes from Epiperipatus broadwayi, assembly GCA_028023455.1. Lineage (NCBI taxonomy): Eukaryota > Metazoa > Onychophora > Udeonychophora > Euonychophora > Peripatidae > Epiperipatus > Epiperipatus broadwayi. The sequence continues at coordinate 2,600,553 of JAQFVV010000061.1, read as the reverse complement.
ATTAAGCCAAAAGAAGAGATGTGCAAAGTCTTGAGTACTTATAAAGTAAACATAACTAGCGATAGTATTATAAAATAATTTAATTTAAACTTTTGAAGATATGAAGAGAGTTATGTTTGTAGTGCTAGCTCAAGAAATGAAGTCATTCAATAATTTGAAAATATTAATAGATTGGCAAAAACAACAACACACAAACTTTTCAAGTTTTACAGTAGGATATATGAAAAAAAAGGCTGAAGAAAAGGAGTTTGCTATTAACTGAAAGGAGACCTTTGATTCCTCTTGGAGGCCTTAAAGGAACCGAGCAGGGAAAATTCCTAATGTCCATTCCATACGTTCTTGTTGTTGCAGCTGTTATTATTATGTGATTATTCATATAGTATACGAACATGGATGGGCTGCTCACCAACACGCATTAGCCAGCGTGGTGAGTTTATTGGCTTTTTACCTCTGAGTTTAAGATCAAGAAACACCATGGTCTTTCTTCTCAGTGCCTGATAAGGCAGAATGAATGTTTGTGTAAATGATAAATATTTTTCCAATACATATATACAATTATGACAGACAAAAATAAAGCATGGCCCTTATTCCCAGGAGGCTGTAAAGTCACCAACCAAGGCAACAGTTGGTGGCCACCCTGATTGCGGACCCAGGCTGCCATTTGATGATGACTTTTTATTTAGGTACTTACAACTGCAGATCACTTTCAAGTGAAGGAAGAATGCAAGAATTAGAAGAACTCTCTTATATTAAATGGGACATTATTGGACTTTGTGAAGTTAGAAGAAAAGGTGAAGAGACAATTGATTTAAATAGTGGACATATACTCTATTATAAAGGCACAAATATTGGAAATACAAGTGGAGTAGGATTCATTATAAATAAAAAGTGGAAGAACAATATTATGGAGATTGATGGTGTATCAGACAGAGTGGCAAGATTAGTTATACAACTTAATAGCAGATATCAAATGCAGATAATTCAGGTTTATGCCCCAACAAGTTCTCATAGTGATGAAGTAGTAGAAGATTTTTATATGGATGTACAAAATGCTTTTGATCAGAGTAAACAACATTTTAAAATCGTTATGGGAGACTTTAATGCTAGAATTGGTAAACAAATGAAAGATGAAAGTGCTGTAGGTAATTTTGGTTATGGTAATAGAAATGAGAGAGGACATAGACTTGTGGAGTTTGCAGAAAAAGAAAAACTTTATATTATGAATTCTTTTTTTGAGAAAAATGTTAAAAGGAAATGGACATGGAAGCATCCAAATGAAGGTACAGCAGAATTGGATTATATTTTGACTAATAGGAAATACATATTTCAAGATTGTAATGTTCTTAATAAATTTAACACAGGAAGTGATCATTGATTAGTAAGGTGTAAGATACATGTTAATGTGAAACAAGAGAGACAAAAATTATTAAGAAAAACAATATTTACAGTTGATATTCCTAATCTTCAGAAACATTCTAATGAATTTAAATTAGAACTTAGAAATCGGTTTCAAGTATTAGTAGATTTTGAGCATAATTCAGATTTGAATGAAATTAATATGAAAATAACTGATACACTTTTAAAAACTGCAACAAAGATAGCTGGTAGAAAAAAGCAGCAATTGACCAATAAAATTTCTACTGAGACTAGAGAATTTATGAAGAAAAGAAGGAATATGAAGATATACAAAAATGATGCATTAAAAAGAATTGAATATCTCGAATTTTGTAAAATGGTGCAGAAAAGAGTTGAGAATGATATAAGAAAGTATAATTGTGAACTAGCAAGGAAAGCTGTAGAAAAAAATAAAAGTCTTAAGAATGTAAAACAACATTTTGGTATTGGTAGGAAATTTATATCTGCAATAAGAAAAAAAGATGGAATTGTTACTAAAAAGAGAGATGACATCATGAAATTTGTAGAAGATTTTTATCAAGAATTATATAGTAATAAAGAACAAGTACCTCCTATATCTATTCCATCTTCCGAATTGTTCAGAATTTTAAATGAAGAAGTGAGACACACAATTAAATGTATGAAGAAGGGAAAGGCTCCAGGTAATGATGGAATTATAATTGATATATTAAAAGAAGCAGGAGAAGAAATAGAAATTTTTTTAGCAAAGTTATATACCAAATGTCTAAATGATAAAGATGTACCGGATGATTGGAAGAATGCAGTAATAATATTAATATTTAAAAAAGGTGATAAAGAAGATATTAGAAATTACAGACCTATTAGCCTTTTATCAGTTTTATATAAAATTTTTACCAAGAGAATTACAACTCGTCTACAGAGAACATTGGATTTCCACCAACCAAGAGAACAAGCTGCATTTAAAAGTGGTTTTAGTACAATAGATCATATCCAGGTGTTGAGAGAAGTTATAGAAAGGTCAAATGAATATGAGTTGTCATTATGTTTTGGATTTGTAGATTATGAAAAGGCATTTGATTCTATAAACATTTCTTCAGTGATTAAAGCATTGGATCATCAAGGTATAGATCCAGGATATTGTCATATTTTGAAGAATATTTATAAAAATGCAACAGAAACAATTAGATTACATAATGATACTGGGAAAATCAACATTGAGAAAGGTGTAAGACAAGGTGACTCCATATCTCCAAAACTTTTTACAGCAGTGCTGCAAGAAGTATTTTATGGATTAAAATGGGAAACTAAAGGAGTGAAAGTAAATGGAGATTATTTAAGTCATTTAGATTTTGCAGATGATGTAGTTGTTTTTGCAAATAATGCTTCAGAGCTGCAGGATATGTTGCAGGAATTATCAGATGAAAGTAAGAAAGTAGGACTAAAGATAAATGTTAAAAAGACTAAAGTAATGTTTAATCGATTTGCTCAAAATATGAAAATAAAGATTGATTATGATGAATTAGAAGAAGTTAACAGTTACAAATACCTTGGTCAGATTATTAATACAGATGGAAACATAATGGAAGAAATTAATCATAGAATTAAACTTGGTTGGAGTGCTTTTGGTAAAAATAACTTGATACTAAAAGGAAATATGCCTATGTGTTTGAAAAGGAAGGTTTTTAATAAATGTGTTTTACCAGTTCTTACTTATGGATCTGAGACTTGGACACTTAATAGAAGAGCAATACAGAGACTTCAGGCCACTCAAAGAAGTATGGAGAGATGTATGTTGGGAGTAACAAGAAGAGATCGAAAATGCAATGTATGGGTAAGAGAACAAACAGGTGTTACTGACCTCATTGAAAAAATTAAAAGATTGAAGTGGAGTTGGGCTGGACATATTGCTAGAAGAGATGATAATAGATGGACAATGGAAATTTTAAACTGGATTCCAAGAGATTGTAAAAGACCCAGAAAGAGACCACATGTGAGATGGATGGATGAAATAAGAAATTGTGCAGGGGTGATATGGAGAAGAGAAGCTGAAGCTCGGAGAAGATGGATTAAACTTGGAGAGACCTTCATCCTGCAGTGTATTGATAATGGTTGATAATGATGATGATGATGATATGAAAAAAAATTGTTAATAATAAAATATTTCAAGACCTAAAAAATATTTTTCAAATTTTATGAAAACATTAAAATTCCTGAAAAAGTCATTAACATTTCAATTGTTAAGAATGATAATTGATATGTTATCACACAACCAGATCAGGGAGAATAAAAAGAAAATTTCTAATATTTATTTAACAAACACTACTAAAAAACAAGTTCATTTTCTATATGGATTTACATCTTGAAATGAAAATTAAAGCCAAACATAGAGTGATTCATGGACCATAAACTCTAAATTCTGTTAGTTTATCATTGAAATAAAGGATGCAGGAAAATTTAAACAATTAATGCTAAATGTAGTCACATCTATTTGATTTAATACAACATTAATAAATAAGATTGAATGTTAAGTACAGATAAACTAACTAGGCATTAGAATATGAATGATTAATATTATTCAATCATCATAAATGATAGTTTGAATTTTTTTGCTATCCTCAATCCAATATATTCTCTCATATTAGTTTTAAAGCTACATAATCCCTAAGCAAAAATGTGAAATAATAAGTGTAACTTGTAAATAAATTTATTTATATATGAATTTGTACATAAATAGGCTATATAATAATAATTTGTAAATAATAATGCATGAAAAAAATAAGTTCAAAAAGTTTTAACTTGAAGAGCTATAAACTTAAAAATATCTATAAGCTTAGATATTATGACATCTATTTAGATAGAAAAGAGGATTTTAATGTTATGATGCAAAATATACTTTAATGAATTGCTGCTGCATATAATAGGTTTAAACACAAAATATTTATCATTAAATATACTACTTCAAATAAATGAAATATATTTATTCTGGTATTTACATACATTTATTATATAAAAGCAAGACATGAATCTTCTATTGATAAATTACAATCCCACTGGTAGACATCATTTCAGAATGTTATAATAATATTCTAAAAAGAAAGTTGTGCAAGATTATAGAATCAATTAACATATTTCATTTTCTGTACATAATGGTATTAATTCCATTGTTAAATCTGTCTTTTTAGATTGGATATATGAAGTAATTTAATAAAAATAGATTTGTTTAAAATGTAATTTATGAAGAATGTGAACAAGAATTTTATGGGAAAGGCAGTTAAATTATGTTACAAAAAGTAATTTAAAGAGATGCAATATTATTTGTTTCTATTGGAAAGATATGACTAAGTATAAAATAAAAGAGAACTGCAACTAATCTAAGTAAATTGCTTCAGAAAAAAAGTCTGCTACAGAAAAAATTTAAAAACTCATATAAAAACAAATAAAAAAACTGAATGTAATGCATGTAAGGATATTTATGGTTGAAACATTATTTTGTAAAGGTGATTATTGTTTAACTCTTTTTATTTATTCTGGAAGTTGAATAATCATATTTTATTTATATGTGATTGCTAATAAATAAATGAATAAACAAGTAAAAATATATAGTTTAATTTAGCATTTCATATATATATATCAACTAGTGGTCAATGCTAGACAGGCCAATCAATATAAATTCAGTGAAAATAATTAACACATAAATCTGACCAATATAAAAAAAATTAACAATCTCAGTCTGCTGTCAAGGCAACCTCCTTAACAATAAAGGTTATCTTTATTGTTAAAAGGACATTGCCTTGATAATGTATTGAGATTGTTGATTGTTATTGATATGGTTTAAGTGTTGACTGTTTTGAATGAATTTATACATACATACACACACACACACACACATATATATATATAACAGCTCTTTTAAAATAACAGTCTGAAAACTTAAATTTATTATTTTTCAATATTTGTGTTATTTAGAAAGTTCTATTTTCCAATATATTTAGAAAAAAGCTAATGAAAAAAGTGTATGTGACAAGTTTACAAAACTAATAAAATATTTTTTATTGTTTACATAATACATTAATAATTATTTTAATAATTAAACATTTTTTGGATAAGAAAATGATTTATAATTCAAATATCAGCACTTTATTATTATTATTTTTTTAAATATCAGTAAAATTCAATTGCATGATTCTCATTGCATTCATTTTCCCATAAATATTATCTTCTCTTTATTTTTTTATTTTTTGCTTCAAAATAGGTAAAAAGAAAGTATGAAGTCTTATTAATAACTATCCCATTGCAACTGCAGTTCAAAAACTTTTCCAACAATTTTTCATAAAAGAAACTTAAGATGTTTATAAGGTTTGCCAAATACCTTTTAACTAAGAGTAGCTTCATACCAATATATTGATCAATGTCAAATGATTAGCCAACAATCTGAGAGAAAACCTATAAGCCACTTGGAAAAAAATCCCTTAGTTTGGATTTGAATATCAGTTCAAAAATATGGAAGTAAAACACTATAATTGCACTACAAAGCCACTCATTGCAAATAATCTTTTTTTCTGACTAAATCATTTTATTGCACCGATTATTGATCAATTATGATCCAGATGCAAATTTTCTCACATGGATGTTTTTTAAATTTGAAATGACATACAGAACTTTTTATTTTTTATTATTTTCTTTGGATTATGTAAAAACTTGACTCCACTGCTGTTTAAAGACATGCTTTACTATATATAACTATGAGTAATCCTGATTGAACTTTATATCATTGTTTTGGGAATACTCATGTGTGTATCTTTTATTCATTATTCTAGTTTATTGCATTTTATTCCTGTTATTGTTTTGTTCATAACAATATTATGACACATATATTCTATATTTTATATACTTTTAAAATGTCAATAAAGATATATGTAAAAAAATAATTCTCAAGATGGATTTATGTCAGAACCAATCTGAATCATTTGCCCCAGATCCTTGCCCAAATGTATCTCCATAATCACAGTTTAGTATTTAACCATAGTAACCTACTACAATTTAATTTACAAGTGTGAAATTAAATTTTGATTGAAGTTTTATATCCCTTCTAAAAAATTAAATAATTTATAGCTTAAATTTTTAACATTTATTCCAGACAAATTATTAAAATGAATTCACTCAGAAAACATTGCAATTTTATTATGATAATGAAAGAAAAAGTGGAAAAGGATCTGTACCCATTAATGAGAGTCAATTCTGTCAAAAGTACTTCAAAAGAATGATTTGCTTTTTGTATATGTCTTAATGTGATTTTTTAAGAGTATATAGAATTTAGAAGTTTTATTGTGTATTAAATATATCATGCATAAATTGTAAAAAAATACTGTTAAATTAACTTTTATATTCTAAGTTAATAATAATATATTATTCTGTAACTAACATTAAAGTTTATTTCTGGGCTAAAATTAAAAGTATCAATTCATAACCTAATAAAATTATTAATAAATAATTTGTAACATTTATCCTAGACAATGTTATCAAAGTAAGTGTATTCAAGTAATGGTTCACTTTTAAATTAAATTTTAAAACTTTTAAAATAAGTTATGTAATTTATATAAATAAATACATAACAATAATATATGATTAATGGAAAAAAATTGGTGGTAAAAATGCACAGTAGGAGACATTAAAATATTTTTTCACTGTGGGCGATCATTGAATTTTGAGAATATAAATAATGATTTGGGTTTCAAAAATCTAAGATTATGAACATGAGTTAAAAGAGATAAAAAATTAGAAAAACTTTACATTTACTATAAAAAATATTAAATATATTTGCTTTAATAAAAAGAGCCTATCTAAGGTGGAAAAATAATATAATTTCTAATCTAATAAAATTATTTAACTATCATTTATATATTTATTAAAAGATTGTTGTTATGACTAAGTACTATTTAAAAATAAAGTTTATATAAAAGAATTTTATTGTAATCTATATAAATTAATAGAGAGGTGGCTGAGTAAAAATAATTGATTGGATAAAATGCATTATAGAAGCTATTAATATATTTTATTGAATGTCTGCAGCTATTATATATTGAAGTTTATAAATGATAAATGATAATTTTAAAAGCAATATATATGTATATGCTGAGACAGAGTAATCTTATGAGGAATCTGTAACTTGTGTATGGGTATACTTACATTTAAAATTTAATCCGTTATAATTTAATCACTACAAAGTTTCTATTTTGAGAATTATTCTGAGACTGCTATTGCTTCAGTTTTTCTTCATTAGTTTGTGTTTATCTACAACGTTAAGTTATCAATTTGCATTTTTTTTTTTATAGAAATTGTAACTAAAATTATTATTTTTTAAAAAACATCTTAAGATGTCATCATATAATCTCATGTAAATATGTAAGTTTTAGACATAAAGAAAACCTGCCAATATCCTGATTGTATTCAAGAGAAAAGCAACATCACTAATAGATAAATTATTTGGCTTAAGGCAATTCTGAGCAAGCATTTTTATTTCAGTATTAATTGTCATTTTCATTAATTTATTTACATATTGAACTTATTTATGCAAAATGTTTGTAAAATATTAATTTAAACCAAAAAATTACATGATTACAATTAGATTTTATTGGAAAGTGTTTGTTTTTAAGAAGATAAGTTGTAAAAATATAATTACAATAAAGCAGAAATTATTTTTACTGGCTAACAATAATTGTTTTCATAAATGCCAATGCAGAAAGTTTTAATGAAATTGTAATAATCATAAGTTTAATTTGGAAATGTAAAGCGTACTTTTATTCTTTTATGACATTTCAACTGAAATTCATTTCCATTTTAAAAATGGGATTCAAATAAGAAATATTTTTTCAATAATTTTTATAAATAGACAAGATTACAATTCGATACAAAAAGAGAAAATAGGACTGAAATTGTAACTAGGGTCTTATAAATAAAAGTGCATGGAAATGAATCTTAAAGAAGTTAAAACAAAAGGATAAATGAATGACAGACAAAATCAAGTCTGGGATAAGTTAGGTATTGGGTAGTTAAATAATGGTATTTCTTGACACTTTTAAAATACTACATATTATGTGAAATTAAATGTAAAATGACTTTATTTGACACTAATATTTAATTTACTTTCGATGCCATTTAAATTTTTAATATAACAAAGTAAGTAATATTTGTGTCTAAAACAAGAATATTTTTAATAATACACATCATATTGTAGAATTAATTCTAATATGCTTTTATTTAAAGATTAAGAAGAAATTTTTATATTAAGATACTTTTTTAGTTTTGATGAAGGTAAATTTAAAAATAAAAATAATTGTAATTTAGTCATACTTATATCTTTTGTTAATTAAAAAGGCGAAAAAAAAAGATTTACTTAATTCTCTGTTTATAAATTCTATAGCATCTTACTATAAACAGAGAACTCAGTTTACCTGAAAACATTATAAAAAAGACAGCTTCAAAACAAAAACCATTGCTGCTGGTTTATACAATAGTTCAGTTTTATCTTATTAAGAAGTATAGTGGGTTAGCTTCTCTGTGATGTTTCATGCTCAATATGAATACAATAAATAACACTTGTATCTGAAGATCAGAAATTCAGGAGATTGAATCCAAATTGTGGCTGGCAAGATTAATATATATTTAATGTATCTATTCCTTAACCAGAATTTGGCATTAAAATAATCTATAAAAGAAACTAGCATAAACTAGAAACATCCAGTGATGTAATGTAGATACATCAAAGTGCAGACAGACAAAAGCTGATTTTACAAAGTACTTCTTATGCTGCTCTTGATATTTTACATACATATGAAGCACAGGTAGGAGTGATTGACTAGAAATTAAAATCTAAAATAACATTAACATATTATTGCAAATGCTAACTCTGGTGTTACAGAAAATCTATTTCATTTATTTTCCTCTCCCCCCCCCAAAGAGATTTTTTAACAGGTACTAAATTAATTTGTTTTAAAAATAAAAAAATTTTGAATGAATAAATAAGTCAGATAATAAGAAAATATTCAAAGAAAAAAATAAAAATACAATGAATATTTCTGGCAAGTTTAAAAATTTTCAGAGCGCATAAACTTTAAGTAGACAGCGATGTATGTTGCATATAAGTACATATTTCAATTATATGCTATCCAAAAAATTATAAACAAAAATGTTAATAAACAAAAAAAAACCATTAAAATTCATAAATTTCATGATATTCAATAAGCTATTTTTTCCCCTCTAGCACTGTATGTGATTACATTAAAAAAATTGTAAATGAATTTTACAATACACCAGTAGTTGTTTTACTTTCTTGGAATACAATACCCAATTATATTTATTAAGAAATTTCTTCAATTTATGTAGAAAGCACATATATTTTATTGTTTCTTTATTATCTTTCCTGAATTTAATGTGCAGTATTTTGATAATAAATTATTTTCTGTATATAATGATAAAAGCTTTTGAGAAGTAGTAATTAATTCATATAGCACACAGAAAGCTTATGTAAATAGACTAAACAGGCATTATCCTGCATACAATGTGCTTTTAAAATTCACAATAATCAAGCATATTTTTTTGATAGATGGATCTTCCAAACCATGACACAAGATAGCAATTTTTATAAAGACAAGAATGGTCCATCTTGGCTTTAACCTAAATGTCCACTTATATAGGCAAATTTGAAGCATTTTGATTTGGAAGTGTGAAGTAGTTGTTTTCTTCACTGTTTAAATCCACTATTTCCTTTACAAATTAACTTATGCAGAAACTTGCAATTTACAGCGAGTTAATATTATGATTTTACTATTGGAAATCTTATAAACTATTGAGAAGTAGTAATTAATTTATATAGCACACAGAAAGCTTATGTAAATAGTCTGAACAGGCATTAACCTGTATTCAATGCGTTTTTAAAATTCGCAATAATCAAGCATATTTTGCCGATAGAGGGATCTTCCAAACCATGACACAAGATAGCGATTTTTATAAAGACAATATAAATTTTTAAACCATACTTAAAGCCACTGATTTAAAAATGTCAAAACAATGATAAAAATCCAAATTTCTTGATAATAAGACAACTATTATGTTTTTATAAGAGAAAAAAGTTATTGACAAGAAAATAATATTCACAAAGTATTCTACTATTTACTTTAAAAATAAAAATATGGTAAAAATTTATTTTCATATTATTATTGCTTTGGTGAATACATGTATGAACACCCACTCAATAAAATATATGTAAATGCATCTCTTTATATTATATTTAATAATTATAATATCATTATTTTTTAAAAAAATTCTTTATACTATAATCTTAATTTATATATACATATTTACCACAAAAATACTTTTGTGTTATAAATGTGTGCATGTTAAAAAGTACAGCATACATGAAGTTTAATAAACAATACATTTTCTAATCTAATCAATGTTTTATCAACAAAATGTGAGCTATTATACATTATATATGTTTGTATGCAAGAGATATTGGAATAAAATATAGCACATTTCATAAACTCCACTGTATTTTCTTTGAATATTGTTAAGTCATATATAATGAGGTAATCAAATGTATTTTTTTTATTTCAATGGCAAATAAAATGCCAGATTTTAAATCAAATCAAAATAAAATATTGTTAAAAATAAGTTTAAAAGAAAGTTGATTTTAATATTAGAATAAACTTGTGTGTACATATTGTATATATGTTTAACATTGTTTTAACATATTAATTGCCTAAATTAGAATATTTTGTATTTCAAAATATGACTGTGTGTGCATACAGATATGTGTTTAATTATCGTTTATGTATTTCTGTAAACTGCAAATTAAACAATATTCAACATTTATTCCTTTTTTTAATCTATAAAAATAATATCTGATAGTCAAAATCAAAATGATATGCTTGCATTGTAGATTATTTTTCAAATCTTTCATTTGTTTTTATTGTCATTGCTAATTAAATAAATTTATTAACTATAATTTTAAGTTGTTGCAGTGAGAAATTATTTAATACTAGTTTAAATTATGTGTTCAATCTTGTTCACAGTTATCAGGATTTTTGCAAACTCAAGCTAGCTTCAGATTAACAGCATGTGGGTATATATATATATATATATGTCCAAAAGATGGCTTCCAAACACAAGTAAGATTTGTTTTAATAAACGAAAAGACAATAACTACCTCTTTCATTTTCACCCCCAGATCACTGATTTCTGTTTCTATCCTCAGTGGGATAGAGATAGAAACTAAATCTAAAACACTGACTCTCATGTTTATCAAACGTTTTATCAGATTCAAATTTTTCAACCGAATTTCAACCCACCTACTAATATTTATATGTCATCTCAGTTCAAACACCAATAATCACTCTCAATATATATCATAAATCTATACATTTATATATATATATATATGAACAAAAATATTTTGACATTTATATAATTATCTTTAGGGGTTATTTTTAAAGTCTATATATTTCACTTTATACATTATGATGATTATGACTAGTTCAGTGATGGCCAGTATATTCATATTACTTGAATTGAACAGTGCATTCATGATTATTAGCACTGATATAATGATCCAAGCATTTTTTGATATATGTTTTTACAATCATGTAGCATTTTTGCATGTGCATGCAGCAGAAATATTGATAAGTGATTTTTTGGGGATTGACTAGATAATGGTTAGACCATGATTATTAATATGCATTTTTTAAATCCAGTCACAAAGGATAAAAGCCAATAACTGATTGTTGATACTGCTATGTTTATCATTTATATTTACTTATATTAGCTTCCGATGATGAATTGATTATATTTTGTCTTATTGTATTAATTATTTATTTCACCATCTGTCCTAAAATTTCTTATAAATATTTACTTTTTGCCGTTACTGGTGTTATTTTTAAAACTTCTATTATATTTATTTCGATAAGAAAAGAAAAGAAATAACAGGATTATTTACAGGAGAGGATTTTTGAGCACAAGTATTAAGCTATAGTACATTTTGATAAATTACATTTTTTTTTCTGCAATACCTTATGAATTGTGACAGTTAAGAATTTAAGTAGCTTTTTGTAAGATCTTATACACAGTAGTGATTATCTATTCTTAGTATTAGTATTTAATAACCAACAAAAAACTATATTCATTATATATATATATATATTCAGAAAGAAATGACTATTCAAAAATTATTATGTATATTGTAACATAATAAAAAGTTTGATAGGTGCTTACTTAATGCTTCATAAAATTGGATAGCATTGACAACAGAATAAAACTGAGTCATGAATGGATGGCATGTTCTACGAATTTGATAACTATTTGTAACAAAATAAAAACAATAAGGATAGGAAACAAAGACTTTAATATAACAAGCCAACTTAAGATACTTATTGCAACAAGGTAAAGTATAACGCAATAGTTGATCACCAATGAAAACTAAATAAAATAAAATAAATAATACTAATGAAAATGAAAATAAAGACTGTGCTAATAGAGAAATACTGTCACACAAATAGTATTATATTCTTGCTGGATAAACAAATTGTAATAGGATAAAATACTTAATATTGGTAAAAGGCTCTGTCATCTTATAGATTTATGAACATTAATTTATTCTTAATAAGATAGATAAAATTTTCTCTTTTAAAACTATACATTTACATCAAATTATAATGGAATAAAATTTCTACAATACAAAATTATAATAAAATACATTAGATTAATTCATGTAACATAACTCATTATTTACACCAACTTATAATAATATAAAGTGAAAGTCAATATCTGAAATGATCTTACAATTTACAATAATCAATCATGATGACATGAAATAAATGAAAGATTCTTATTTTACACTTATACAAATACAATTAACTAATCACAACAAATTATCCTTCAAATAAATAAAGCCAAGTTATTAAACTGTATAATTAACTTAAGATCACAACTTTATTCATTATTATTACAGATCAGGTGATATAATTAAGTGTAAGATTTAATGCAGAATTTTTAATGCAATTAACCAATCTGACATTTTTACAATAAAGTTGTTATATTTGCTGTACTACTTCAATTATTTGCTACCCCTCCCTTCCAGTGTATATAAACAAAAATAAAACATACAAATTCATAAATTTAATAATATGACAACAGCTGTTTTTTTAGTTTATGTCAGGACACAGTACATGTTAGCATTTACTAATTAAGTATTTACAGGATATGATAAGAAGCATATACATTTTATTCTTCATTTTTTTCATTATTAAATAATACTGTACTTTAAATAATCATTTCTTTTCAAAGCATACAGTTAAAAGATTTATGAAATTTAAAAAAAATAATTGTAAATGATTGTTTTTAAGCAATAAAATGACAATGTCCAATTTATTAATGGCAGGAAAAGAGAACTGTGAAACATGTTTATGTAATGTTAGAGGACTTAAAGTTTAAAGAGTTATGTGAAATGGGTAATGATAAATAGAGAGGAATGTAAACATTTTATTGTTGATATAAACTTAAACACGTTAAAATAATTACAGAAACCAGAGTATAGTGGATAATTATACTGCTATTAACATTATGATATCAATGTCTCCCAGATTTTTTTAAATTTTATTTAAAATAAAGAAATAATGATTATGGAATAGTAAATTTTTTATTATTTTTATTTCCAGATAAAACATAAAACATTGAACACTCACATGCAGGAAATATATACATACATATGGTTTCTCAATTTATTTTTGATATCTACATTATTATTTTTTAAAATTTTGTTTATATAATAATTTTAATTTTTGTATGTATGCTATGCACATAAAACAACAGATGTGATATATAGGTCTGTGTTGAAAAATAATATTCATTTATATTACTGTAAACAATGCATAATATACTGAAGTAAAAAAAACATCAATTAAATATGAACTATTTTTCATGAAATACAATATATGCAAGAGATGTTTGGGATAATATATAGAGATATCCACGATTTTATTGTATATTATTAAGCAGATCATTAATGTAGAAAACTAATACGGACGTTTGACATATTTCCATTGCACAAAAATGCATAGAATTCCAGAAAAGAGAACTGCTTATGTTTTATGAACATTTATTGTATGCAAGTGATTAATTATGTAAAAAAGTTTTACATTTTTTAATTCATATTATATAAAGTACAGCTTTCATTCATATTATTTAAATCTTTACTTTTGATTTAATTACATGTAAGGATGAAATAAGAAAGTATGTAGGGGTGATGCGGAGAAGAGAAGATGCTTTGAACTAGGAGAGGCCTTTATCCTGTAGTGAATTGATAATGTTTGATGATGATGATGACTCATTATTAATAATTATCATATTTTTATGGTTTGACCATTCATTTAATATTCACTTTAATATCATTTTTTTAATTTCATATTTTTAAAATGCAGAGCATCTTGGGCATAAATATCTACTTTGTTTGAAGATTTATATTTTCTTCTTAGGTTTTTTTTTTTATAATTTAACTTGAGCCATTTTTATATATATATATCTACAGAATATTTCTTACTATTATTAAACTTTAAATATATTCTATTAATCCCTGTAGAAAATGATATACTTAATAAAATTATTTTAATAAAATTATAAATTGATTTCTTAAATAAAATTTGTTATACAGTTTAAGAATATCACTATAACTTAAAAAGGTTTCTTCAATTATTTTTGTCTCGATAAGTCAATAGAATACTAATAAAGATTAATTTTCTCCAGAGCCTGACTACAAAATCTTAGAATTGCAAGAAACAGCAAACTCTTTCATTTTAAAGGATTTTACCATTAAACTAAGTTATTAGGTAACAGTTTGTTTGATATTGCAATTACCAAATTAAAGGTTTTTACGAAATGTGTAACTTTAAATGAAAAACAACTTTATTGAAACATGATATTGTACAAAAGGCATATATATAAATACTACTAATGCACATTTTATAATTCGACTTTTCAAAATTAATTTTTATTGTAAAATACATAGATTTCTTTATTATATATAATAACATTTAAGTTTCCACATTGTACACACACACACACACATATATATATATATATTGATACGAAGATTTTTACGGGTTGCATATATATAAGACATATTTTGCTGCTTCATTCATGTTAAAAATTGGTCACACAAGTCATCCACTGGATGATAAAAGGTAGAAAGACGGTGGTAGAGGCGCTACAACCACTGATTTGAAAAAAAAGTTAAAGTTCCACCAATGACAAAAATGTTAAATTAAGAATGTTTTTTTTTAAAAAATCTTTCCAAATAGGAGGAAGTTTGCATGTATCATCTTGCTTACTGATACAAACTGGCCTTTTATGTATCTCAATGACTTCTCTAATTTTGCACTGGTAGAGATTATCACATCTGGATATGATCCTGGTAGTAGAAAAATCAATTTTATGACCTGAATATATAGTATGGAGTGAGAGTGCTGATGATGATGGGTCTTGTTTAACTGCATTAGCATGCTCATCTCTCTTAATGCTGATGTGACTATTACTCATACCTATGTAAGACGCTTTACAATTTTCACATGAGATTTGATAAACACCACGAGATTCAAGAGGGAATGAATCCTTAGACTTGGTTATTATATTGCTGATATTTTGATGAGTAGAAAATGCTGTATCTAATATTATAGTGTTTTAATATATGTCCAATACTATCTGTAGTTCCTTTAACATATGGAACACAAATCCTAATGGCTGATTTATCATCTTTTTGTTTCCTATTTTGTCCATTTTGAGCTTGAAATAAGGCTTTTTTTATATAAATTTATAATTATAGCTATTTGCTAACAAAACACTATTAATATGATTTATTTCTTCTTTCAGATGTGACTTATCTGAAAGGTTAATTGTTCTATTTGAAAGAGTTTTGGCTACAGACACTATCTGAGTTGGGTGATGATAAGAATGGAAATGTAAATAGCTGTCCCTGTGTGTATTCTTTCTGTAAATCAAAAAAGATAAACTATTTGGTGTTTTGGTGACTAGAACATCAAGAAAAGGGAGTTTTACATCAGACTCTGTTTCCATCATAAATTTAATATGAGGATAAATATTATTTAAATGTAAGAAAAAATCATCTAATTTATTTTTTATATTTAATATTTTCATGGTAATGTGATGTAAATAAAACACTTTTTGATTTAAACCATGTATTGTTTTGTTAAATTGCCAATGTTTCAATGAAATACTATTCATCATGGTCATAGTTAAGGCTTTAATAAAGAATTTACATCTTAATAATGAAATTGAGCATGAAGTAAAGACTAATCATTCTTATATATTTTGATGGTGGATTATTCAGAATGGAAGAATTAATGAAATTTTAATTTCCTCCACTTTTACAATAATTAAGTTCAAGTTAATTTTAGAAGGAAAAGATAAAATAAGTGGTCTCCACAAGGCTGAAATACATTGTGCCTCCTCACATTTATCTATTAAAACATCTGATCTTTTAATATCCCAATAGACCTACTCATAGTTCTCAGATCATACTTTTCCAAATTAACAACTATTTTAGCATTATAAAAATCAGGTGATGAGAACATGTACTAAGGTTTTAGCCTTATATAAGTATTACATACTGACATCACACTTAATAAGAATTAATATTTACAACTTTAAATTGATTCAAAATATTTCTAAATTTAATGTCTGAATATTGACTTGTAAATCAAAAGATTTCACGAATGTTAATGTTTAATAGAAATAGTGGACTTAATCAGTGAAGAATTTATTAGCTTCATGCTCCCAAATCAAAATGCTTTAGATTTGCCTATATAATTAAGAAAAATAGATTAGAGATAAGAGGGGCCCCTCTTATCTTTATAAAGTCGAATCTCATGTTGTGATTTGTAGAGGTCTCTTTTGATAAAATTAAGCACTCAAAGTGCATGGAATAAGGTTTTAGTCTTATATAAGTAAAAATGTGAGATAAAATCATTTTTATGCTTTTAATTCTGACATTAATTCATATATTGGGTTGACCTATATATATTCTTGAGCACTATGAACATAGAATTTAATAGACAGCTTAGTTTCCAAAAGTTCTTGGTCTTTTGGTTTATATAAAAAAACATTTTTTTTCTAATAGAAATGGTAGAAATAATATTGAAATTAGATAATCTTCTCCTAATTTTACTAATGATTCCTTTAAGGAAAAACAATTCTATACCTAGTTGAGTTGACAAATTTATCATCTTTTCCCCCCTTAGTATCAATGCTATGTAAAGCTTTATATATCATGTTTTTATTGTAATCATTATAAAGTGAATATTTTTATTTAGTTTTATTTCTTGAGCAAGATGATCTTTATCAGACAAACTATATGATCTCATTAAAATATTTTTTTGACACAGAAAATATATGAATAGAATGATGATGAGAATTAAAATTAAGATATCTGTTTGTATGGGTGGAATTTCTATAAACAAATATTGATAAAGAGCCATCAGATTTTCTAGCAATTAAAACATCTAGAAAAGAAAGCATTTTCTAATTTTCAACTTTCACGGACATTAAGACCTTATCTTAACACTGATAAATAATAGTTTTTGAAACATTGGGAATTTAAATTATATATATATATATATATATATATAATTTAAATTCCCATATATATATATATATATATATATATATATATATATATATAAGATAAATAGACAGCCATTTCTTGAACTAAACTATAATTTAGGCTTTTTATGAAATCTTGATTCTGTCGAATTCATTTGAGAACTTTTTCAATATGTTTATATCACTTTCACTATACATTGAAAGGGCACTCTATTACATTTTATAGAATCAATTTTTTTTAAAGATTCTTAATTATATTTTATATGTAAGATTTTCAGCAATGTATTTTATAACTGTCACTTTATCTTTTACATATATGTATATATACTTGCATATATATATATATATATATAAAAATTTTCATGATTATATAATAAAATAAAACATTGTTTGAGTCATACCATATATTGGTTTTTGGTTTAAATTGCCAATGTTTCAAAGAAATAACATTTAATCTTATCAATACTAAGGCTAGAATGAACTGTTTTTTCCTCAGTTAATAATGAGATTGTGTACATGTGATTCAAAGAACATTCATTCATATATATTTATAAATATCATTAAAAACCAGTCAACACTTAGACAATCTCAATGTCAATAACAATTAACAATTTCAAAGTATAATAATGTTTTTATATTACTTTTTTATATGTCAAATCATTGACCAGGAAGTGAACACAGGCCAGCTGCTTGGAAGGCAGCTATGCTAACCACTAGACCACCAATGCTTGACATGTTTTTATATTACTTGTCACAACAATTTTTACATAATAGCTAATATATATATATTACATACTTCAAGAAAACTCTGGAATTCTTTTATCTGTTAATCAAACTATGATTAGTTTAAATATAGATAATACATTATTATATGTTTATCTTGAAAATGCTTTTAACATTCTTAAGTTTTAATTGTAAATTAGATTTTAGCATTGTGTGAACTTCTTATAATCAACCAATAATGCATTGGTCAAACTTATTTTTTGCCCTATATAAAAACAATTCAACTGTTTGTAAAAAAATTGATAAGTCATCAGAAATTTCATACAATAAAAAGTTTAAATAGTTCATTCTTTTTTATGTTTAGCAAAATAGTTGAGATTTTTTTTTACATTTTGCAAAATAGCTAATATACACTAAAGTACTTATTGTACTACACTACTGTATGTGCATCTTTTTGGATCAATTTTGTGAGGTTCAATATGTGCATATATTAGTGAATTTTTTAATTGAATTTTAATTAAAGCTTTTGAAAGTTTTAATGAATTTTTCTATGAAAGCACTCATTCCATTCCTTATATGGATGCTTCATCCCTGATAGATCTATTGTACCGGTCGAAACCCACCACCACTGCAAGTCAAATCGGATTCAAACTCAGCTGAACCAAAACTGAATTCAAACCCAACTCAACAGCTCAGATAGCAGAAATCGACGGCACAGTGCTATGCACCAAGAACTAGGTCAACGGTTGGTGAGGACTAGAGACCCTTTTACTGACACGAATATCAATTAACTTTGACTACTTTTAAATCGAATCATATGTATGTTCGGGTTACCAACACAGACAGCGGGTATTAACATTTAAATAATTATAAAAAGAATAATGAACTAAGAAAACCAAGTATGTTAGAAAATATTTAATAAAAATAATTTGTTTTGTTTCATAAAATAAAGAATGCATTAATTACCTCTGATATCTTACAATTATAATAAGAGTGGCAGTCCTTATCATATGCCAACAATTATTACACAACATAGAATTCTATGTCTATGCCCCCAACGAGAAATATAAAGGCGGCTAAAGGTATTCATTAAGAACGGAAATGATTGTTCTAATGTTATTACGGTGGAATGTGAGATTTATTTTCACGTTCGGAAATCTATTCATGAAGAGCAAAACGTATTTTAGGGCATAACGTTAAAATTGATTTGAAACTTATTGAATTAATAATATATTTGAGAATTTGTTCGACTTTAATTTAAATCACTTCATCATGAATTACGAGCATGGAGCGGGTTTTACCGGAACAGAGATGCAACGGTACTGGCGGCTTATGAGGCAGAGAGTAAAATTGGAATATGATCGCTAGTCGATGATTGAAGTCCTATGGTGGCTTGCATCTAACAAGTCTTACACCCTTTGACTAATGAACATGAAAGGAGGTACTTTCTTCCTTAAGAAATTTAAATAAGAGAATATGATCCCCGACCAGCCTAACGGAGCGGAAGATTGCCCTGCATCAGCAACGTTCGATGATGATGACTTGATGGTCATTGTTGAAAAATAAAACCCAGTAGGATGCTCTACGTGATGACTTGACCAATTAATTAAAGTCAAGCGGGCTTTTAAGAAAACTTATTTGAAAGTATTTGGAAACTATATTAATTATGCCCTAACAACGTGCTCTTCCTGAAGCTAAACAAAATAACAAAGTGGAATTAAAATATAGTTAACTCTTTATCGACCCGTTTTGCAATAAAAATACTCAAAGATTATATTTAAATAAATATATATTAGTGGAACAAGAAATCAATATTTTAACCTTATGTGAGTATAAAAAACACTTGCAAATTAAGAGCTGGGGACATAGGTGAAAAACGGAGCTAATAATTTATTATTAGCCAATTATAAAAATAGTAAACATGTAATATTTCTTTCGACTCGATGATTGATAGAACTTATAAATTTAGTTCTAATGGGCGAGAATTACTATTTAAAATTAATATATTATTTGTGTGAGGCAAATAGAACAAAGGAGCTCATCGAGTCGAGAAATTATTGGCATATAATCTTAAATACGACATTAATAAAGCACACAAATATATATATTAACTGAACCGCCAAGTAAGAAGAGAAAAGTTTAAAGACTAGAGATTAAAGAATTAAGATATAGATTTACAATAGCATAAATAAAAGGTGTTAGAAACATTTTTACATTAGAGAATAAAGAGCTCTTAAAAAGGAGTGTAAAATAAAGTTCGAACTGGCCAGAGAGTTTAGAGTTCATGAGAAATATATTACCCTTCCATGCTAGGTTCTTAAGTTACACATCCAAGTCGGTGAAATGTAGGCACCATTTGGTTGATTATTGGAACAGCATTTTTAGTAGCTTTTCATGATGTTAGCAGTCTGATCGGTCCGGAAAGATTCAGCAGCACTATTGAAGATTTCTAGGGACTTCATGGAACCATAGCCAGATTCCTGATGTTCTAGCCCTCTATCATGATGAATACAATTTAACACGCACAGAGTTCACTGTACTACTTTACAACAAAGACTAGTTTTTTTCCTCACTTTTCAGGGCTATATATACTGTTCACTGATGCCTTCGGCTAGCGCTCATTTTATTATCAATGTGTTTTTTTATAATTAGTTGTTTTCAAATACATTCCCTCGATAAGGCTTTCAAACTAATTAGCTTGAATTCCTTCTCTAATTGAAAATGAATTCTTAAAATCTGAAAATGATTTAATTAGAAAAATGAATCCTTATCTTTTTCCAATTCATAAAGCTTTACTATTGTTTTTAAGAATTTTAAAGCTTATCGAAGGAATGTAGCTTTTAATCACCGAAACTTTACAAATTATTTAAAGGTGAAAAAAAAACAAGTATTCCCGACGCAATGAAACTTTCGAACAATTATATATATTTAATATTTACAAATATATATACGCACAATCCACGCAATTTAATATATATAAATTCATGAATATTTTATCATGAATTTATTTAGAGAATTGATCAATTTTAAACTAAACTAATTAATTTTGCTACGCATTTGAAATAAGTTATTCATTATGGAAATTAGCGTGGATTGAACGTATAAAGCCCCATTGCATCGGAAATTTAAGGTTAGTATTAGGGTAAATAACATGAAGCTAGGATTGAACTCAGATCCGACTGCTTCATTTCTTTTCACTTCAAAAAAAAACAATGAAAAAAAATGACTTTACTTACGCAGGATATAGTTGCATAAGTGTATAGACTCTGGGAGAACAGCATGAGCATGAATAATATAACCTGCCCAAACTACAAAAATTATACATGTCTCACTGCGATCAATTTTTTGAATATTCAACTTATATTAAGTTTAATAAATCGGTCCATTTATCAAGTCTCATTTTTCCTATGGTCATGTCAGTTGGTCTTCTGTATATATATCTGTCTCTACAGTTTGCCTTATTGTTTCCCTGGATCAGGTGGTACATATTGTTTTAACTGTCTGGCATTGTAATGGTCATAGTCCTTGTCTTTCCTGGTTGGCGTCAAGTTCCCATAGTCTATTGCAGTCAAAAAGTCTATGGTCTTTTCTATTGACATAGGGCATATCCCAAGCATGACTCTTTGGATCCATGGGGGTAAATGATGTCTAATCATCTGGATGATGTGTTGGTCCTCATATTTGAAGGCTGTGAGGGATTTGAATGTGGTCATTTGCTGGATGAAGTAAGCTGCGTATCCCTGTCTGTAGTTTTCTTGATACTTCTGTGTGTTCAGTCTATGCAAGATACCCTCCTGCCTTTCCTGACTCCAATATTTTTTAAGATGGCATTTTCATATCCTTGGATCATGGTAGGTGGTTTTTTTAATAGCTTCCACCATGCCTTGGCAGCTTCTCTTAAGTAGTGGCTCGCTATGATAACCTTTTCTTTTTCTGCTACAGTGTAAAGGCAAAAAAAGTCCTTAATGCTGTCTATGTGATCTATTGGATTTTCTCCTGGACTTCCCCTAAAAATTTGAACTTCCACAGAAGATATAATGGATGGTCTCGGTAGATTTCTTGGACTCATTTCGGGGTTTGTCTTCCATGTAGTCTGAACATCTTCCTTTTCCCTCTCTGTATTTGGATCAGCTTCTTCCACTGTTTCGTGACTGACCTCATCTTCACTGTCATCTTCTTTGCTGTCCACAACTTCTTTTGGTGTGGTCTGATCATCATGTATTAGCAGGTAGAACAAATAATTCTGTATTGAACACACTTGGTTTTTATTATGGCGATTGACCCACTACTGTGCTGACAATAAAATTTGCTGACAAATTTATTTATATGGGCACCAGTGAGCAAAATGAAATCAATAGGGCATGTGATATAACCCATTGACCCCCAAACCACATATGATTGACTTAACTTTTGATAAAACAATTGAATCGATGATGAATATTTATTAATGAATAACAGATAATGCGTTTCTGACCTGAGTTTAAATATAGGAGTTTAAATATTACTAAGCATGAGGCTTCACACACACAAAGAAATGTCAAAATTAATATTACAAGAACTTTTATTGGTCATACTATTCTAAATTTTGCTAGCATGAAAGCATGCAAACCATTTAAGAATTTTGCCAACTGCATCTGGCTGCTTGGTGTACACAAAGGGTCTTCACCTGCTTTGAGATTACTCTAGAAATTATTGTCATTAAAGCGTAATGTCACACTGCATCGGACCGCTTGACAGATAATTCCCAGTTTGAAGGTCTTCGCCTTGCTTTGAGACTACTAAAAATACGGAGCGAACATTTAATATATATGCTAGCAAGCAATACTTTGAAATTAAGACTTTTATGATATCATATTGGATATTTTTAATTATAACAACTGAGATAAACATAATTAATTTTGACACAGAAAAACATTTCATTTATTTTTACCCCAATGCTTTGATCTATGGACTCTTACTACTTTGCTAACGATATCTTTCCTATTGTCACGAACGCGTATAACACAAATGTATAATATATATATATATATACTGATATAGTACATGTATAATTAATATATATACATATGAATAATTATTTTAACTAACGAATCTTTTACTGAACGAACATTTAAAAAAATAATCTTGACAACATTTTTATAAGAAAGAATTAGAAAATGATATTTTAATTTATTAAATCATTTCAGTACTGCATTATAAATTGCATAACTTTTTCAAATATATAAAACATTCTACAAAATATCACTTTAAACATTTAATTTCTTGAGATCTGAGTAACTAAAACAAAATTACTATCTCCAGAGCATGTGTGGGGTTTATTAAGTCGAGCCACAACGATTGGGCAGCCAAAAACATAACCATGTACCGGTCGAAACCCACCACCACCGCAAGTCAAATCAGATTCAAACTCAGCTGAACCAAAACTGAATTCAAACCCAACTCAACAGCTCAGATAGCAGAAATCGATGGCACAGTGCTATGCGCCAAGAACTAGCTCAACGGTTGGTGAGGACTAGAGACCCTTTTACTGACACGAATATCAATTAACTTTGACTACTTTTAAATCGAATCATATGTATGTTCGGGTTGCCAACACAGACAGTGGGTATTAACATTTAAATAATTATAAAAAGAATAATGAACGAAGAAAACCAAGTATGTTAGAAAATATTTAATAAAAATAATTTGTTTTGTTTCATAAAATAAAGAATGCATTAATTACCTCTAGTCTTTAAGATATCTTACAATTATAATAAGAGTGGCGGTCCTTATCATATGCCAACAATTATTACACAACATAGAATTCTATGTCTATGCCCCCAATGAGAAATATAAAGGCGGCTAAAGGTATTCATTAAGAACGGAAATGATTGTTCTAATGTTATTACGGTGGAATGTGAGATTTATTTTCACATTTGGAAATCTATTCATGAAGAGCAAAACGTATTTTAGGGCATAATGTTAAAATTGATTTGAAACTTATTGAATTAATAATATATTTGAGAATTTGTTCGACTTTAATTTAAATCACTTCATCACGAATTACGAGCATGGAGCGGGTTTTACCGGAACAGAGATGCAACGGTACTGGCGGCTTACAAGGCAGAGAGTAAAATTGGAATATGATCGCTAGTCGATGATTGAAGTCCTATGGCGGCTTGCATCTAACAAGTCTTATGCCCTTTGACTAATGAACACGAAAGGAGGTACTTTTTTCCTTGAGAAATTTAAATAAGAGAATATGATCACCGACCAGCCTAACGGAGCGGAAGATTGCCCTGCATCAGCAATGTTCGATGATGATGACTTGATGGTCATCATTGAAAAATAAAACCCAGTAGGATGCTCTATGTGATGACTTGACCAATTAATTAAAGTCAAGCAGGCTTTTAAGAAAACTTATTTGAAAGTATTTGGAAACTATATTAATTATGCCCTAACAACGTGCTCTTCCTGAAGCTAAAGAAAATAACAAAGTGGAATTAAAATGTTAACCCTTTATCGACCCGTTTTGCAATAAAAATATTCAAAGATTATATTTAAATAAATATATATTAGTGGAACAAGAAATCAATATTTTAACCTTATGTGAGTATAAAAAACACTTGCAACTTAAGAGCTGGGAACACAGGTGAAAAACGGAGCTAATAATTTATTATTAGCCAATTATAAAAATAGTAAACATGTAATATTTCTTTCGACTCGATGATTGATAGAACTTATAAATTTAGTTCTAATGGGCGAGAATTACTATTTAAAATTAATATATTATTTGCATGAGGCAAATAGAACAAAGGAGCTCATCGAGTCGAGAGATTATTGGCATATAATTTTAAATACGACATTAATAAAGCACACAAATATATATATTAACTGAACCGCCAAGTAAGAAGAGAAAAGTTTAAAGACTAGAGATTAAAGAATTAAGATATAGATTTACAATATCGTAAATAAAAGGTGTTAGAAACATTTTTACATTAGAGAATAAAGAGCTTTTAAAAAGGAGTGTAAAATAAAGTTCAAACTGGCCAGAGAGTTTAGAGTTCATGAGAAATATATTACCCTTCCATGCTAGGTTCTTAAGTTACACATCCAAGTCGGTGAAACATAGGCACCATTTGGTTGATTATTGGAACAGCATTTTTAGTAGCTTTTCATGATGTTAGCAGTCTGATCAGTCCGGAAAAATTCAGCAGCACTATTGAAGATTTCTAGGGACTTCATGGAACCATAGCCAGATTCCTGATGTTCTAGCCCTCTATCATGATGAATACAATTTAACACGCACAGAGTTCACTGTACTACTTTACAACAAAGACTAGTTTTTTTCCTCACTTTTCAGGGCTATATATACTGTTCACTGATGCCTCCGGCTAGCGCTCATTTTATTATCAATGTGTTTTTTTATAATTAGTTGTTTTCAAATACATTCCCTCGATAAGGCTTTCAAACTAATTAGCTTGAATTCCTTCTCTAATTGAAAATGAATTCTTAAAATCTGAAAATGATTTAATTAGAAAAATGAATCCTTATCTTTTTCCAATTCATAAAGCTTTACTATTGTTTTTAAGAATTTTAAAGCTTATCGAAGGAATGTAGCTTTTAATCACCGAAACTTTACAAATTATTTAAAGGTGAAAAAAAAAAAGTATTCCCGACGCAATGAAACTTTCGAACAATTATATATATTTAATATTTACAAATATATATACGCACAATCCACGCAATTTAATATATATAAATTCATGAATATTTTATCATGAATTTATTTAGAGAATTGATCAATTTTAAACTAAACTAATTAATTTTGCTACGCATTTGAAATAAGTTATTCATTATGGAAATTAGCGTGGATTGAACGTATAAAGCCCCATTGCATCGGAAATTTAAGGTTAGTATTAGGGTAAATAACATGAAGCTAGGATCGAACTCAGATCCGACTGCTTCACTATCTAATATTTAATGTTTTTACCTCACACTCAATCTCATTACTATTTGAAATCTAATGGTTTTTCTTTGAAAGTTAACCTTGATAATGGTGAATACTATTTCATCAAAATGTTGAGAAGCAAAAATAACACATGGTTTAACCCAAAAACTACTTTATATATGATAGCTATCCAATCACAATAAAAGGTATATTAACAAAAATGTTTTTGTTTTCTTTAGTTTTACAATCAATTGATTTCTTAAAATTGATTTTAGGAAAAGAAATAAATAAAATAATGGGCTTCCATAAGCTGGAATATACTGTATTTCATCACATTTATTAAAACTATTTGAATTTTTAAAAATTTCAATACTTTCTAATATTTCTTAAATAATATTTTCCAAAGTAGCTAGTATTTTACTATTATCAAAGTCAAAGTGTGGCCAATTGCTAAAAACTTGATGTAGAAATTGATGTTATTAACTTTAAATTGAAGGCATTTTTATATTCCCTAACTCTTACACCAATATGTCTATTTGATTAATTCATATATTTTCTCAAGCTCATTGAACATGGAATTTCATAGAAACTTTGGTATTTTAATCATACTTGATCTTTAGGTTTATGATAAAAATCAAGTTTTTTGTTAGTGGATAAAATAGTTTCAGTGTTGTAATTAGAGTTATCTACTAATCATATCGATGATTCCTTTAATATAAAGTTAAACAACTATATTACTAGTTGAAGAATTCTCAACTTTACAACCTTTTTTTCTTGGTATTCTATTTTTGATCATTTGTTCATCATTTAGAGTGTTATTAATCCCCATACGATCAAGACTTATGCTTCATGTTAATTACATATACATAAAGCTATGGTAATTTTATGTTATCACTGTAAATATAAAAAGAGGAGTGCTGCTTAATGGTATTTTTAAGATTACCTGAATTAACTTAAATTATTAGAGTAGAAACCAAGTTAAAATTTAATTTTGTGTATTTCTATTATTAATCATTAAATTGTTAATAATAATAATAAGAACTACAAAGCTGAAACAGTTTCAGTGTTAAAGAACTATTCAAAAATAAGTTAGCATAAGTGAAAATTTACATAAATTGTATATCATCTGTGCCTTTTTCACAAAATTTTTTTGTTATAGTTTTGAAAAGAACCATGCAGATACACTGAAAGTAGAAGTATAAAATAAAAATGAAACTAATCAACAACTAAAAAAAACAGAAAATAAAATAAAAGTAGCAGTGATACTAATGATATATATATATATATCAAAATATAGTAATATTTATATATATATATATATATATATCAAAATATAGTAAAATTTACATAAATTATATTATTTTTAGAAGTATTTTCGACTATACATTTTGTAGTCTTTATCAACTATATAACACTGAACAAACAACCTTTAACAATACCCATAGTTTAATTCAGATTTCCCACAATTCTGTTATCGTAACATTTGATGACTGGTGATTCATTAACATTTGACGATTTCTTGAAATCAACATAGCCTCTTTTATTTTACATTTATTATGACAAAGTTAGTAAGAGAGAAATTACCAGATAATATAGGAATAGCTTGGAAAAATAGTAAGTCTTTGGGTAGATGATGATGTAATACAAATAAGGTAAATGAGATTAATAGTAAGAGAGAAATGGATTATAAAATTGAATATAGAAATAATAATAAGGTATATATAGAACAGAGAGGATGAACAATAAGTGATAGAGTAAAATAACATGATAGAGCAATTAGTAAGAGAGATATTAGGTCAGGAACATATATATTATTTAGATACTGGTCAAAAATGAAGTGTGAGAAGAATATTAGTGTTATAAATTATATTAAAGATTATCAAAAAAGGATATGTTATGAAACTTTATACATTCAGAAACATTTGGTTAGATGTGTAAATACAATTAAAAGTTCAGTAAAATTAGATGGAAAATGGGCATTATTAGATAATTGGAAGATTTAAAAATTATGGTAGAAATGTGAAGGAGAGTATATAAAAAAGGGGAGAAAGAGTAGAATATTTATTTATATAGATATATAAAAATATATGTCTTTCTTTTTTCCTTTTTTTTTATAAATATATGTATAGGTATTTATATAGTTTAAAATTTTTTTTATGTATTTTTCTTTTAAGTCATTTATTTATATGTTTATATGTAAAATGTGAATTATATTGTTGAAGGTAAAATAATGTTCAATAGGTGGAGTAAATATAATTATTAGGTCATGTGCTATATAAAATTTTATATCTTGAAAAGATCTCACTAAAAGATGAAAGCCAGGCTGATAAGTAAATAATTGTAAATATAATTAGTCATTTGTCCCAATTTTATTTAGATTGATTATTATATTAATGTTATACCT
Source organism: Epiperipatus broadwayi (assembly GCA_028023455.1). Classification (NCBI taxonomy): domain Eukaryota; kingdom Metazoa; phylum Onychophora; class Udeonychophora; order Euonychophora; family Peripatidae; genus Epiperipatus; species Epiperipatus broadwayi. Next base: position 2,571,457 of record JAQFVV010000061.1, on the reverse strand, counting down.
ATAACAACATTGTGAACAAATAATTTTTATAATGGATATTTGACCATTGTTTATAAATTAATGTATATTAATCTATTATATAATTTGTCATATATTTTTAATTGACCAGTTACTAATTAAGTTTATTGAATTTTTATATATATTCATACAATTATCCTTATAATTCTTAATATAATTTGCTTAATATATTTGTCTTTTTTTTAAAACTTTAATGTAACTTAAAAGTTTAATATTTTTTATAGAATCTATTTTATGTCAGGTAGTGAATGAAAAAAAAATATTTATCACCTCTTCTATTATTTGCACCATTACATTTAGCTCTTTCAACTGTTTCCTTTTATGTTAATAGAAAATCATATTACAATTGTCCAATTAGCTTTATATACAATTACATAGTAATATTTTTAGATATTTACAATTTGTCCACCGAATCTTTATATCTTTATCAATCTATTTTTTTATTAATGTGTTAATTAATTTTAGGATAAAATGAAAGATTTATTTATTTTTATTAAAATTAGTGTCTCATTGTTATTCATTGAAGTTCAGTTTTCTTTTTGAAATTACAAAAAAAACTAAGAGGACTATGCATGCATGAATACCACAATTCTCTGTATCTGTTTTTATACTTTCTGTAGGTAATCACCATTTTTTTTCTATAACAAATAATAAAGTTTTTATTAATTTTTTTTGATGAAGGTCAGTTATTTTTATTAATTTTTTCTCAGTTTTTTAGATTACATGGAGACAAAATGATATAAAGAAATTAATTGGCAGATATGGATTCAGAAACAGATTCTTCCAGCCTTGACAAATTTGAAATTCCTAAACCATTTGATTCTGATAACAGTATCACAGACAACGATCTACAGGAATACTTCACATCATCATCCAAAGAAGAAGAAGCAACCACTTTACCAACAAAAAGGTGAAGAAAAAATACAAATGCTGTTCGGATGATAGCAGTAGAGCAGCCCCATCAACTAGTGCTTCTAATATTCCTCCAAACATTACTACAAGGACTGGTCAATGTAGTTTTCATTGTTTTTGTTTTACTAACTTAGTTTTTATAGTTTTTGTTCTACTAACTTATTTGAGAGTCATACGACTGCCCGATTGCCTTCATTATTAAAATTTTGTAAAAGCATCATTACTGATTACTTTTGACTCATTATAAATCAAAAGATTTCATGAGTACTAATTGCTAATAGGAATTGTGGACTCAATCAGTGAAGTATTGAATAGTTTCATGCTCTCAGATCTAACTGCTTCAGTTTCACCTATTTATATAGAAAGTAAGTTGAAGTAAAAAGGGGTTCCCTTCTTTTCTTCCAAAGTGTAAGCTTGTGGTTAAGACTTGAAGAGGTCCCTACTTTTGTATTTTCAAGCACACACTCTTGAGGTTTATTGCCTTAGTAAATATTACTTACATAATCAATGTGCATTAAATAAAATTTATAATTTTAACTAGTTAATATAGATTTGTTAAAATTAAATATATATATTTAAGATTATTAGGATTATAGCCACAATCTTTATATAATTCAATACATTGTTTCTTTTGCAAATTATTTACATTTTTATTTATATCCATGTTTGTTATTAATCTAAAGGAATTATTTTTTTAACTTATCTTATTTAATAAAATGTTTTCATATAAATTTATTATCTGTATCTATGTGAATTTTTACTTGTAAATATTTAATTTTATTTTTAAATTCTACTTTTGTAAATTTAATATTATGCATATTATTATAAAAATCATTATAAATATTATTCATATCTTTTTCTTTACCAATTTTAAAATATGATCTGCATATCTAAAATAATATATATTTTTAAATTTTTAATTATATTATTTTCTAATTAATTTATAAATATCAATGACATAAACACTTATTACATAACCTTTTGCACTATTTATGCAAATTCCAAAATTGATTATTACATTTAAAATACATATTAATGTTAAAAGTTTTATTATATTTATTATATTAATATAATTTATATACTGATGTAAATTTTTTGTTAATATTTATATACTTTTAACTCGGAATACTTGGATACATTTTTTCTTATTCATTATAAAATATGTTGGTTTCTATTCAATTTTATTTACTTCCTTTTTTTTTCCAGAGTTGTGATGGTTGTATTAAAGTGAGCACAACTGCTAATTTATTTCATAAATTATATTTGATTTTATTAAATCCTTTTTACATTTTTATTTCTAATAAATAAAATATTAAAATTAATTAGTTGTAAGCTATTTATGTAAATTAAAAATGAAAACGAAAATAATATTTTTGTTTTTGGTGCAAAAATATAATGTGAATAAAATATTTTTAAAAATGTTAACTCACTAAAATAAATTATAATAAAAATAATATAAAACAATTACAAATTGCTATGTAGTAATTTGCATGTGAGGTCATATAAAGTTGGAGTAGAAGGAAAGGCAGATTGAATTTTGATCCAGAAGACTTAAGACCTCAAATATTATTACATTAAACCACAGAAGGCAACTAGGTTCTTTAAAGTAAGAAATACAGTAATTAAAATTATATACTGAAAAGTTTTATAATAAATAATATACAAAGGAACATTATGTATTATTTAAATATATTGGAATGTTGTAGAAAAATTTCCAAGTTTATGTTAGATATAATGCCTTTGAAAGAAACAAAATAAATCTATTAAATAATGTCAAAAATAATGTGACTGAAAATATAATAAAAAAGATGAGACAAAAGTATTATTAAGATAGTAAATTGTCTTTGGATGCATATAAAACAGTATAACTCTAAAAACTACTAAAAACACTGCATGTTTGTTTTTAATTTTCTAATTTTAAATAATTTTAACCTTTTGTTTTATATTTTTAGTTAAAAAATTTATTATAAATTTTTGATTCCAAAAATAAGAAGAAAATTCTAAAAAAAGTAAGATTAAAAAAAAAAGATAGTTTATTGATGATAAAAATTTATTTACTTGCAGCTATTTTAACAAAACCAAACCTGTATATAGATACATATTTTAGTTTTAATTAGAAAATAAAATATCTGATAATAAATATTTATAAAAATCTAATATATGTATAATGTAAGTTAACAACATAAGTTTAGTAAACTTTTCTGAATGTTGGAAAACTTTAGAGTGAGTTATAATCATAACGTGTTATGGAATAGCATTTGAATAGTCTTCATATATACATATGTATTCTTTAATAATGGTCAAACATAAATTTGTCTATAATGTTGTTTTCAATAATTAATAATAGTTTAACACAATTGAAATAAAACAACTATATAAAATAATAAATATACATATGTATTGAAATTTTACACTCAATGATTGTTATCAATGTATAGTTTTGTTTCTAAATATTAGGAGTTATTAAAAAATGAGAATGGTTTGTAATACAAAATACAACATGCCAAAGTCAAATTGCACAAAATGGCCATGCTTGTTTACATTAGGTTGTAAAGTAAATGTATTATTTCTAAAAGGCATTTGTTTCAAAGTTATTTATATCATTTTTAAATTTGTTTTTATTTACAATATATAAAATACATTTATTTTCATAATTACATAATGGTTTTAAAAGCATTTCAATTTATGTCATGAGAAAGAAGAAAAAGTTACATTATTCAATTAAGGTGAAAGGTCAACATTTTTGTTTTTATCTATTTAAATAAATTTGTTACTTTTAATATTTTCCTATTATTTGTGTTTTTATTTGTTTAAATAAATGTGCTGTTGTTAATACTTTATTATTGTTTGAACTATGTTTAAAATTAATGCTTATAATAATTATACTAAAACACTTTAATTTTGCTATAAATTCTATTCACATTGAAACTTATATATGTAAATAATTAATTTTTTAAAAATTGGTTTTGATTTACTTAGTTCATTTCTATGAAAATGGTTAACAAGTGCTTAATTAATTCTCATGTGGATTATTTGAAAGTTGAAATCTAAATTTTTTACAACATTAATATTGTCAATTTAATAATAAATATTTTAAGTATTTTAAATGGCATGATGTAAAATTTTTATAACTTATTACTAATATTTTTCTATCCAAGTCTTTTTAAAATCATCAAAATATTTTTGAATAACAAATTGAAATATTAAAGTTTCAAAAATGATTTCCACTTTATTATAATTTTCAAATTAATTTTGTTTCATTGTTTTTCAAAAGTGTTAAATCAAAATAAATATAATAATGTAATAAAAATTAGAGTGGTTGCCACTCATTCAGTTGAAATTTAAAATTTTTTGTTTTCTTTTCAAAATTGTTGGAAAAGCAAATAGATTATGGATGTTCCAATAAAAACATTCTCTGAAGATCGAGGTCCTTTTTAATATGGTGTAAGTCATATCGAAATAGGTCAAAATTTAGATTTTTGATCATATTTCTAGTAATAAATCCATTTAATATTTTTCTGCTCAATTTATTGGATTGTATGGATAAAACAAAGGCATAAATCTCTTAATGGCAAATTATAATTACAAAATGAATTCTACATGCTTTGAAGATTTTGCAATTTCAAGGTCTTCATCCCCAAAATAAACAGTATGCTGTATATTATACATAAGTAGTAATTTTAGTTTTTTTATTATTATTTTAGATTTTTTTATTATTTGATTATTATTATTTTAATTTTTTTTTTTTTTGTAATAACACATCTGTGTAGTATATAAATTATATTTGTAAATTAAGCAATTATGTACAATGTTAATTTTGGGGGTCTGATCCTTTGAGGTAGCCTTATTTTAAAGACATAATGACTCTCAAATGTTTAATAATTTATTAGCATGTCTGCATTTATATAAGTGTGTTTGTGTTTGTACTAGCATGTTTGTGTTTATATAAAAATAATGATATTTACTGCATCTATTAAATTAAACTATTATACAGCAATGCAATATAAATTTTAAAGATGATTATCAGATGCATAGATAGGCTGCAGTTGAAGCAATCACAAAATTTATTGGGCATAGTACCATGTGATAATATAAACTCTTAAAACCAATAAAGAAAGATTTCAAATGGTGGATGTGTGGTGATAGCCACAAGGGATATGTATATTACATGGAATTGTATGCAGGCAAAAAATCAAATCCAGATACTTGCCTATGCCTTGGTACTCATGCTGTGGAGTCTGTAGTTTTTCCACATCTTGCATCATATTATTTTTAAGTCTACAGCTGGAAAGAGAGCATTATGCAAATAAATTATATCTCTGTGGGACAATAAATATAATAAGATAGCATCACTGGTGTGCACAAAAATATAAAATGAAGAAAGGAGACTCATTTATCATTGATATAGACAATCACCTTCAATTTCTAGTTTTGGATAGACAAGAACCAATTGCTCTGATTACAAATGCATATACACCTTCTGGAAATGATTTATTTTGTATCTTTTATTAGCTTGAATCTTTTACATATAGACAACTTGAGATTTTTTAACTTCTGGGGTACAAGGTAAAAATGAAGAATTTTTGTAAGTTCTGAAGCTATGGATTATCTCAGATAAGAAGTATTATATATGGTTTGAATGAGAATTTTTTAAGAAATACAAAGAAATTATCAATGAAGGTGTAATTTTAAACTTAGTTAATAATAAATTAAAATTATGAACAAACAATGAAATAATATTTTTTTAAGATATTGGAATTTCTTTTCTTCCCTTACTTCTTAAATAGTAATCACTACTTTTCCTAGCATTATTTTTTTCTTTTAGTTTCTATTAATTTAAAGCTTTTTGCTCTAACATTATTAAAACTGAAGTTACAGTGAAAATTCATCTGAAATAAATTTTCTAAAAATTCAATATAGTACTAAATCCCTTTAAACTGTTAATTATACTCATAATTTTTTTAAAACAAACAAATTTATGAAATTTATGTTTATAATACATGATTTTTTTATATCTATCATCTAGTCCTAATAATTTAGCAGATTAATTTTGGTTATTTAAATTAAATTTAAAACTATTCTATTTAATATAGTTAACTGTATTTGGCATTTTATATTAGCCATTAATCATGCAATAACATTAATGATCAGATTTGTATGGCCTTTGTTATATCATAAACAATGCTAACTAAAACTTTTGATAAAGTTATTATGAAATATTGTTTAGTGAAAACAGTTCAAAGTATTGCATTTATAAAATATAGAACAAACAAAAGTAATCCCAAACAGTTGACATCTGAAAACATAAGAGTATCATCTCAAAATATGTTCTCAACATATTAACATATAACATTTAACTTCATCTCTTTTAATAATAATAAAAAAGGATGAAATGATTACATGAATCTGCATGAAACCTGAACTAGTTCAATATAAAAAATATAAAAAAATAAATAATAATTCTATAATATCTTAAAAGATATATGATAATTTTTTGTGATATTTTAAAATATTTATAATTGACCATAAATTAATAAAATCATTTTTACAGCAAGGATGTAAATCAATGAGAATGTCATTAGTATTGATAAAAAAGACATGTTTTTGAAGTGTCCTCTTTAATAAACTTTTCTATTTGCAATATGATGTAAATAATATGAAATAGGGAGAATCAAAGAATACATTCTCATTAGAGTAAATACTGATAAATTGAAAAATTGTATAAATATTAAAACAATTTTAATTTTTAAGAAAACAGAAGTTATTGTGTTGTGTATAATAACAAATATAATTGCAAATAAATAATTGGTGATATTGGTTAATGAGGAGATAAAATCAAATCTGTATGCTGATATAAAAGTAATTAATGAAAATATTATCCTAAAAACCTTTAAAATAATAGATGATAATTATTATTAATTTTGAGTTGCATAAGTTTTCTTTATTTTCAGTTATAAAATTAAATTTTTTTGTTTTTTTTTTAGATTCTAAAAAAAAGTTTTATACACATGCACTCACATATATATATATTGTGACAATCTGTCATGATTGTGTATATATATATATATTCAAAAACATATCAATATTATTTCAATGTATTTTCTCAATGTATTAATAAATAATCATTTAACTTCATTTCTTTTAATAATCAAACAAAAAAATAGTTAAAAGAATCCTGATAACAACAAAGTCAAAGTTCAATAAATAATGTAGATTTTTTTTTAATTTTCAAATAAAATAAGTAAATAATTTAACTTGAAAAAAGAAATAGCAAATTGTTGGGTTTACATAATTTTAAATGCTTTTATTTAACTAAAAAATTCTGTTTAATTGTGTGTTTGTTAAGGATAAATTTTGTAATTAATTTTTAACATATTTCTTTGTAATGGATTTTCTTCAAATTTGTTACATATACTGGAAATCAATGAGAATGCAATATAACAGTGATATAATTAAGAATTATTAAGTTGTTTGTTTAGTATTGGTGTTTGTGGCTTGAATTTAAAATATATTAACACTGATTCAGTAAGCTTTCAGTGATGTACATGAGAGGGCAATATATTTTCTAAATGCTTTTATTAAAACAAGCTTACGTTAAAAAGTGTTAACAATTAAAATAGAAATAAAAACAAATCTTAATTTCTCTTGATCATTAAAGCAAATATTACACAAACTGTGATATTGTTTTTATTTTCCATTTTAAAGTAGGAATAATAACAACAAATATCAAATACTAAAAAATTAAAAACTATATATATTTTATAAAAAGCACTTTTATTCACTGTGTAAATAGTGAAAAGTTAAAAATAATATATTTGAAAAATATTTTATAATAAATGCTTTTATTTATTGTGTGCTAAAAATCCAAAAATAATTCTTTTTTTCAATCATAATTGGAGTTTTAATATTTAACTGGAAATAAAAGCATGACGTCTCCAGAAATTAATTAACCCAATCTCTAATTTATACAACTAATAATTAAATTGGTTAATTTCTGGATGCACTACACTTTTATTTTTAGTTAAATACTAAAACCCCAATTGTGCTTGAAGAAAACAATTATTTTTGGCTTCTTAGTGCACAGTAAATAAAAATGTTTATCATATAATATCACAAACATATATAGTTAGAATGGCAGAGTATCAATACATGATTATATATATGTAATTATATATCTGAATATTTGTAAATACAGTAACTAAATAATTAAAAAATTTATCCACTTAGGAGCGCTTTTGATTATCTCAGTAATCTGTGTCAACTAAAGCTTTTTTTTTCAAAGCTTTAGTTGACACAGATTACTGAGATAATCGAAAGTGCTCCTAAGTGGATAAAATTTTTAATTAGTTACTGTATTTACAAATATTCAGTTATATAATTACGTATATTGCTTTAAAAATACAGACATCGAATAATATTTTATATATATATATATATATATATTACTTAAAGATATTTTTAGCAAGCATGTATTGCTTTAATTAATTAAAAAGAAAGAATATATAAATACTGTTGTAGATATATATAAAGTAGAAAAATAAACTAAGTAGTAGTTGAACAATAAAAATGACTATAAAATATTTATAGAAAATTTAATAGGTTTTAAAAAAAATAGATAAAAGAGCAAAACTAATTAAATTCATGTAGAAAAAATTCTGAGTTTATAAAAATATAAAATTAAATATAGGTTTTTCAGTTATTTACAATTAATATATATTGAATTGCAAAACAAAGTCATCTGACACTCTAAAAGTTTCATTAAATTCAAAACCATTTTTTTGCTAAAGCAAAAAAAAGACATATTATGTAAAGATAACTATTTATTATTTATCATAATCTTCATCATTATGCTTCTCCAAGGATTAAACCATCTCTATTGAGAATGAAACCTTAAAAATACATTATTTATTTCATTAAATCCATTACTTATGCTGCAAAATTAACAAAGTCTTATAATAGCATTTAACTAATTAAAAACAAGTATCGAATATAGAAAACATCATAATGTTGGAAAGACTTTATTAATAGAACATTTAATTTATTAAAATAAATTTAATTTGAAAATATTTATAATTATAAGTTCGTTTATGATGCTAATTCAAAATTAATAGTTAGTGAATAATATTTAAATTTCCATAATTATTTCTATTGTTACAAATCCTTACATGTCAAATATATACTTGAAATTTACATACATATGCATATAAACTAAATAAATAATTTAATTTACAGGAAAGTTATTTTATTCCTTGCTATTTTTAAAAATCTTTTCAATTTTTATTTTATATGACAATATTTCATGAATCTACTATTTTCAAACAATTATTTTCAAAAGATTGTGAAACAATTTTGCTCCCAATTATTAAATAAAGAAAAAGATCACAAAAGGAGTAAAAAATTGTTATATACATTCAAAATTATTTAGTTAATTTGAAATATAATGATTGTTAACAATGTTATTTAAATATAGCAATGACATTTTTGTCAAATATTATTTATATCTATATTCATCTTGTCTGTACTGATTAATTCATTAAATCTGAAGGATAGCTGTGGATTTTTATTGAATTATATAAGATACCTTAATGTGTGAATTTTTATGTCTCTCAAGCTATTTCTAATCTTATACAAGTGAAAGAAAATAAATATTATTAATTACCTGCTATTTAAAAAGTCTAGTGAGTAATGATTTTTCTCACAATTTCTCTATGGATAACGATTAGACAGTGTTTGCCTTTCAATGTTTCATTTAAATTCTGTTTTATTTATTTTATATGTATATAATTTTTGTAAAAAAAAATAGTTTTTAAAAAAAAACAATCTGGCATCTATAAAAGATATTAAACATCACAATTATCAACTCAAAAAATAGTTTAAAATATATACATATGCATATGCATGAACTGCGTGGATATATGATTATGCATGTATATTATATGTTTGCGTTATTGTTGGTAAATGCATATATATATAAGTAGTTATATCCGCAAATATGTGTATATGTATCAGGAAAAAAATTAAAATAAACCATAATATCATTTATCAACTCAATCTAAATTATTGCAGTTATTTTCTTTTGAACATTCGACAGACTGCCGCTTATTATTTAGTTATAACTTGGATAGATTTTAATATTTTAAACAAACTTTTTCCTTCTTTCTGTAATTATACTTTCAAATGTCTTTTGCTATTTTTTTCGCACACAGACAGACTAGTGACAGCTAGATGAATAGTAATTGTAATAGCTCTGCGTTTTTAGTTCTTTAGATGACCAGAATGAAATAACAACTCTACTGAATTGTATAAAGTGTTAGAAGTGAAGATTAGGATTATTCCTAATACCTTCATCAATCATTATTTTATTCCCTTTTTAACAGTTACAAATAAAATACTGTACAGCAATCATTTCTTTTTTTTACTTCAATATATAAAAAATAATTAAATGATTTATTGCTTTGAAGGTTATGCTATTTGAGCGCAGGAAGTGCCAAAGTTCACTGTTCTTTGGTTCTTAAGTCCTCTTTTTTACTATTTTACTCCATCATGCAGAGACATGGAGATTCACTTTAATAATTCAAAGTAATACTAGCATATATAAAAGGTGTATATAAGTCTGTGAATGCCATATTATTTTTAAAAATATCAGAAATAAATAAATATACAAGAAATAATACAAATTAATGTGCTTTTTGACATTGCAGTATAGCATCCACTTTCCATAAGTTTGAATGAAATAAATCTTTGAAAAACTTATTCAGATTCTAATTAGGTTTAGAGTTTTTTTTTAAAACAGTAGTCAGCCAATAGTAAACTCAACCAAATATCCAACAATCAGTAAATGTGCATATAGGTACTCTTAGTTAAAAAGTAAAAGAAAATGAAAGATTAATCAAATGTTTAATACCCAATAATTATAGTATTGTAAGAATACATTTTTCTTAATTGTTGGAACTCCTGGAGAATTTTATACCCTAAAGTTTATTCTATGATTGGTTTTATCCAATGTATGAATGTAAACAAACTTCATAAGGAATTTCATATACAACATAACACAATAAAGGAATTTTATCTTTAGAGCATGGAAATACTTCATTAATTTTTTTATATTAATTAACTAATCATTAAATTAAATTAACTACCCATGGCATCAATTTTAATAAAACACATATTCTGGCAAAAATTGAACAATATGACCAGAGATTGCTAAGGGAAACAATAGAAATTTTTAAAAAAGTCTAAGAACAGAAATGAAAAGTGTGAATTAAAAAAAATTAACAATATTTAGAAGAAGCTATTGGAGGGTAAAATATTTTTTAATACTTCTCTACTAATAGAATTTGAGAATGAAGAGAAAATAACAAAGAAAAATAATAACAATTTTAAATCTCACCACACACATTCTTATGATTTGAGGAAGAAAAAATTCTGAGGAAAGTAGTTATTATTGTACTGAAATATCAGCTATTTAGCAATTATATTTTTATTACACAAAGTCTCATTGAAATAATACTCTCTCTCTATATATATATATATATATATATGTTAAAACGAAGATTTGCACGGGTTAAATATATAAAATACATATTTTGCGGGTTCATCCGTGTTAAAAACTTTTAATATCAATACACTGACGTTTCGACTTGGTCACACAAGCCATCCACAGAGTTTTATAACTCTGTGGATGGCTTGTGTGACCAAGTCGAAACGTCAGTGTATTGATATTAAAAGTCTGTGGATGGCTTGTGTGACCAAGTCGAAACGTCAGTGTATTGATATTAAAAGTTTTTAACACGGATGAATCCGCAAAATATGTATTTTATATATATATATTATCACAGATAAATGATGAATTAATAATATTATTTCCAGGAGCTTCCATGTAATAAACATACAATAGCTAAATAGCTGGCATTTCAATACAATAACAAATACTTTAATCAGAGCTTCTTCTTTTTCAAATAGTAAAAATGTGCGGTGAAATTTAACATTGTTATTTTTTTTGTTATTTTCTCCTCATTCTCAAATTCTATTAGATGAAAAGTTGTAAAACATATTTTTTTCTCCAATAATGTTTTTCAAATATTGTTAATTTTCTTTAATTCACAATTTTTATTTATGCTCTTGAGTCTTTTAAAAATCTCTATATCTTCCCTTAGCAATTTCTGGTCATATTGTTCAAATTTTGACAGAATATGTGTTTTATTAAAATTGATGTCATGGTTAATTAATTTATGTGTGAATAAATGGCTGATGAATTAGATTTTTCTCTAACTGCCAAAATGTGTTTTTCCTTTTTTATGTTTATTCTACAATTGGTCTGTCCAATATATGAATGTAAACAAACTCCACATGGAATTTGATTACATCATGATGCTCCAAAGAAATTTTCTCTTTAGGATGTGAAGATACTTCATTAATGTTTTTAAATGGAGTATAAATTGGGTGGATATTATTTTTCTATAAAACATTACCAATTTTATCAGTTACTTCATTTATATATGGGAGAACAGTCTTAATTTTTGAAGTATCAAAATATTTTTTTTCTTATTATAATAAAATATTAAAATAATATATATATATATATATATATATTCAAATTAACAATATTACTATTTTTCAATCGCAGTTTGACATTTTCCAATTCTCACATTAAATTTTACACATGTCAATTTCAATATGCCCTTTCATTGATAAAAATCTTCTGCAGATTTATATAAAAATTTACTTTTTCAGCAGAATAAAAATGTGATAGTGAATAATTAATTATCTTGCTATTTTATTTGATGTAAAAATATTTTCCATTTAATGCTATATGTTCTATTTACAACAATTCTATAACATTTACATTTTTAATATTTATGCGGTATATAATAAAATTACACATTCATTTGTAAATTATATATTTCTTTATACTTATTCAAAATTTCAAAAGCTAAGAGAATATCTATTTAATGTGATTATTTAATTCTTCCAATTTATTCAATATCATTACATTTGAATGTTGCCAACTGTTACAGTTTCCAAATATAATGTTAGCATTTAAGGCCATCCTAAATCTAAAATGCAGGAATTGTTAAACTCTTGATCATCACTACTGCCAGGTTAAGTATTTTATTAGCTTCCAAAAAGTTCAATCCATAATTTTAGACATCAACCTCAAACATTGAAATTATTCATCAAATAAAATGCCATATTATTGAAAAAGAAAAACACAACCAATATCATTATGCCATTTTTTGTAATCACACATTCTATAAAAAAAACAAAACAATAATTACCAAACATTAATAAAAATAAAACAAAACTTCACACAGAAATATATATATATATATTCATTCTTCTTTCAAAGAGAGTCAATTGTGGTGATTTTAAAAATCTAAACTTAGAGGAAAGTGAAAGTTATTTGATTAATCTGGTCCAATTGTGTTTGTGAGTGTCTAAGAAGTAGAACATATAAAATGGTATAAAAAATATTTTGCCATAGCATTTTTACAACACATATGAACATATATTTTTAAAACTTAGGGTGAAGGATAAAAATCAACCAAAATCATAATCTTTAGTCAAATATATACAAAGAGTAAAAACAAAATATATTTAATATTTTAAAATAACATATTCCACGTATATAGATAAAAGATAAACACATTTTAAATATGGCAAAGATTTATGTAATAGCTTCTTATAAAGGAAGATAAAAAAGAAAGCATTATTTATGAGGTATGGCCCAAATGGTGAAGATTAATGTCTGATTTTACTTATTTTAGTTGTTTAGATTGTTTTAAGTTTTATTCTGTTTAAATTTGAACTCAAATCATGTACTTGTTAGTGGATTTGATATCTTTATACCATGAGTCATTTTTACCAACACAAAGATATATAATTATAAAATTAAGAAAAATGAGAATATACACTGAAAAATTATGTATAGAATAATCTAAAAAATAATATATTACTGGGTAAATTAAGCAATCTACTTTTATTAGTTTTATAACTAGATCACAAGCAAGAACAGTAAATTTTTTTATAGAGAATAAAGGCCATCAGTTAGTTACACTGCATTTTATTTCATTTGTTGTATTTACTAGTGTACTAATTATATATAATAAAAAAAGTGAGATTAATATAATGTGTAACAATAGTTTTCCTTTAGTTTTTTTTGTATTTTGTCAAAATGTTAATCTTACCAAAGTAAATATAAATATGCATATTGTAACAGTATCTGGGTTTGAATATGGTTACTAAAGAAAGTAAAAGGCAATAATGACTACATAAGTGTGTTTATTGAGGTTATTATGGATTAAATTAATAGATGAGAGAAAATTTATAGATATACATTCAAACCCTGTTACAAAAGAGTGTGAGTGAAATACATTAACCATTTAAAGGCATGAACATATACATATATATTTATTACACATGTTGCTGTGATGTTGTGTGGAATTAATTACTAACATATAGACTTGTCTGTGAAGATGAAGAGGAGCAGTTATGTGCGGAGTTGTATTATATTTTTTTTTTGTTTTATATATTTTGTTGTTTATTACCGTAAGTTATAGTTATTGAAATAATGTCATTAGTAGTGCATGTTTCTTACTGGAAGCAAATTAAAATATAAGGCTGGAAAGAATAATAAAAGGGGTTGCAAGTTGTGTCATGGGTGATTTCTGTTAATGACATTTGTCATCAGAATTCTAAGAACTAGCGACTAAATATTTTGTGACAATGGAAACCTGATCATGCTATTGCTAAAAGCATTCCTGAGAAAATGGTCATTAGCATATGGATGAACAAAAAAGTGAAATGAAAGAGAGATAAAAGAAAAGAACTATATTATTCTCTTTTTGATTGAAGAGTGATTCGAAAAAGTGACCATTATAGAGAAAGAAGTGCGAACAGTAAATTTTAATAAAGTGATTTTATTAATTAATAAAAATTAATAAGGATTGATTCCACTGAAATGCTGGGTCAAAGAATCATGTGGATTTGTTAAACTGGTCCAGTGTACAGCTGTTTTGTAACCTGCCTACTATAATGACCTTTATCTATGGAGATTTTAGCCATCTATTTCAAGCAAGTGAAATGATTGTGGAGCTCCAAACAACAAGGACTTTCATGCCCTCAATTTTAGAATCACCTACCTAACACCTCTACAATGGATTATCATGTGTAAATGTTATGGAATCTTTCATCATCTTTCAGACCGACAACTCTCACTAAGACAATTGCCATTGTAATACTGTAAAATTACAGATCCTCCACCTTAAACACATGACTCTCAAAGGAGATAACTATGACTTTCTCTCTATATATTGAATAAACATATAATAGTTAAAAAATGTGAACTTTATCTTAACTTAAAGAAAATAATTATAGAAAATAGATTAAATTATTTAATAAATACAACTTTGATGCATAGTTGCACTTTTTCATGAATGTGTATACAGATATTATATATATGTATCAGTTTGGACATTTAAATTCTTCAAGGAAATTCACTGTTGTTAAATCTTTTTGCTTGCAACAAGATGACAAATACTGTTTGTGTCATCACCACCAGAATGGCTTGCTAACTTAACAAAAGATGGATCCCTAACTTCCAAATTTGCTCCAGTAATGCCTTAAACAACTAGAAGAAGCCGGAACCTCTTTTACCTTTACCTTGCCACTGTCAAAGAACTTGAAATGAACTAAAATAAAAGTGTGCACTCTATGCAAATTGTGTTTTACTGAAAGGTAACTATTTTTTTTATTTTTCTTCCCAGGGTAAATTAATTCTCATTAAATCTCCGCTCAGTCTAATTATAAATCTGTATTCATAAGCTTAAGTAATATTTATACTCATATTTAATCTTATTGTGTTTTCTTATATTTTTGTAATGGGTTTTAGAATCTTAGTTTTAAGATTCCCAAAGTTGCTTTCAATTTTTGTTTATTGCAGAGTGACGAATGAGTTTTATATTTTTATGCCTCACTTTTTATAAATGCTTTAGCAGTCATGTATATTTTAAATGCTTACCTGTAATTATTTTATTATTCAATAATTAATTTTTAAACACTGTGTTTACGCTTTCACAAACCTCCAAAAATCTTTTGGCTGACAACTTTATTGTCTAATTTTCCGTAGGTGGGAATTTCATTTCTGATATCTCTGAAAGCGGAAATTAGAATTGTTTTTCTTTGTAATTTTATAAGTCGTCAGCAGGAAGATAATATTTATCTCTTTTTAAATTACAGATGATCGAGACTTTCATTCTGCTAAAGTATTTAAAACTTCTAATATTTTCATACTCATGTGCACTCTCCGATAGAATTATTTTTGTATTTATTACGTGTGCTTTAAATTTATCAGAGCATGTACTCAGAATTTGTTTGTAATTCATTTTCTTTAATTGCTGGGGCAGATGTAACTGGTTTTCTAATGATTTACTTTTCTCTTATTGAGACCTTTAATTATTAATTTTAGAGTAATTTTCACCAATCGTTTGGCTGGGATTCACCAGTTTTAATTGTTTTCCTTCATTTTCAATCATGTTTTTTGGTTGTTCTTGAGGTGGATCAATCACCATTATTTTAAACATAATGATAGGTGCTGCTCATACCGACATAATGACATTCGGGATCCGACCATTTTTGGGTCTCGAAAAGCTCATCAGCGCTGGTTTCTTTGATCTATTTCAAGAATGTATTATTTGAATATCTGAAAGTGAAAACCAATGTTTGGGTGAATTTTCTGCTGAATGAAATTTGCTTCATCCCTTTATAATTCGTTTATTTGAAGATCAGTCAGTCTGTCATAGCTTTGCCTTTAGTATTTCTGGTACATGCCTGAGTTAACCCTATTTATTGTGTCAATAAATTATACTTCATAATTTATTTTCTCTTAATAAAATTTTAGAATTTGTTTAAACTTAATTTGGCTGATGTCTGTCTTTGTGCTTTTTGTCTCAATTGTCTAAACAATTTAAGATCACTTGTTTCTCTCTGAGTCTAGTCTCCGCAAACCATCATCATCATCATCATCTATTCTGATCACAGTAAATAAATTTTCCATATATGTAGTGATCTGGTGGCATCCTCTGTGTCAGAATAGATCAAGTGTCTGCTATATAGGATATAAATTTTAGCTCTACCAACATAGAGCTTCCAGTTTTGAAGCCCATATGAGATTTTGTTAGACAATTGAGGAAGATTTCAGGTGTAAGAGGCAAGATCTAGTAAGTGGAGGTTCGTTTTTTGTTAATTATTGCATGTATTTTGGAGCAGTTTGGTAGAATGGGGTTCATCTTCTTTTTAATGAAATAATTTAGAAACTTAAAAAGCGTATTTTCGAAAAGACAGTTGGAGTTAATTTTTTTTGAAGAGTTAAATATATATAGTTCATCTTTTTATATGAAATAGCTTAGAAACAATAAATAGTAAATAGTGTTTCTTTTAGATGAAAATCTGTCAGAGTTAATTTTTCGAATTTAAAAGTGTTAAAAAAATAATATAGTTCATTGTCTTTTGGCATATAAATAATTAGTGAACAGGAAATAATTAACAAATAGAAAATAGTGTCATATTTGCTTTTAGATTTTGTTTGTTTTTAAGAAGTTAGTATAGTGAATTTAGTCTTGCATGAAAATGGTAGTAGTTGAAAAAGATGAGTCAGAGACACAGATAATGATGAAGATGATGATGGAAATGATGAGAGAAATGAAAAGTCAGCTAGTAATGATGGCAGAGTTTAAAGCAGAAATGAAGGAAGAAATTAGTGAAGTTAAGCAGGGCCAGCAGGCAATAATAGAAAAAATGAGTAGAGAAATAAAGGCAATGAAAGGTGAAATAATAAAAGAAGTTGAGATGGAAAAGGACCTGAAAAATGAATTGAGTAAAGAGAGTCAAGAAGTAGAAAAAGTAGATGTTATAAAAGATATAGAAGTTGAAGTAGCACAGGATAGTGCTAGGACAGAAAAGGTGGAAATAAAGTTAGAAATAAGCACACAGATGGGGTACAGCTAGAAAGTATGTTGGAAAATCTAGTAAATGTAGATATAGAAATAGAAGAAAGTTATAAGATAGAGCCAGAAAATCAGGCAAAAGAGTCTCCATGTGAAACTAAAAATAAATTGTTTTTAATAAGTGTTTGTTTTGAATATAAATTTAAAAAGAAGAAAAGAGTTAGAAAAAAGATTAAGAAATTTGATGTTGAAGTTGAAATAGAAGCCGTATATAGAAAGATCTTAGGTCAAACATTCAAAAAGTTTGTTGATGATAAATTCTTTCCATATACTAATGCTGATAGTATGAGTAATAAAATGGGACACTTAGTAGAAAGGTGCTTTGCTAGGCCTAAAGGCTTTCAGACATATGAAAGAGAAAACAAAATAGAATGTGAAAGAGACAAGAGAAAATTGTATAAGCTAAGAAAATATAAAAGAGGGAAAGTAACTTATTTCAGTAAGTTAGTAAAAGGAGTAAAAGAACCGCCGGACAAAAGTTAAGGGTTCAGCATTTAGCAATTGGACAGATTGTTTTTAATAAAAATTAAAAATAAAAAGGGATTTTGCTAATGAATTACAAGAATGGAGAAAGGTTTTTGATTAAAATGAAATATTGTTTTGTTTTTCATGAGTGCGAGGCAAATGTTCGGTCGAATTTCTAAGAATAGTTTTAAAGTGTTTATAGTTAAAAAAAGATTACAGGAATGTTTTTTTTTTGATCACATTTTGAGGCAGTTGAACCAGATTGAAATCTGATTCAATGGTGTTATTACAAAAAATAAATTTATTAAGCTTTTAATTTTCAATAAACGTTTAAGGTTTAAATTTTTATTATTATTTAAAAAGAGTACGTGTATCAGAATACACACACATTTATATGTAAAACTGATCATTTTAATGTTTGTTGATATATTTTAAAATAGTTTTCTTATACCGCTTGTTTTTAAACCATTTGTTTATTAAACACAAGCTGGCTAGTTAATTACATTCCTGTTGCTTTTATTTTAATTATTGTAAATTAATTCTAAAAGCAGAGATTTGATTTTTATATAGTTGTTTTTGTTTTAATAATCCCTGGGTAGAATTCTTAGATTAGATTGAGTGGGAGATTAATATTTGCCCTGCCTTAGGCGTATTATTCAACAAGGAAAGTGCTTCATGGGAAATGGAGCAAGGTATAAATAGCCCCAAAAATTTGGACAGTTAGTTATTAATTATTCTTAACTAGACAAGCTGTTTCTCAAGTAAAAGTTTATATCAGTTTGGACATTTAAATTCTTCAAGGAAAATCGCTGTTGTTAAATCTTTTTGCTTGCAACAAGATGACAAATACTGTTTGTGTCATCACCACCAGACTGGCTTGCTAACTTAACAAAAGATGGATTCCTAACTTTCAAATTTGCTCCAGTAATGCCTTAAACATTTAGAAGAATCCAGAACCTCTTTACCTCTACCTTACCACTGTCAAAGAACTTGAAATGAACTAAAATAAAAACATGCACTCTATGCAAACTGTGTTTTACCAAAAGGTAACTATTTTTTTATTATTTTTCCCAGGGTAAATTAATTCTCATTAAATCTCCGCTCAGTCTAATTATAAATCTGTATTCGTAAGCTTAAGTAATATTTATACTCATATTTAATCTTATTGTGTTTTCTTGTATTTTTGTAATGGGTTTTGTAATCTTAGTTTTAAGATTCCCAAAGTTGCTTTCAATTTTTGTTTATTTGAGGGTGACAAATGAGTTTTATATTTTTATGCCTCACTTTTTATAAATGCTTTAGCAGTCATGTATATTTTAAATGCTTACCTGTAATTATTTTATTATTCAATAATTAATTTTTAAATACTGTGTTTATGCTTTCACAAACCTCCAAAAATCTTTTGGCTGACGACTTTATTGTCTAATTTGCCACAGGTGGGGATTTTGTTTCTGATATCTCTGAAAGTGGAAATTAGAATTGTTTTTCTTTGTAATTTTATAAGTCGTCAGCAGGTAGATAATATTTATTTTTTTTTAAATTACAGGAAGCAAGACTTTCATTCTGCTAAATTATTTAAAACTTCTAATATTTTTGTACTCATGTGCACTCACCGATAGATTTATTTTTGTATTTATTACATGTGCTTTAAATTTATCAGAGCATGTACTCAGAATTTGTTTGTAATTCATTTTCTTTAATTGCTGAGGCAGATGTAACTGGTTTTTTAATGATTTACTTTTCTCTTATTGAGACCTTTAATTATTAATTTTAGAGTAATTTTCGCCAATCGTTTGGCTGGGATTCACCAGTTTTAATTGTTTTCCTTCATTTTCAATCATGGTTTTCAGTTGTTCTTGAGGTGGATCAATCACCATTATTTTAAACATAATAAAAGGTGTGGCTCCTACCAACATAATGACATTCGGGGTCCGACCATTTTTGAATCTCGAAAAGCTAGTCGGCGCTGGTTTCTTTGATCTATTTCAAGGACGTATTGTTTGAATATCTGAAAGTGAAAACCAATGTTTGGGTGAATTCTCTGCTGAATAAAATTTGTTTCCTCTTTTTATAATTTGTTTATTCGAAGATCAGTCAGTCTGTCATAGCTTTGCCTTTAGTATTTCTGGTACATGCCTGAGTTAATCCTATTTATTGTGTCAATAAATTATACTTCATAATTTATTTTCTTTTAATAAAATTTTAGAATTTGTTTAAACTTAATTTGGCTAACGTTTGTCTTTGTGCTTTTTGTCTCAATTGTCTAAACAATTTAAGATCTCTTGTTTCTTCGAGTCTAGTCAGTGTAAAACATCATCATCATCTATTCTGATCACAGTAAATAACTTTTCCATGTGATGTGATGTGATGTGATGTATTATGGCTTCTCCTTAAACGAAATCAAGAATATTTCAGCAATTATGCCCAGATAAACCTGTTAGCCACTTTATTTTACATTCCCCACTCTGAATTTACCCATAATTTGCTCTATCCCATTTCCACAACATAATCTTTGTCAACTCTATAACCTTTATATCTAAATCCCCCTTATCTTTTCCCAAACCCAGCATAAAAACCAATAATTCACTTTCTGTATAATCACTCTTTTCATATTTATTTTTCCACAACTTCAGTATATGTACCCTTTCTGTTTTCAAACATTTACATTCAATTAAAAAATGCCTAATATTTTCTATTCCTTCCTTACATAATTTAAAAAATAAATCACCCATATTTTTACATTTACATGTATATTCTTTTGTAGCTAAAGATCCCATTCAAGCCTTAAACAATAAACTACTTTGTTTATTTCTATATATATTTAAATTCTTTTTAATCTCCATACTATTTCTCCATCTCTCTAACTCCCTAGTCTTTATTAATAAATTTATTCTTTTATCCCATTTCTTACTATTATAACATTCAATAATCCTCTTAACACAATCATCCCATCTTTTGTACAAATATATTGATATAAATTCTTTATCCAAATCTTTTGCATAACGCATTAACTTTCTCACCCATTTTGTTACCTGCCCTTTACTCATAACCCAATTAAATAATATTTTAGCTATTCTTTTATTATCCATAAACTGCAATCTACCAAACATTTTTATTTTACTTTTTGCATCTCTCATATGAAAACTTGACCATCCCATTTCTTTTTGAATTGCCTCCCTTGCTGTCCATATTTCTGCATACAATGCATGTCTTCCTACTTCTCTTTGAGTTTTTTCTAAGTAATCTAATATCTTTTTACTAACATATAATGCATCATTACCATATGTTAACCCTGCTACTGCAACTCCTTTCCATATAATTCTAGTTACATCATATTTATTATATGAAAATACGTAGTGATCTGGTGGCACCCTCTGTGTCAAAATAGATTGAGAGTCTGGTATAATATATATATTGTACCCTTAGCCTAAAAAAACAACTTTGAACTAAAAAAAATAGGTAACTGGGATATAATTATATTATACTTTAGTCAAGTTACATAAACATTACTTTAGTCAAGTTACATAAACAATGCCTACTAAGAAATAAATCTATTCTGACTAACTTAAGATATATTACTGGCATACGCTATCTAATAAAATAAATATCATTAAATTAAAATATAACAATGTTTAAGTTGACAATAAATGACTAAAGTTCTAATTAGAATATTCAACTCATTTATTTTATTAATAATTTTAACTTATGACTAGCTCATTATTATAAATAAAATATGGTTTAAGTAAATTCAGTTGTATTCTCATCCTTGGTGTTCGCCTTAAGATGGCATTGATGCTAATCAAAAACATATACATATAACAATTCCGGGCCAGACCTAAATGATCAATTTGATCTAAAAAGATCTGATTTCTTAGATTTGTAATAAAATATTCTACTAACTAATATTATTATATGATGTTAGTTTTTTTTCATTTTTGTAAATGTTTATTAATCTTGTCTTGTTTTTGACTTTGTGTGTGTGTGTATTTAAAGTTATGGTGTTTTTCTATTTTTATTTTTTTTTGACTTTACGTGTCTTTTTAAAGTTACGGGCTTTTTTTTTTTTTTTGCAAGTGTAAATCAATAATTTTATTCAAAGCAAGACATAATAAGTAAATGTTTATTAATCTTATATTGTTTTTGAGTTTGTGTGTGTGTCTTTAAAGTTATGGGGCTTTTTCGAATTTTTTTTTTGGGACTTTAGGTATGTCATTTTAAAGTTACGATTTTTTTTTTGCAAGAGTAAATCAATAATTTGATTCAAAAGCAAGATGTAATAAGTCAATGTTTATTAATCTTAGATTGTTTTTAAGTTTGTGTGTGTCTTTAAAGTTACGGGGCTTTTTCTAATTTTTTTTTTGGACTTTATGTGTGTGTTTTTTTTAAAGTTACGGTATTTTTGGTAAATCAATCATTTTATTAAAAAAGCAAGACGTTATTCTAAATCTATCAAAAGTAACATAATTTATATACTACAATTTGGAATTGATACCCAACTACTATTAGTAAGGACCATCATTAAAAGACTCGATTGAAAAATGATACCCGACTAATTTCCGTTTTCTTTTTTTGGGGGGGGGGGGCAGTAATGAATCAGAAAGTGTGTTGTTTTTGTTAAGTCTGTCTATATAAAAAGGGTACCGTTATTGAAATACTAAATTTAAAAATGATAGCCGACTAATTTGCATTTCTTTTGACAGTAATTAATCAGAAAGTGGGTTTCTTTTTTTTTGGTAAATCTTGTGTATATATAAAAACAAACAAATTGTAATTCAAAGACTCCATTGAAAAAAATCAAACCCCGTTGAATTTGAAATATTAAATGTAACAAAACAAAAAAAAAAATACCCGACTAATTTTATTTTTCAGACACGTAATTCCTAATAATTAGACAGTGGGTTGTTTTTGTTTGTGCATATATATATATAGCAAAAGTAACTGGTCACAGAGGAATTCTCACAAAAATGGTACTTTTCATGTGAGCCTTTAATTTTTTTCCCTTTCGCACCCTTTAACCGCTAATTATATTATTGGTTGTATGAGGTAAAAATCAAATCTTTTAATTGGCCAACTCACAAACTGAAGACAAAGCCTATTGTTAAAACATATTCGCCTATAATATTAAATTCAACTCAGATACGTTTATAAAAAGTATATTACTAATTTTTCAGGTTATGAAAGAGAACGAAAGTTCTTTCAAAAATAAATTGCTATTTATTTATTATAAAATATATTCAATTTTGGCAAATATAAAGTGAATGTCTAAACAAAAAAGTGCTGACACAAACGCTTTTTTTCAATTTTACGTTATGGAAAAGTAAAGATTTCTTTTTGCTAAATCTTAAATATTTTTACTAAAATCTTCAATATTTTTCGAAAATAATTTTGTTTTTTTAGTATATTTTTTAAAAAACTATTTTAATTTCTCATTTTATATTTTTTTAATACTTAAATTACATTCGAAATGAAAATCTCAGCGTTTTTCTTTATTTTCTTTGATCAGGTGGTTTCTTTGTTCTTTCCAGCCAATCAGAATGTCTTTTTCGGCTGAGAGCCGGCTGACAGCCAATCACCGACAAGGTTCTTCTTTGTTTAGTTTTAAATGTGGTTTTTTTGATTTTTTACTTGTAAAATAATTCGGAAGAGGGCACCATCTTACAGAACTTTTAAAAACCTAATCAATAACTGTCAAACGAATATTCTACCATTAAAACTAGCAGAATTAGAGTGACGTCAGATGTCGACGAGATGCCTCGTAAGAGGCGGTTAAAGAATTAAAAGCAATTATTGAGGGTTACCCCTTCATAACGGAATCTTCAGGACATTATTACTAAACTTACAACAGTAAAGTAAGTTACAACACATTAAAAAAATAGACGTCTTATCAAATTTAAAAAAACTATGACTGCTTCAAATACATACACTCTCACATGAAACTACAGAGAAAATAGATATTCTACTATTACGAGAAAATGATGAACAAAATCAACTACTATGGCAGCCAATCAAGGCATTTTTTTCACTTCACTTTTAGCATAGAAAAAATGCCATAACTGGCAGCCGTCGGGAACTCTTTCTGTGTTTTATCATAGAAATAAATCTTTTTGTGTTGGCTTCTGTCGCCGCCGCCTCCTTTGTCCAACATAACGTGAGAACTTTTCTGCATTTATAACATAGAAAAATTTCTCTTTGGTTGGGTGAAGGCCTGTAAAATGGTATATTTCTAGGAATTTACCTAGAAGTAGCGACATCTTAAGGTGAACACCAAGGATGAGAAAACAACCATTAAAAATAATGAATACAATTATAAAATTCTTCACATGAGATATTCAGAAAGATAAAATGGCTTAAACATTCAGGATACATCTTTAAACATACATTCTCAATGGCATAAGAATATCATCCCACCAAATTCACATAATAAAACTACTACATAGTACTACCATGTCTTTAAACACACATATAATAATTCTAAAATAAAATTTGCAATTTTTTTAGGGAAATAACATTATATTAACTACTACTCCTTTAATAAAAAAAATACTAATTGAAAATTTAAACATCAACTGATAATTTTTACTCATCATCTTTCAATACAAATTTTACAATTCTTTTAAAAATAATCTCAGGTTCATTTCTGATATTCTGAAATAATAATAAAAATAAATTAATGGAGATCATGTAATGAGGGATTTTACATGATATCTAACTAGCCTTACAACAATTACAACAATAAGCAATTAAGATAACTTAATGACTCCTAACATTAAATTCATTTAATAATCAGTATTTAGAAATAATAAATAAATAAAATAATTAGATTCTGAGAAAATATTGTGCAATTTTTATTTACTTTATGTGGCATTCTTCAAATATAACATAATTTAACATAGTGGTAATATGTAGTATCCTAAATGGGTGTTGGATCATTTTAAAACAATCACCAATGACCATATCTTCTATAATACTAATAATAATGATATACTTTATTACTCAATCAAATATAGTAGAAATAATATTTTAAATAATCTTTATGAATCATGTGAAAAATAAGTAATGTTTAAAACCAGTAATTACTATGAATCATACATGTTGAAAGAAAAATTAAGTGAATAACATGCAGACAAATCAAAACTCAACTAAGATATTAATTTTAAAACAATTAATAATTTATTATGATTAAACAACATTATATCTATTATTATAGGTTATAATAAATATATTCTAACCTTCATCTTGTGCATCCTCACTTCCAGATAATATATGATATAAAATAAAATGGGTTCTAGCTCAGTTAATAATTAATAAATAAAATATTCAGCATTAAAATTAAAATGTTTCACTAGCTCAAATTTAAAAAATATGAATAAGGTTCAGTTTATAAAAATAAATTAAATAAATATTTAATATTTTCATGAGACTTGAAGTGAAAATACAGGTGAGAAGATAGATTACATTGAGCCAATATCCCACAGGATACTACCTCAATGGCATAAGAACACTATCCCCCCTTTATTACTATTTCAAATAACAAACTCATAGTATTCTTACGACTTTATAATAATTTCTACTCACTAAGATTAAACTAATAATTAAATCTTAATCTTCTATTTAATAATAATCTAACTCAACAAAATAATCTCAGGTTCATAAAGTTTATTCTAAGTTAATAAAAATATGATAGTAAAATATGAGAAGGGATTTTATGTCATAATCTACTACACTGAAACTAATAATAATAAATAACAGTAATAATATTCTTCATTGTTTAACTAATTCTGTATATCTTTTCTTTTTACTATAATTTTATTACCATAATAAAATAATGAAATAATATAATATGATCTTATATCTTCATGTAATGATATAATAAATATGTGGTAGCATTTTGATAATCTGATAAACAAAATATGTGTGGCAACTGTTAGCATATAATTTAATATAATATTGTGATAACTGATTTATGACCAATAAAATAATGTAAGATTATGATTATTTAATTATAATGCATACCAATAAAATATTTAAAATTCTTAAAATTATTCTCTATTTATCTTTTGTGCAAAATTATATATTTGTTTAGATTATTATGCATATATCGTGATTTCATGCAGCAATGTGGAGAAATAAATAACTCGGACACAAAATTTTTGAAATAACAAATTTTAACAAAGTTTATTACTAACAACAAATAAATAAACAATTTATTTACACTATTTACAGTGGATATCCTTAACTTTTTTACTTTACAGCTTGATCTACCGGGTTATAAAAAAATAATTTATATTTCAATTATATCTTTATTTAGATTTAGGACAAAATTAAAAAAAAATGTTACTATTTGGTTTCTCATTATGGTTAACTTATTACAAATATATTTATCTACTTTATTAGCAACAGCATTTTATCCTTAATATTATTAAACTATCTTATTTTAAAAAATTCATACTTAGAAAACATTCTATAGAAAACAAAATTTTATAATGAGTATGGATTTCTCAAAATATCAAAAAAAATTTCATCTTGCAAAGTCAAAGATGTTACACAAAATATTATCCAAAATTCAGTACTAGATTTTAGTATTTATCACACAATGTTTACTAATCATAATATATTCTTCTTTAAGCCTTACTTTAGTATGATATAAGTGTAATCATCAATATGTTTCTGTTAATCAATAAACAAAAAATATACTATGCATATTGTTTATATAATTTAGTTTGTACTATTGTATTTTAAAAATATGCAATACTTATTTTTCTCTTAAAAAAATAATACTAAAGCATTTAAAATTATTATCACTTTAAAGAAAATATCTTTGTTTAGATACTTTATTTTAAAAAAGTTTATATTTCATTTCTGAAATAAAATTCAAAATATATTCTACGATTCTTTTCTTTCCTTAGTAAGTAAATAAACCAATCTTATACAAAATGATAGCATAACCTAAGTTCTAAATTATTTATCATTTCTCTTAAACATATCTTACTGAACGATGCAGTTACATAAAATAAAGATAGTGAAAACAGATGCATAGGATTAAGGAAGAAAGCTAGAGTATTACTCTTAACATACCTCAAAATCATGGCACAGTGCAAAGAGGTATGACATTTACCTGCCTAATATCCTCTAGTACAGGGACAATGTTAAAGCTATTTCTTCAGCTTTATTAGAATATCAAATATTTAAAGAAATATAAACACTGTCCAAATAAAATGTGTATCAGTCATAGTGCTTTGTTAACTATGCTGATATTCACATAAAGACTAAATATTATTTCCATTCCTTATAACATCCTATTTCTTAAAACATCATCTTGGTTTCCTGTTCACTAAGTACTTCCAAGCCACTATCTCAACATTATTTCTCAAGATTTTCCACATCTTGCATCGATAAATAACTATCTGCATTTACAAAACAATAAATAAAATTCATTAATAGTTAAACAATCTTACGATTCCATAAGAAAAGTTGCTTGCTTCATTACTCTGTATGTTTAATCATATACAATCTACTTAGACAATATTTGAATATCCAATAACATGAAAATTTTAAAAGAATCACATAATTATTTGTTATGTTGGATTATATCACTAATAAAAAAAAATCGTCGTATGCATATTTTCAAATCAATCCTATCTCATAATGTTTTTTAAAATGTTGTATGAAATGTGGTACATATAAGTAAAAAAAACTTTTACACTTCATTCTTCCAATTTATGGATGACCTAAAGAAAACAAAAAATATACATTATAAATTATCAATAGTTATTATTATTACCAATAACCTTTATCTAGTCATCGTGTTCAGTAGGCTTCCTTTATCCACTTGAGCATTGCAGATATAAAAAAAAACTCACACCCATACACTTTATATTAAAATATTTTTAGCTAAATTATTAGATTGTTATATTATAAAATTTTAATATTAATAAATTAATGTTTTTCCTAATCTTATATAAAAAAAATTTAGATTTAAACTAGGTTGACAAAATAAAAGGAATCAAAATTATAATTACATATTTTCTTGACGATAGTTCCTGATAAGTCCAAAATGTTTATTATTTTCTCTAGAGTTTTTTAAAAATGTTCTCCTCCAAGCACGTTAAAGTTTAAAATAAAAATAATTATTAATCCGTAGAAAATAATTCTTGGTTTTAATATTTAGGATAATAATTATTAAATCATACTATTAATTAATGCTGTGAAGTTTTTTTAAGTATTTTCTCTGCCGGTGTATCCATTTATATTCCATCTAATTTAGCTTTAGTTATCTGATAAACTTTTAAGTACTATTTGTATTTTTATGGATCCATCTTTTATTCAACTATGTGTTCACTTTTTTATATATGTTTCCTTCTTGATACATTTAAACTTTCGTTTGGTATTTTTATAAATCTCTTTTAAAAATAAAAAAAAAACTTCAAGTACTTTTAAACAAATCTTTTCTAAATACATTTTAAATAATTCTAAGACCGGATATTTTAATATCAAAAATGCTTTTGTAACATATTCTCCTGGGTTCTTTCTTTAATTCTTGAAAATATTTTTTAAAAATGTTACCTTCAGAAAGGATATAACATTTTACTCCTTTGAATATCATATTATATAAACGGTTCATAAGATATATTTGTCTTATTACTACTTTTAAAAAAATAAATCTTGGATAAACTTATCTAAATAATAATGCATCTCCAATTTTTTCATTAGACTCCGTATGATGTCCGAGCTGTGGTTTTTCATGTACCAAAACAGTTCTTCGGTTATGCATTAATAAAGCTGTATCAACAAATATTCCAAACATTTTTACAGTATTACAATTTATATCCATTTTATTTCGTAGTATATCCATCTCTATTGTGTAGTCTAGGTTAAATTTCAGATTAAGTACTCCTGGAAAGTAACTTTAAAAAAATTAGAAAATCATCTCCATGAAGTTTTTAAATATATAATTTTTTTTTTTTAAAACTTTCCTTTTGCAAAATACTTCTTTAAAATTATCAATTAGTTTTTGCAAAATAAACGATAAGAAAAGCACCAAAAAAAAAAATTGACTAAAATAAAAATTTTAAAATACTATCTTTTTGATAGTTATAATTTACCTTTCTCCGGTTTCAATACATTATTAATCTCCTCTGTTAACCCCGTGCAAATCATATTTATAGTCTGTCAGAATACCTATTCCTATTGGTTGATTCTTACTTTAACTTGAGAACAAATTTACATATTTTCAGTTTATAGCAGAATTATATTTGAAAACAGAAAATTATGATGTAATGAACTTAAAATATTATTTAAAATACCACTTTTAATTCAATTATAACTTTATTTAAATTATTTTAATCTTTTAAAATAACTTTTAAAATAACATTTAATAACTTATTCCATTTCTTAATATTCAATTTATCTATTTTTATTTAAATAAAATATTTAATTTTTATATTATGAATGTATTCATCTTTATTACATTATTTAAAACATTACATACGATAGTTAACTTAATATTTATTAGTATTTGCTTTTATGATAGGCAATAATTCTATCCAATTTTATAATATAACTTTTAAAATATTTTAAACTTCGTTACTTTAAATACAAACAAGCATGTGTGTGAAAGTATTAGCATACAAGTCACATGATTAATAACTTTGACAGACGATTTTCAATCTATTTCTCTGCTTAGATTTATATAATTGATACACTTATTATATTATAACAATACAATTATAAAATTTGGAAGAAAAATTTAGAAAATATAGAATTAAATACAATTCTCACCATCATAAAGTTTATTTTTAAAATATACGATATTAATTTTTGCTTATTAAATATGACTTTATAAATTTAAAATATAACATTTATTACTACAAGTTTTAAATTATTAAAATCGAACTTTTTAAATATACTTTTAATATTTATAGCTGTGTTATTTAATATGGCCAGCTTTTACAACCATATGCAACAATATTTAAAGCTTTACATAACTATTTTTTAAATGATTTTATATACTATGTATTCTCTTTAGCTTCAAATTGTACTTTAAAGATATAATTGACTTAATACAATTACCATATTAAAAGAACATATTCTAAATTTAAAATTTTTAGTAATGGACTGCTATGAACTATTACCGACCTATAGAAAAGGGCACAATATATATATATAAATTTTACAAGTAAATAAGAAAAATAAAATAATATAGCCTTTATTCAGCCATTTCAAATAAAATAAACCTTACAACAATATTGACAATATATTATTCCAACTTAGTAAAAAAAACGGTAATTATAACGTAATCGGGCTTGGCCACTTGATGGCATTGTTGGCAGTCAAAAACAATACAATACAATGTTCAGGGCCACGTTATATTTTT
The DNA here is from genome assembly GCA_028023455.1 of Epiperipatus broadwayi. Taxonomy (NCBI): domain Eukaryota; kingdom Metazoa; phylum Onychophora; class Udeonychophora; order Euonychophora; family Peripatidae; genus Epiperipatus; species Epiperipatus broadwayi. The sequence goes on along the minus strand of JAQFVV010000061.1, from coordinate 2,540,686 downwards.
AAATCGAATCACTATTTTTTTTTTGGTTATTTATTGATTGCTATAACTTTTTTTCATGCCTTTTTATTAAAAAAGTTGTTTAATTTTAATTTTGTATTTAGTAAACTACAACTTTTTTATTTATTTTAAAATCACTGTTTTTGGACAAACCTGTTACTTTGCGATGTTATTTAGTGATGTCTTTCACTTAATTATTGGTAAACGACAACCTTTTTTTATTTTTAAATTGCTGTTTTTGGACAAAGCTGCTACTCTGCGATGTCTATTTAGTGATGTCTTTCGCTTAATTATTGGTAAATGACAACCTTTTTTTAATTTTTAAATTGCTGTTTTTGGACAAAGCTGCTACTCTGCGATGTCTTTTGCTTAATTATTGCTTTCTATATAACAAAGCAACTGTGTAGGGTTAGGGTTAGTTTTAGGGTTAGTTTAGGTTTAGTTTTAGGGTTAGTTTTATGGTTAGTTTAGGGTTAGGGTTAGAGTTAGTTTAGGGTTAGATTTAGGGTTAGTGTTCTGTTATTTGTAATGCTAAAATAAAAGATATCAAAATCGTAACCGTAGCCTGACAAAAAAAAAGAAACTCAAACTTTTTTAAACAACAACAAACACATATAAATGTCTTATTTACTTATTAAACATGTTTATAATATGTGCTTTCTATGAAAATTACAAAAAATCGTGTATATTTTTATTGGACAGCAGAAATACTCGGCTTCTGCTGTCAGCAACTGCGGAAAAAGTTGATCACCATTCTTTTGATCAACTACGTGGTATTTCACATGAAAACAAGATTTCGCATGTGATATCAGCTGAATTCTTTTTTACCTACCCTCGGCAAGCTTTTACACCTTACACATTCTCTAAACAAGGGTATGGCCATTTAGAAAATTACTATAAATTCATGTTTATTAAATAAATTATAAATACAAATATTGTGTAACGTATATTGTAAAAATTTGACTAATCCAACTAAACACACATATATATCAAACTGTAAATGAAAGATAAGTGTGTGGATTCACAATAACTGTCGTGAAGCAGAAATAAGCTGTATTATTTCTGTGTTATGCATCATAAACAGCCTTCTAATGGCTAAGACAAACATAGATGTTTTCTATAGCCATAAGTCAGGCCTTGTAAATGGCATTTGTTAGGTGTTTTGGTGAGCCAGAATGCCATCAAGTGGCCAAGCCTAATTATGTTATAAGTACCAAAAAAACAATAATATTGTATTGTTTTTGTAGTGGAAAATAATTAAAATAAGTATCCCAATTTCAAATAAAAAACTTAATGATACACTTATACTATCATAAAAGTATATTTATTATTTTGTTGTTTTTAAATATATATTTAGGTCTAAAACACACTTATATAAATGCAATAAATAATAAGATATTTTCAAAATTATTATATTTCCTTTGCAGTTTAGCAAAACATCATTTTGACATTTTAATACATTCTGATATTTTAATATCAAAAAGTTTAAATAAAGAAAATATGAATATCTCCCTTTAAATTATCTACTTATGCTAAACATATTTAAAATATAATTTCTTGGGTTTTTTCTATTTAAATAGGTTTCTCTTTTGTTAAAACAATTTTAAAAACCTATTAATAAATTATATTGCTTGATGTTTTGTATTTCCTTTATTTTCATATTTTAATATTCATCATAGCATTCAATTCATTTTTCATTATTCTTGCTTTCATTCCAATTCAAATTTGTATTTATTTTGAGCTAAATGATCTCTAATAATTATAGAAATATTAATTATTCCTCTCCTATCTTTTATATTATACCAAGCATCAATTATTTCAATATCATTTGTGATAGAAATTTGATATGTCTCACCTTGCCTTCACATAAACTAACAGTTTGTAATAGTTTAGCCATTACTTTACCATCTTATAAAAACTATCCTCTACAATGTAATTCTTGTGGTGATAGATAGTGATTATAGTGTAGAGTATGGAATAATAAACATAACAACTCAAAAGAGTAAGAAAATATCATCAAGGATACAGTGCAAAATAATAATAATAATAATAATAATAATAATAATAATAATAATAATAATAATAATAATAATAATAATAATAATAATAATAATAATAATAATAATAATAATAATAATAATAATAATAATAATAATAATAATAATAATAATAGAAGATTCTTATTTATCAGGCACCTAAAGTTCATGTCATGGCTTAATTCTAGCACTTATTGACTATAAGGGAATGCAACTGTCCACAAAAAATAATATATAACTCTTTGTTACCTGTAATTTAACAAATTCAAAGTGTGATGATACAGGTGACACATAACAGCTTTTCAACATATTCCTAAACACCTAGGATTTCATATAACAGTTCCTCTTCTGCCCACCATCCTATATCTTCCACATTGAATAACTCTATTTACATTATAAAATATACAGGCCTCATTCTAAAATAATTTTCAAACAACATTATTAAAAAACAACAATGAACTGAAGTCATTTCAAGATGGCTTTAAAAGTTTTCAAGCACAAATGATCTTGATAAAACATATATCAATTTTATACATTTATTGATTTGTTGTTACTTTATATAATTTAGAGATAAGTATTGCTGTATTTCTCTGTATCTTAACAGATAATGTTCATAAAGATAATACATTAGTAACTTAACAATGTTATAAAATGTATGCATATTCAAGCATTTATAATAAACAAATATTTTTTTAAAACACCCTTAGATATTCCAAAACATTTACTGCAATCTTTTTTTTTATAAAACACATATGTTGATAATTATATCAACAGTTCATTCAGCTGTTCATTACATACTTAAAGAAATATGATAATTATAAAATAAAATATTACTTTTAAAACATAACACTTTAAAAAATTATCAAGCAATTGTAATGTAAATAATAAATGAAATTACATATAATCTCACCAATTTGTTGAAATTATGTAATGGTAATCAGCTTCTTTGATCATACATTCAAAGAAATTATCATTACTAAATTGCCTGTTCAAAAAAAATAATTTCTGAAAATCCATTTTTTCTTTATTTAACATAATAATAAAAATATAATCTATTTTAAGATGAAATTTGTTAGAATACACTATAGTAACAGGTTAGTTTTCAATAAATAATTTTCTAAATACTAACATTAGAGTAAAAAAAATAGTGAGGAAATTTTAAAGTTATGAAAAGTTTTCCCCTTCTACTCATAACTTGAATGTTTGTCAAAAATCCTTCTCTATTGCCTAGTTACAGACAGAAAGTTCTGAACAAAATTGTACTTTTCCCTTGGCACCATTTAATGAAATGTATAAATAAATTTTAAAAAAAATCTAGAAAAAATATTAAATATCCTGAAACTATAAATGTTCATTCCAATCTTTTTTTGAGTATCTATTCAGGCATGCAATATTTCCATAAAGTAATAAACTGAGGATTCATTTATGTGAAAATATTTCTTATGTACATTTTTCTTGATTCTAGCAGTTGTATATAGCAGATATATTGTGATAATTATAACAGGCAAAATTCTCTAAACATATTGCCACTCAGTGCAAGCCAGACTAATCAATGGATGCCAAAAGGCTTATGCATAAAATTTCCATCTAGTGCCTACTCATCCAATATCCTTAGACTAGTCTCTGGCTTGTAGCCATTGTCAGTGAGGAGTCTTGGATCTGAGAGCACTGCACCTAGATCTTAGGATATAATACAACCCTCCAGCATTCATCTTTTATCCATACTTAACTACAAACCTATGAGACTTAAACTGAAAACACTAATATTTTCAGTGCAAGATCATTAGCTTACGTAGTCATATAGGTCTGAACTCAGTTCAGTACCTATATGACTCTTTTTTAGTAACAGTTAAAAGCAAGCATAAGAAATGGTGATCATATGATGTTTATTGGATAATTATAACATATGTAATATTTGCATTTCCATCAGTCAAAACATTACTAAAATGTTGTATAATATAAAATTATTTATTTAGTATATTTTTCACCAGACATGTATTTTATAAACTAAAGATAAATATTTTTTTTTAAATATTCAAGATTTTTATCTTTAAAATGTACATATTTCAAATAGAGATTTTTTAGGTAAAATGACAGCTATACCATCACTGACATTAATTAACTGAAATAATATCAATCTTTTAAACAGATATAATATAGTTCATTTATTTTAAATAAAATCATTTCAAACCATATTGTTTATCTATTGATTTTTACTGATAGTAAATCTTTTAAAAAATGCATAAAACATTCATCAGTCATTTGTTCCAATTTTTTAAAAAAATACATTATTCTCAAAAATGTGTGAATCCATTTACATTAAGTTTTAAAAATATATTAAAATGTAAAATGTGTTATTAGCATTCATATAACAAAGAGTCCCTTGAGCACATCATAAAGAAAATTATTTTTAGTCTAGTTTTCTAACTTAAATGCAAAGTATTGACTCTTTCTTTTCTCAAACTTAATATTATGGTAATGATTTTTTAATGAAATGTTTGTTTCCTCTTTAGTAACTTAATATTCCTTGATAAATTAGTTTGTTATTAAAGTCAAATGTTTATTCATCTAACCATGTTATTTATATAAAAAAATTAAATTCCTTATATAAATCTCCAGTCTTGTTGTAGGATATTCTTCAGCATCAGTGTACATTATCCCAGTCTTCCAATGACTATTACCATGTTCCGTAAAAATTATTGTAGTTTTAAATTAAGTTTCAAACAGAATTCTCTGACAGAAAACATTTGGTTTTTTATTCAGTCATAATTTAAAATATTTGTAAAAATTATACTTTTCAAACACTTTTAAGAGAAAATTATAATAATTAAAAAATTCTATTAAAATATATTAGTTATGAAGTTCAAACTGTATTGTACTTTACTTTTACTCCACTCTCACTTGTACTGTGTTTTCTGTATATAGACTGGATTGAACTTCTGTTTTTATACTGGTCTAATCTAGCAAGTTCATTGATTAATTCTGTTTGTAAAAATCTTCTAATTTCCATAACTAAATCAATATCATCTTTAAAATTAAGTTTTAAAACTATGAATCATCCTTTATTAAATATTATAAGATTTATTCAATACTTCAAATATTAAATATTTTTATGTAAAAATTAAATATCCTTGTTAAAACAATTTTAATATTTTAATGACCTTAAAATTATTAATTTTTAAACAAAATATTACATTTAACCAAAATAATAATAATTTTAACTATTACTTTTAAAACATAATCTTTAGTCTTAATATTTGCAACTGTTTAACATGTATCAAACTTTGTTAAGCAGCTAAAATCAACATATTTTTTTCTAACTCTTGAAAGCTCACACAAACACCTTAGAACATGTGACACTTTCTGAACATTCTAGATTAGTTAACTTATTCATTATTTAAATATTTTAAAAAAATAATTATTTTAAACATATTATATAAAATATTTACTACTATAGTTAAACTATTATATCATTACAGCATCTTTTGAATATAATAAATAAAATTAACACTATCTTTTAAAACAATATATTATATTATTGTAACTTATATTAAAATGACTAAACTATTTAAACTTCTTTATAGGCTCCTATTTACTGAGTTTGAACTTCTACTACATATAATTTCATAATTACATAAGGATCAAAAGTTTAGTTTTTTAAAACTGCATGTTGGCTTGCTATAGTAAATCAATATAGCATTAAAAATGCAGCATTATATTGATTTATTAAAGGATCACCTAAATATATATATATTTAAAAATAGCTACATTTCAAACTCTAGCTCATCTCTCAGTACCAATTAATAGGGTACAATATATATTATAGAGCTCACAAAACAAGCTTTTAACAAGCTTTGTGGAATATCCCCAATCTCAGACTGGTTTTCTGCTACTGGTGTCTTCAGTGATGTGCTAGGATATTCAATCATTAGATTAAAAATACCAGAACAAGCCCAGCACTTTATCTAATGCTGAGGTCACCAAAGTTTTCTATATAGACCCCCCAGGGTGTATTTAACAAAAGAGAGTTCGATCTGAGCCAAGGGGTCAATCGGGGATCGAAGAAAAAACAATTCTTAATATACAAATCACACATACCTAACTGCATTAAAATTTGTGAATGTTTTTATAATTGACTTAATATCAGTTTCTTTATAGAAAATAAATTAATAAATGTATATTTATTCAGGTGAAACAAATATTTATGTATCAGTGAGCAAGTGGCATGAAACTCTGCACTTCTGGCTTATGAGTCATATGCATATGTGCACTTGTCCAAATATCATGAGTGTTGATGTTACAAACACAAATATCATATGCAGTTTCAGCTATCTTTGCAAATTGTGAACAGTGTTAAATATTTGCAGTGTCATTATTACTATTTTTATAGTATTGGATAATTAGTTATAGTTTCTATAAAACTATTCGTTTAGTTTAGATATCAATTTTAATTATCAATACATGTAAAAAAAAGGTAAATATTAATAATATGGATTAGTATAGTTTACCAACTTATTTTTAACTAATTTATAGAACCTAATTAAAAAATGGCAGCTTCATTTTCTAAAATGATATGTCAGTATTATTCATTGGATTATTTGAAATTTGGAATTATTTGTTCACCGACAAATGAAACAAGTCCTATGTGTCTTCTATGGGAAAAAACTTTTGGAAATGACTACATGAAATTATCAAAAATAAAAGATCATCTTGAAAAAGTTCATTCAGATAAAAAAAATAAAGAACTTGAATGTTTAAAAAAAAACTTAAAGAGAAGGTCACATGTTGACCAACTATAAAAAGTTTTATGAAGCAGTCTACTGAAGTTGAAACTGAAGAGGATTAATAGCTTCATACAAGATTTCACTTAATATAGCAAAGAGGGGAAAACCACACACACTCGCTGAAGAAATTTTTATACCAGCAATTAAAGACTTCATTGAGAATGTAATGAAAAAAGTCTGTTAATGTTTTAAAGTCCTTGCCATTAAGTGCAAATTCTGTAAAACGATGTATTGATGAAATGGCAGAAGAAATAGAAAATACGGTAGTTATGGAGCTAAAAAATTGCAAGTTCTCTATTCTACTTGATGCATCTGTTTTTGGCATTTCTGCTATTTCTATGGTGTACATTAGATATTTCAGTAAAATGAAAGGACCAGTCATTGATGAATTTTTATTTGCTAAATATCTTGAAACTGATGGAAAAGGAGTGACAATTTTTAGATGTTTACAGGAATATTTAAATAAATATGATATTCCACTTGAAAATATAATAGCAGTAACCACAGATGGTGCCCCTGCTATGGTAGGGTGTTACTGAGGTTTTGTTACATTTCTCAAAGAAAAAGTGCCCAGTATATGTACTATTCATTGTGTGTTGCATAGAAACAACTTAGTAGCAAAATATCTGAGTCCAGAGTTACATAGAGCTTTACAGTTTTGTATTAAGTGTATCAATCAAATAAAGCCCAACCTCTTAAATGAAGATTATTTTCCAAACTTTGTGAGGAAAATGACAAGGTATTTAACCAATTACTTTTGCATACCAGAGTTAGATGGTTGTCTAGAGGTGTATGCTTGCAATGGCTCATTGAGTTATTTGACTTCATGACAGAATTTCTCAGAGAAATAAATCCTTTTCTGAGTGATGAACTCCAAAACAATAAGAACCATATTTTTTATTTAGCAGACTTATTTGGAAAATTTAATAATGTCCAAACAAAGCTCAAGGAAAAGATGTAACAATTATCCAAGCTCGGACAATACTGTTAGGCTTCCAAGTAAAATTAAATTTATTTACATCTTTATTGCTACATAAGGATTATCAGTATTTTTCAAATCTGTGACAATTAAAAATAAAAGAAGAAAACTTAAAAATATAAACAAGTCATCTTCAAAAATTAAGCAATAATTTTAAACTGTGCTTTGTTGATTTGAAAAACATTGACAAACCCTGAATGGATTATTGTGCCATTTTCTACTCAAATTGAAAACGTGGACATCAATCTGCAAGATGAGCTTGCTGAATTATTATCGGATCTTGAAGCAAAGACGCTTCTTAAAAATTTAAAAATAAACAAATTTTGGACAAATATAAATATAATGCAAAAATCTTTAAACTTTACGAAATAGCTCAGTCATTTATGCTGGCATTTTCAAGTTCCTATATGGTTGAAGCCAGTTTCAGCCACGTAAATTCAACCTTAACTAAGTACAGAAATAAATTAAATGTGGAGTTTTGAGGGGATTTAAGATTAAAATTGACCGATTTTGAACCCAATATAGCAAACCTTGCATAGAAACACCAGGCACACCCATCTCATTAATTAAAAAGCAATACTGTAATTACTTTACTTATTATTTTTATTTATTTATACTTCAGTTAATTATATACACCAGGTATGTGGATGACCTTTTTATTGCTGCTACGGAAGAGATTATAGATAAAATCAAGCTGGACATACAAGAGTGCACTCATCTGAAGCTAAATACAGAGATGGAAGATTGTGACAAGAAGACAAGATATTTGGATATGCAAGTACAAAGGCAAGGTCAACAACTCACTTATAAGATGATTATAAAACCAATAGAAAAAAGAGGCCATATACAACCCCTTTTGAACACACCATCTATTCATAAATTTGCAGGATTAATGTCCTTCTTACATAGGAATGAGCACCATTGCAGATTTGAAGCAGACAAAAGAGCAAATTTGATATTATATAGAAATGATTTATTAAATATCAGTTTCAAACAAAATAGCATCAATAGGAAAATTAGACAATTTTACAGTAAATTAAATAACAATGTAATTAAGCAGCAGAAAAATAGAATATTGGTGCCATATATTGCAAATGCCCATAGAAAACTTTACTCAGTATTTAATAGAGAATTTCAACTATGCTTTCACACATCCCCTAATACAAATAGAATTATCAACAATACAAAAGCTATAGTAACACTCAACAACATTTCTCAAGCCATCTATAATATTTCATGCCCAGAAAATAATTGTATGGCATCATACTATAGAGAAACGAAAGCAACTCTCTCAACAAGATTGTCCCAGCACAGATATTCTTACAACAAGGCCCAAGCAGACCCGACTTGCAACTCAATATTCGCAATGCATCAGAAATCAGCTGGTCATGCATGTGAACCTGACAATCCAAGAATAGTTTGTAGGGAAAGAAATGATGTTAAGAGAAAAGTTAAGGAGGCATGTTTTATTGCCATGGACAATAAAGCTATGAATAAGAAAGATGCGTGTTATAAAATTTCTAAGAAATGGATTAATTAAATTTACGCGTATAATTAATTTACATGTATCTGCATATATTTGCATATAGCAACCTGGTTATGCTTACTCTTTATTGCCCATGATTATGAGAGCTAAATTCTCTTGAAAGCGCTTGGGTATTAATTATTATGTATTATAATTTATATTAAGTTTATAATAAATTGTGATTTAATTTGAAGAAGCTCTGCTGTTATGCGCTGATTGGTGCATTAAAATCATATATATATATATATATATATATATATAAATTATTAATCAATGTCTTATTCCAATTATAATAAAATATATATAATTATTCAAACAATACAATAATTAATACATAACAATATTTTAAACAAATATATACCAATTTAATAGAAGTACTTTCAACTATCTATGTAGTCGTTGTCAACTAGACTCAAATTGTATTAGAAAAAAACCGTTACAAATGTAAACAAAAGTAATACGTCATACATCAATTTTCCCACAATTCATTAATTTTTATATTGGCTGCCTGTCTATTTATCAACTGTTGGTTTTCACTTTTTATTAACATAGCTTCTTTAATTTTGCGTTTATTATTATTTCTTTCAATACACAGAATTTTAACTTTATTAAAATCAAAATCAAAACCATAATTACATGTTACATTATGATCAAAAATACTGATGGTGATACATCATCATTTCTAACGTTCTCTTGTCTTGATTTTTGCACTCATTTATATAACAACAAATGCTCCTTTGATCTTTTCTCCAATGTACATCGAGATTCCCCAATATATGCCTTTCCACAAACACATAGCCATTTATATATTGCACAACTTTGATTTAAAATACTACACCTATTTTTTGAATTATTTATTAATCTATTTAAATTAGGAGTAGTATAAAATGCAACTCGACATATATTTTATATATCTGTTTTATAAATTTAACCTGTTCATTACAAATAAATGGTATTGATATCCAAGTATATTTTATTTTATCAATATCTATAGCATCTAAAATATTTCTATTATTATTAAACTTAGTAACAATATTATAAATTAATTTATGATCATATCCAACATTTAACAAATCCATAATAAATACATTTATGTTACTTATTTTATCAGAACTATATTTACATAATTTATTATTCCTAAATAAAAATGATTTTAAACCGGATAATTTATGTGCAATTGGCACATTTGAATACCAAGGAATATATCCTCTTTTTTCAATATCTTTTATTACCATACAATAATCTAATTTGACTTTGGCAGATCATTTTACTATGAAACCTGTAGATTCATAGAAACATTATTAAAAGATGTTCTTGGATTTGGAAAATATACTATTAATTCATCGTTTGATTTTGTAAAGAAAATTCAAAATATTAATATTAATAATAATGATAGTATTTGTACATTTGATATATGTGAGATGTACGGTTCAATAGATAGATTAAAATCTATAAAAATTATATTAGATGCTTTAATGTTAAAAAAAGTTGATGTTAAAAAAGTAAAATTTGTAAATGATGTATTATATTTTATTGATAAAAATATATATGCTATATTTAATGAAAATTATTATAAAATGGATTACGGATGCCTATGGGACTTCCTGTAGTTTCACAAATATTAGTTTTGTGTATCAAGATATGAAGATATAATTCTTAATACTAATATATATTGCCAAGGTATTAAAATTTATTACAGGTATGTTGATGATGTTTTCTTTTGGAAGTTTAGATATTATAAATGTATTATTCAATGAATTAAATAGTTTAGAAGGTTTAAAATGGAGTAAATCTTTTGAAGAAAAAAGTCAATTCAGTATTTAGATATTAAATTACACGTAATAAAAATAAATTAGATTATTGTATGGTAATAAAAGATATTGAAAAAAGAGGATATATTCCTTGGTATTCAAATGTGCCAATAGCACATAAATTATCCGGTTTAAAATCATTTTTATTTAGGAATAATAAATTATGTAAATATAGTTCTGATAAAATAAGTAACATAAATGTATTTATTATGGATTTGTTAAATGTTGGATATGATCATAAATTAATTTATAATATTGTTACTAAGTTTAATAATAATAGAAATATTTTAGATGCTATAGATATTGATAAAATAAAATATACTTGGATATCAATACCATTTATTTGTAATGAACAGGTTAAATTTATAAAACAGATATATAAAAATATATGTGAGTTGCATTTTATACTACTCCTAATTTAAATAGATTAATAAATAATTCAAAAAATAGGTGTGTATTTTAAATCAAAGTTGTGCAATATATAAATGGCTATGTGTTTGTGGAAAGGCATATATTGGGGAATCTCGATGTACATTGGAGAAAAGATCAAAGGAGCATTTGTTATTATATAAACGAGTGCAAAAATCAAGACAAGAGAATGTTAGAAATGATGATGTATCACCATCAGTATTTTTTGATCATAATGTAACATGTAATTATGGTTTTGATTTTGATTTTAATAAAGTTAAAATTCTGTGTATTGAAAGAAATAATAATAAACGCAAAATTAAAGAGCTATGTTAATAAAAAGTGAAAAGCAACAGTTGATAAATAGACAGGCAGCCAATATAAAAATTAATGAATTGTGGGAAAATTGATGTATGACGTATTACTTTTGTTTACATTTGTAACGGTTTTTTCTAATACAATTTGAGTCTAGTTGACAACGACTACATAGATAGTTGAAAGTACTTCTATTAAATTGGTATATATTTGTTTAAAATATTGTTACTGTATTAATTATTGTATTGTTTGAATAATTATATATATATATATATATATATATGAGATATTATGCGCTATATGTGCATTAAAATTATATTTATATATATATAGTAGGCAGCTGAGTGTAAATTATTTCTTTTTACAATTACTTATTATTTAATAAATATTAAGGTATTTAAATTTCAACATTAAGATATTTTTCATAAAACTATTGTCACACAATGTAAAATTACTGTAATAAATGTTTAAAATCATAAAATAAATGTACAAACACAATATCTAATGGAGAGTTTTATTTTAATTAACGGAAAATTACTTTTATGGGGGATCAATGGAGATTTCGAAAAATTATATAGGGGTCCATGATCAAAAAAGTTTGGTGATCCCTGATCTAATGTATAAGTTGAAAATCTGAAATTTTGAGACATCCATATGTCTTCCAATCTTGGAGATATCCTACAAAGCTTGTTAAGATCTTGTTTTGCTAGCTTTATATATAACATTTGTAAATACAAGCTTATTAAATTAGGTCACGTGACATCTGACTTGATTTTTTTTTTAATATATATATATGTAATTAGAATTATATGTATATAGACAATATTACATACATGAATTCAAATGCTCTTTAAAAAAAGTGAATGAAAACAATGGATAATTATTTAGGTATTGTAAATCAATTTTTGAATTATCATGCTGTTAATTGTAATATTGTGGGGTTTTTTTTTGTGAGAAGTATTTGTTTTACACGTTGGAAATTATTTATAAAAATTAAAAATTAAAAAAAAACATACTTTAGACTGGTCATGGATCAATTATTATACTTCATTAATTGATATGAATTGCAAAAGTGATGTTAAAAATAATAAAAGTTTCTGAAATATTTAAATGAGATTTTGCATTTAATATAGTAGAAATTCCAAAAGTCAGCTATAATATTATTAGAATTTGATTTATATTATTAAATTGCCATTTTATTGTTGTTTATTCTGGGTGGCATAAAATTTTAATTATTCATAATATTCATATATTTATATTTGTAAACAGAGTAGTTCTAAATACAGTTTTATACTTTAGTTTCTAAAATTATATAAACTGTTCAATAAATAGTACGTTAGAGTTTAACTCTTCAGTTTTTTATTTTACATAATAACTTATATATGTACGATTAATTATTTTATTAAAAAATTCTATTTCAGTTCACAAATATTTACAATTAACAAAAAAAGAAAATGATATGCAGAATCCAAAATGTTTTATGTGCATAAAAAAAACCAAGTTTTATAAATAAGAATCTATTCAAACAATATCATAAATTTCTTTATTATTATTTATTAGATTTAAAATTAACATTATTATGATTTTTTAGAATTATCTCTAGTTGATGAGAAAAACAATCATATTGTAATATTTTTTGTTTATTGCTGTTATCACATGTCAAAACTGATTATTATTTTTTGTCAAGCGTTGGTGGTCGAGTGGTCAGCACAGCTTCCTTACAAACAGTTGTCCCGAGGTTGCGGATTCGCTTCCCGGCCGATGCTTTGACACATGAAAAAAAAAACTGATTATTTTTTTAAAATTACAGATATAGAGTAGTATAAGGTTGATCCTATAATAATTAAATTTTTAAATGATACATTGTGTAGTAAAATGCTTTTTTAATTTCATATTCAAATCCTCTTTTAGTATTCAATATTTTGATTTTATTAAAATATTTTATTTTAAAATCTTTGACAGTTTTTTTCCTTTTCTTTACAACATTAGAAGTAATATAGGTATACCCCTTTAAACTTTATTATTTGGCAAATGCAATAATTAAAAAACAATTACTTAGCACTATGGGACATAATCGAAACATGCACTTCAAGCATTCAAGCTTTTTATGAACTCCCAAGAATTTAACTAGTTAACCTTTTATTTCAAGAACTGTAAGCTAAAGAAGAGTAAGCAAATATAAATAATTTTGTTTGATGTTTTGATAACTTCTTGAATAAAATAAATTTATTAAAATTGAAGTTTTACTCACGTGTGAATCTGGATGGATTAAAATTATTAAAGTGATCAGAATCGCTATATTATTCTTATTTGTTTTATAATAAATTTTATTGTTGTTATCAGTTTTGATAGCATTATAAACGGGCGAATGATTAAGCAGTTCTAATCAAAATGTCAACATTTTGTTCACCACCTTGATATTTCAATATAATACTTATTACTTTTAATTAATGGAAAAATAACTACCCTTAAATTTATATATATACGTAATAATTATGTCACGATTACTTATTCAATAATGTATATCAATAATGTATTTTGCATTTGAAATAAAACGATATTTTTTAGCAGCAATAGATTTTTTATTGCTCTCCCACACATATATCTTTAGATGATATACTTTTACATTGTTTAGAAAAATGTATTTTATATCTGAATTTATTACTTAATATGTTTTTAAAGTGACAGTAAGGCAATTATTAAAAATCCTTGGTATTATTTAAGACGGATATTTCTTATTTATATGATTAGATAACTATAAGATTATCCAACTTATATATATATACATGATTTTATTATTAAATATTACGCATCTGAATTCTATATTAAATATTTATTATTATTATCATCATCATCATATACACATATGTATGATCAGCCCTCACATATACATAACCATCTATTAATAAAAATAATGGTTAATCTTCATAGATTTTTTTAAAAACTTATAAATTTTGAAATGGAAATTAGAATATTAAAAGTCCACTCTTATGCAGAATTGTATCTTGAGCCTTTATTTTTTTAGTGGAATTTAAATATGAATCCACTATTATGAACTTGATTAAATGGCGTTGAGATTTACTTATAAAAATTTTGTGAAAATAAATGTATGTTATTTAATATATAATTTTTAATGCGTTAATTGATGTATATTTTGCATATTTTTAATAATCAATTTTGAAGAGCATATTCATTGTGAACTGTGAATAAATTTTTATTAACTTTACATCTGACACTATATTAGTAATATGGAATTGTTGAGTCTATGCATTTGATATCTGTGTTCCAAGAGTTATAATATTTCCAGTGATGATAAATAAAGCATGCAGAAGTATGATATATGAAATTAACCCTAACTCTGGTAAACATATACTATTTATTTTTTTATGAGAATACGTTGCATTATAATACACTGTTATATAGATAGAATGGAAACACCTCTAGATACATTGTGAATAGATTTTAACATGTTATGATATTAACTTGCTTTTGAAATTTTTTTAAAACAATAATCATTTTATGTATGTTTAAATTTATATTTTAATAATTTTTATAGATTTATTTTATACTTTAATCATATTTTATATAGTGAGATTAGTGGTTGAGATATAATAAATTTCTTTTTGCCTATCAATACAGAGAATGTGATACTTTTCCCAAATGCTTTATAAATTTGGTATTGTTTCCTAGTAATATAAATATGCTTTACAAAGTATCCAATGAATATAAAATAAAATATAAATACACTAGAGCTAATGCATTTTTGGTGCACAGAACCATAATCAGAGCACCATAATCATGGCTATTATTTATAATCAGAGACTGCTTTAAATAATAATAATAATAATAATAATAATAATAATAATAATAATAATAATAATAATAATAATAATAATAATAATAATAATAATAATAATAATAATAATAATAATAATAATAATAATAATAATAAAATAACATTATTTTTTTAAAATCTGCCTTACCTTAAATATTCCAATAATTACATAATTGAACCTTATTTACTGTTTTGTTAAAACATTATGGTTGTTAGCAGTGTACCATTTATGAAAATATTTTTTATTGTTTTTTTAAATGATTGTTGTTAAAACATTTATTAGACAGGGGAAGGGAGGGGATGAGATCTTAAATTTAGTTTAAATTGTTGAGAGATGAAATATAATAAAAATATTATAAACCATAATATTGAATGGCTAGTTAGTTGTAATACACTTCATTTAAGAATTTGTAAAGGCAATTATATAATATGGATAGTGTTGATATATATATATATATATATATATATATATATATATATATATATATATATATATATATATATATTGTGCCCTTTTCTTTAGGTCAGAATTAATTCATTATAGCAATTTACTAAAAAAATTTAAATTTAGGATATATTCTCTTTGTACAATAATTATATTATATTGATAATCTTTTAAAAGTTCAATTTAAAGCAAAATAAAAATATTTAATGCCTAAAATTGTGCTAAATATCATTAAAACAGTTAAATAAAGCTAAATGTATTAATTGCAGATGGTTGGGAAAGCTGGCCATAATAAATAATGTAGCAATAAATGTTTAGAATATGTTTTAAAAGTTGAATTTTAATAGCTAAAACTTGTAATTAAATAAATATTATATTTTAAAGTATAAATTATATCTAATAATTCTATTTAATATTATGTTTTAAAAGTAATCTTTGTGGTAGGACAATTTATAATTAATTCTATGTTTTCAAAATTATTATTCCAAATTTTATTATTATAGTATTTATTTAATATAATAATTGTTGCAATTAACATTTAATATTTTTCAGACAGAATTTTGATACAGTCTGTCTCAGTTGTAAGTCATGTGACATGTATACAGTTATACATATGTGCTTACTAGTGTTTGTGTTAACAAAGTTTCAAAATTATTTTAAAAAATTACACTATAGAATTGACGATATTTATTTATCTATCACAAGAGCAAATATTAAATTAGTTGTTATAAAGTGTTTAAATAGTTTTATAAAATGAATGTAATTAGTAAAAGTTAAATATTTGTTTTAAAAATAGATACATTAAAAATAAAGGGTGGAATAAATTGTAATATTGTTTTCTAAAAGTCATTTTAAAATGTTTAATTAATTTTAATAAAGTACAAAATTGATTTAAAATTAATATTTTAGGTAATATTTTTAGTAAAAATGAGTCATATTTTATTTTTTAAATTTAATTGTGTGATACTGAAGTTATATGCAAATTACATTATAAGGTGAAAAGTGTAATCCACCAATAAAATGATATATATATATATATGGGTATAAATACTGATGCCCAGTTAGTTCAGGGGTGGTGGTGATTTTTCTAAAATTTTGTGCTTCTTTTAAAATTTTTTGTTTTATTAGTAAATCCAGTGCTATAATAGCTCTCTTATAATTTATTTGCAACCGATAAGGATACCAATTTTAAGTATTTTGCAAAGAGAGTATTTTAAATAAATTATAATAATTTTTATCTAAAAGATGCAGTGCTAAAAGTTAAATTCCCTTGCCAGAATTTTTGTCGAAACTTAATTCAACTTCACATTAAAATATGGAAATACCAACAAGTAATACTTACCTATTTAAAAAGATTTTAAAAGTAAAATTTATAATTACTAATATAGTATTAATAGTTTTAACAAGGAGAACATTTTATTAAGTAAGGATGTACATTGGACATTATGTGGAGAGCTTAACAAAAAAGCTACTCAGAAATTAAAATTAATAATGCATTTTCTAGTAGTGAGATAGTCATATCAGAAACTGATAAATAATACAACAAAACTCTTAATAAATTTTATGAGAAAAATAAAGATATGGAGGTAAAAATGTTTTATCTTTTTGAAGAAAACATTATGGATAATTTTAAAAACTGTCATAAAATAATAGGTAAATAAATAGTATTTAAAGTGTATGTAATAGATCTATAATTTTATAAGGCTATACATGTTACAATGATTTGTTGAAAAAACTGATAATTGAAATTATGATGAAAATAACTATATTTGGATAAAGAAATGATAAACATCATGACAAATAAACCCTATAAATAATGGAACTATTAACAATAAGTAATTATTAAATCCTAAGAAGATATTTAAAAAAAATGCGCAAAAAGAAATATCCAGATATCCAAATTCAAATCGCTATGTCTAAGGCACTACCAAACCAGCATAAATTCTAATGAAGGAAACTTCGAAGTGTTATTTTTTCATATTATAGTTTATTTATTATTTTAATAATCATTGTTCTGGATAATAGACCCTATGAACTATTATTTTATAAATTTTTCCAAAATAGATCAATGATTATTTTTGTTAATTTTTTTAGATTTTTTAGATGTCACCTTTATTATTTTTTATCATTTATTTTAAAACTTCTTTCATGTTGGAAGGATTCTATGCATGCGTCAGTCAGTCATTTATTCATTCATTTGTGGGGGAAAAAATTCTAGTCTCATTGTCATGCATTGGAACAAAAACCCTAGCAACAAAGCTTGGGGATTTCAATCAATCTTCAAGTTTTTTTTAAAAAAAACTCAAGGAAAAGAAAAACATTTTATTTTATTTGTGTAAAGGACAATTCAACATAGAAGTATATGTAATTATGTCTTGATTTTTTTTATTAACCTTAGTTTTAATTATCACATTATTTAATTAGTAGAATAGGTACATAAATATTAATTTAGTCACTAATAATATTATAGTTTTATAATAAATATTTTTGATAATTTTAAATAAGTTAATATTGTTAAGTGTGATAGTATGATGTATTATACTATGCAATGTTTATTTTAATTTGTGGACAAGAAGACATCATAAGTGATTGACAAGTTGATATCACTTAGATAATAGGTATAGATATTGATATTTTATGATATATTTTTATTTTGCCAATTATCAATGAAATATATATTGTTGAAGTATGAATGTTGGGTTATGTGTGAACAGATTTATACACACATTAAACTTAGAAGATTAGAATTTATTTATTCTAAGGATATGCATACTTTGATTTCATAGATACTAGTATAATATAACATGATGATGAATAATTATATGATTTTTTTATAAAGGACTTTAATTTTTCTTAGATATTTAAAGTATGGATAATAATCATTTTGTATTTTGTTCAAGAATATTGATAGGGAAGTAAAGTAACCTTTTTCTTGTTGATTAGTTGGGATCATTATAATTACGACTGAATTTTATTTGTTATTTTGACCATGTTAGTTAGTACCATTGTTGATGCAGATTTTATAAATCTATAGTAAAATTTTATAAGATAGTGACTTGGTAGTAATTTAAAAAAAACATGAAACCAATGAGATGTTATTAATGTAGGATTTATTTTGGTAACAGGAATAATATATTAAGTATACAGGTACAGTTAACAAAACCTTGTAGCTGGTATATTTTATCTGTGGTCAGTGTTTATTTTATATTGAATATTGATGTTCTAGAAAGCTGAAATAATAGCTTTGACCAATTGTTGGTAGTGGAGGTCATTAGACAAATAGGTCATGCCTTTCTTTTATTGATACACTGTGCCATGATATCTATTTAATATGTACTATTGAGTGAGACTCTAATTTCTTCCCTATGCCTACACATCTATTTGCCATCATGATTTTTCCAAAGCATTACATCGCACAGTATCATATTTTTAAAATGAAATGATAAATAACTTAGAGTTTAAGGACTGTTATTTAATGAATAAAATAGGTTTGTTTACTTATGAGGATGAATAGAGTCAATGCAAAATGGAATTAAAAATCAATCAGAATTAAATGATAAAAAAAATCATAGAATATGTTCTATATTTATTTTGAAAATAAAATAAATTTCATAAATGAATGTAAATGAAGTGAAGTTGCTCTAGAATTTTAAATAACTTCAAATATTTTAAATTTTATAAGTATTGCATATTTTTCAAACTAGATAATGTAGTAAAAGGAAACAATACAAGATAAGCATAGGTATATTTTGTAGTTATTTTAATAATTAAGAAGTACATCAATAATTGCAACTATTCCATATTAAAATTATATTAAGTAAGAGATATTGGGTATAATAATATGATTAGCAATGATGCCCACATATTTTATTAATAAATCAATATTGGATATTTTGTGTTTAATAATAATAACATTGCAAAATGAGAAATTATTTAGTGATAAGAAATACATCCGAGATGTTATTATATATATTTTTTATGCTTCGTAACCAATGCATGCTTAAAGAAAGCATATTATAATGATATTTAGTAAGAGATAATATTTAGAATTAATGTAAAGTAATTATATCTTTTTTATAAAATTTGACAAAGATGGAAATAGAAAATTGTATTTTTTTTTAAGTTGGAGTGAAGACTTTAAATTTATTTTTTATTCTATTAGTGTACGATGAATCATAGATTTATAATGGTGCAAGACTTATTGTACAAATTGTAAATATTGTAAAGAGATCATTGTTTATTTTATTTGTTGTAATAAAATTTTGTTAAACTTGTTTTTCAAAATTTGTGTGTTAAGTTGATTTCTTTCCCACTCTGAAATATTTTAAAACCGCAGAGGATTTGCACCCAAACATAACATTTTGCACAGAAATAAATAAAAATATTATTTAAAAATTACAATATTTTCTTAAGATTATTTATTTAAAAAATTACATTTTACATTATCTTTATGGTCATAAATTAATTATTATAATATTATACAGAATTATAATGCTATCTGTTGCCACACATATATTTTTCGGATTATAAAATACTACCACATATTTATTGCAGGATCATATGAAAGATAAAAGATTATGTTATATTATTTCTTTATTATTATTATTATGGCAAATAAGAATTATAGTGGAGAAAAAGATATGTAAGATTAAATTATACAATGAAGAATGTGATATTAAATCCCTTATCATGCTTTACTACAGTAATTCTTGATTAACTTAAAGTAGTTTTAAGAACCTGGGATTTATTTAGTTTAAATTATTTTAATTAAAAGATTAAGATTTATTTATTAGTGTAATCTTAATGATTAGTTATTACTAAAGTTGTATGAATACTATAGATTTATTATTTGAGATAGTAATAGGGGGGATAGTGTTCTTATGCCATTGAGGTAGTATCCTGGGGATATTGGCTCAATGCATTCTTTATTACCACTTGTATCTCACTTCCAAGTCTCATGATTTAATAAATATTTATTTAATTTATTTTATAAACCAAACCAATATTATTGTTTTATTAATTTGAGCTAGTAGAATAATTAATATTAACATAGAGTAATTTTATTTGTCAATTATATGCAATTAGCAGAGCATAATCATTAACTGAGCTAGATCCATTTTATTTTAATATATTTCCTGGAAGTGAGGGTTCAGTATCATCATCATCATCATTATCAACCATTATCAATCCACTGCAGGATGAAGTTCTCTCCAAGTTTAATCCATCTTCTCCGATCTTTAGCTTCTCTTCTCCACATCACCCCTACACATTTTCTTATTTCATCCATCCATCTTACATGTGGTCTCCTTCTGGGTCTTTTACAATCTCTTGGAATCCAGTTTAAAATTTCAATTGTCCATCTATTATCATCTCTTCTAGCAATATGTCCAGCCCAACTCCACTTCAATCTTTTAATTTTTTCAATGAGGTCAGTAACACCTGTTTGTTCTCTTACCCATACATTGCGTTTTCGATCTCTTCTTGTTACTCCCAACATACATCTCTCCATACTTCTTTGAGTGGTCTGAAGTCTCTGTATTGATCTTCTATTAAGTGTCCAAGTCTCAGATCCATAAGTAAGAACTGATAAAACACATTTGTTAAAAACCTTTCTTTTCAAACACATAGGCATATTTCCTTTTAATATCAAGTTATTTCTACCAAAAGCACTCCAACCAAGTTTAATTCTATGATTAATTTCCTCTATTATGTTTCCATCTGTATTAATAATCTGACCAAGGTATTTGTAACTCTTAACTTCTTCTAATTCATCATAATCAATCTTTATTTTCATATTTTGAGCAAATCGATTAAACATTACTTTAGTCTTTTTAACATTTATCTTTAGTCCTACTTTCCTACTTTCATCTGATAACTCCTGCAACATTTCCTGCAGCTCGGAAGCACCATTTGCAAAAACAACTACATCATCTGCGAAATCTAAATGACTTAAATAATCTCCATTTACTTTCACTCCTTTAGTTTCCCATTTTAATCCACAAAATACTTCTTGCAGCACTGCTGTAAAAAGTTTTGGAGATATGGAGTCACCTTGTCTTACACCCTTTCTCAATGTTGACTTTCCCAGTATCATTATGTAATCTAATTGTTGCTGTTGCATTTTTATAAATATTCTTTAAAATATGACAATATCCTGGATCTATACCTTGATGATCCAATGCTTTAATCACTGAAGAAATGTTTATAGAATCAAATGCCTTTTCATAATCTACAAATCCAAAACATAATGACAACTCATAATCATTTGTCCTTTCTATAACTTCTTTCAATACTTGAATATGATCTACTGTACTAAAACCACTTTTAAATCCAGCTTGTTCTCTTGGTTGGTGAAAATCCAAGGTTCTCTGTAGACGAGTTGTAATTATCTTGGTAAAAATTTTATATAAAACTGATAAAAGGCTGATAGGTCTGTAATTTCTAATATCTTCTTTATCACCTTTTTTAAATATTAATATTATTACTGCATTCTTCCAATCATCTGGTACATCTTTATCATTTAGACATTTGGTATATAACTTTGCTAATATTTTTTCTGTTTCTTCACCTGCTTCTTTTAATATATCAATTATAATTCCATCATTACCTGGAGCCTTTCCTTTTTTCATACATTTAATTGCATTTCTCACTTCTTCATTTAAAATTCTGGGCAATTCGGAAGATGTAATAGATATAGGAGGTACTTGCTCTTTATTACTATATAATTCTTGATAAAAATCTTCTACCAATTTCATAATGTCATCCCTCTTTTTAGTAATAATTTTATCTTTTTTCCTTATTGCAGATATAAATTTCCTACCAATACAAAATGTTGTTTTACATTCTTAAGACTTTTATTTTCTTCTACAGCTTTTCTTGCTAGTTCACAGTTATACTTTCTTATATCATTTTCAACTCTTTTTCGCACCATTTTACAAAATTTGAGATATTCAATTCTTTTTAATGCATCATTCTTGCATATCTTCATATTCCTTCTTTTCTTCATAAGTTCTCTAGTCTCAGTAGAAATTTTATTAGTCAATTGCTGCTTTTTTCTACCAGCTATCTTTGTTGCAGTTTTTAAAAGTGTATAAGTTATTTTCATATTAATTTCATTCAAATCTGAATCATGTTCAAAATCTACTAATACTTGAAACCGATTTGTAAGTTCTAATTTAAATTCATTAGAATGTTTCTGAAGATTAGGAATATCAACCGTAAATATAGTTTTTCTTAATAATTTTTGTCTCTCTAGTTTTACATTAACATGTATCTTACCCCTTACTAATCGATGATCACTTCCTGTGTTAAATTTATTAAGAACATTACAATCTTGAAATATGTATTTTCTGTTAGTCAAAATATAATCCAATTCTGCTGTACCTTCATTTAGGTAATTACAACTGCAGATCACTTTCAAGTGAAGGAAGATTGCAAGAATTAGAAGAAGAACTCTCTTATATTAAATGGGATATTATTGGACTTTGTGAAGTTAGAAGAAAAGGTGAAGAGACAATTGATTTAAAAAGTGGACATATGCTCTATTATAAAGGCACAAATATTGGAAATACAAGTGGAGTAGGATTCGTTATAAATAAAAAGTGGAAGAACAATATTGTGGAGATTGATGGTGTATCAGACAGAGTGGCAAGATTAGTTATACAACTTAATAGCAGATATCAAATGCAGATAATTCAGGTTTATGTCCCAACAAGTTCTCACAGTGATGAAGTAGTAGAAGATTTTTATATGGATGTACAAAAGGCTTTTGATCAGAGTAAACAACATTTTAAAATTGTTATGGGAGATTTTAATGCTAGAATTGGTAAACAAATGAAAGATGAAAGTGTTGTAGGTAATTTTGGTTGTGATAATAGAAATGAGAGAGGACATAGACTTGTGGAGTTTGCAGAGAAGGAAAAACTTTATATTATGAATTCTTTTTTTGAGAAAAATGTTAGAAGGAAATGGACATGGAGGGTTCAGTATATATATATATATATATATATATATATATATATATATATATATATATATATATATGTGTGTGTGTGTGTGTGTGTGTGTGTGTGTGTGTAGCTGCCTCAAAGAAATAATTGTTAACTTTTTAAACATAATCTCTGGTCACAATTCTCATTTTTGCAATTGCATTGATTGTATAAAAGATTTAGATTATTTAATTAAATTGTGCAATATTGCATTTAAGTCTAATGTTCCAGCAAGCTACTGCTTAATGCTGGATGAGATTGTTAACTGTTTAATCATTTTTATTTTCTTTTGTTATATCTGGTGAGATTTTTTGAAAATGTTCAATTTTCACTAACTCAGTAAGTTGAAATTTATTTTTTTAAATTTAAATTTATAAATAAAAAATATTCTAAAAAATCACATATGATCATTTTAAATATTTTAAACTAATTTGTAAGTCAAAATAATATATCATATACATCATAACCTAAGTGAAAACACCTTTTCAGAAAATGAAATTTTTTCAAATGTATATTTTTGATAGACCTATTGAATTTTTAAAATCTGACATTTGCTTTATAAATAATTGTAACATTTGAAAAGATTTTAACACATTGTCTGTTCTAGCAGATAATGATATAATAGATACTATTGTTTTCTTTTATTATATTATGATCAAGTTTAATAATTTTTATTTCCAAAAATTAAAGATAAATAAATAAATTGAAATTTACATGTGTAGTTTTTATTTCAAATAATAATTAACCAATTAGTGTATAAAAATAATGAAAAATATTTTATAAACTAGCAAAAAATCAACAATTTATAATGCACTGACCACATCACATTTTTTCCCAAATGAAATATCAATAAATGCATTAATAAAATTCTAATATTATAAAAAATGGATATTTTTATTACTTATGAATAACATTACTACAGAATTCAAACCTGTGGAATAATATTGCTTTTTCAGAAGTAATTAACTGTTTTCTAATGAAACTGAAAGTTAATGAGTTAATATCTAAAGAATTAAGTTTCAAATGTGTTTTTGTTCAGTTTTCCAAGAAGTAGTAAGATGTCACTTAAAAATACCTTGGTCAATAATATCAGCCTAAACAAATGAAAAATGTTCAGTGAGATTGGTCTTTTAGACAGCATTAAATAATGTATGATAGGCACACACAATTGCATGTACAATGATGAGCAGGAAATACTACTGATCCTAGGCAGACATATCAGCATGGGACTTATAAACTAAAGCCCTCAGTATTTTCATCAACAATCTTTTGATTGGAGTTCACTCAGAAATCCTATTACATAATTTATATAATCATTTTTGGGTTATATCATGTATTAGTTTCTTGTATACATTTTATTATATAATTATGAAAATATTTGTTATTTCCATTACTACTGTGGATATTTTTATGACATACATGAACACACATTATATTTTTAATATGAAATTGCACTGAAAAACTTTCTCTTTGTTGATTCACCATTAAAAAAAATCAAATGGTTCATATTTTTATTTATTATTGAGAAACAGAGGGAAAGGCATTATTGAGCAAACTGATAACTTAATGGTTAAATATGTAGTTTTAGTCTTATATTGGTGGTCGAGATGTCAGCGCGACTGCCTTGCACTTGCAGGCAGTTGCCCAGGCTGTGGGTTCACATCCTGGCCAATGCTATGACACTTAAAAAAAGTAGCTTTAGGCTATTTATCTAAAAAAGCAAATAGTAAGCATAATTTTATACCTATTTAGATCATTTACTATTTACATATGATCATATGTAATTAAGGAAGTTACAATTACAAATCATAATAATTGTAAAATACTTTATGATGTATACTACCCTTCTTTAATACCAATATGCCAGCAATATGTTTATAATTAACATTAATTATCATACAATTTTTTAAGACTTGTTTTAAATCATTACAGCTAAATATAAACCTTTACAATACTATAATATTTAGGCTAAGATAGTATTATAAGTACAAAAAGATAATTGAACAATTTTTTGCCAATATTCTTTTAGTCTGGGTATAATTAGTATGTTAATTAAAACATATATATTAATCTTTAACTGAAGTTTAAAGTTTATATCTGAGCTAATATTAATATAAGGTTTAATAAATGGTTAGTAAAAAATCATAAATATATTTATTTGAAAAACTTAGTGTCAAAGTTGTAAGCAGAGAAAATTTGATATTTATAAATCAAAAAGGAGTGAGAAACACTTCTGAGACTCTGTAAGTATAGAGTGAAATGCCCTTTAATATCCTCTGATTAGAATATATGTGTGAAGCTTATGTAAAAAACGATAATTTTCTCTGTGATTAGAATATATTTGCGAATATGCTTGTTAATAATGAAAAAAAATACAACATAACCATTGTGAGTTTTTTCAGTCTGTTTCAAATAAAGCTGGTAACATTATACTCATGATAAGGCTTATAAAGATGAAATTGATTATAATCACCATCTTTAAGAATATAATAATTAGAACAAGATAAACCCAGGCGATGAAGAAAATACACTCAAAAAATGTCAAAACAATTCTTCCAATATAACTCCTAACCAGCTTAAAACAACTGATAACAACCCTAAACAGAGTGAACCACAAACTATCTGCAATTCTTCAACTCCTGCAAGAATTAACCTACCAGACGAAAAGATCCATCAAACACCCAACCGAAATCACATGATCGAAGATTACAACTTTAACAAACAAAATTCTCAATCTAAATTCAACAAAAATCTTAACAATAAAATAACACTACTATCAAAAAACAAAAAAAAACAACACTAATCAACTTCAAAATCCTCAAAAAATTACACAACAAATACCCAAATACAATTAAGAAAATTAAAAGAAAATCAATTCCTCAATAAATCACTCTATAACTCCCACCCTACTTACCACCACCCCCTCTAACAAACAAATCTCCATAAATCCAACTCAAAGCTCACAAATCATAGAAAAAAGAGGAAAACCATGATCTTAACTTAATAATTATTCTCCCATGAATCTCAGACAATTACTCTCTCCATCAGACACCGAAACTTCATGGATGATTCCTCAACCAACAAATATACACCAACCATCTACAATTCAATCACAAGTCTCTGACTGCTAACAAATCAACCTCATTAATATAGAGATGTCCACATTCACTTATCACTTTCTAATTTATTAATCTATCATTTCTCAAAATACTCATAAAATTCATCAACTCAATCATAGAGTTCTTCTATTAAAAACTCTCTCACTCTCTCCCCACATATACTTCTTATGGGCAAACCAAACATCACTATAAGACTGACCATAAAATAATATCTCTTCTCTCCTCTCTCGGATTTACTAGATTTTCCATCGGCCATTCAGCTTCAGGTGGAGTCGGTATTCTTCTTAGCAAATCAGCACCACCAAAATTTCAACATTCTATTCTAGATCCAATATTATTATTATAGAAATAGATTATTGGGTTATCCGATCATCATACTTATATTTATACAGCCAAAGACACCTCTCAATATCTAAAAATAGTTCATATCCTAAATCCATCAACCTACAACTCCCCTACCATTCTTCTCGGAGACTTTAACACCACCTACAATACTTCAACAAGAGATTTTTATCTAATAAATCCAGATTAATGGGGAGAGGGCTTCTTCCCACCCAAGCCTACTCTTTCTATACTAAAACTAAAAAGTCCCTAATTGATCTGGTTTACTACACCCCAGACCTCCATTTCAACCTTGATGCAGCCTTAACCCCTGTTGCTTTCTCCGATCATATGGCTCTGATCTTACAACTCACGCCTATCTCAATCCCTACACCTATAGATGGACCTGGAAAACCATGCGCTGATCACCCAATCAAACATGACGGCGATAGTGTCTGAGTCATACATCTATTTCCAGAAAATAAACATCCTTTCCCTCCCTCTGAGGAGGGCTGGTTTCCTTCATCGGAATTCTTCGTCCATATTAAATCACCACACCAGGAAAATCAAAGGACCAAAGGCTTCTAAATGACCTAACAGACATTAATATACAACTTCAAGCATCACAGCAAAATTTCACAAATACAGAAAAAATTATCTTCCTTAAAAACCTCTACAAAATCAAGCAAAAATCCCTTGCAGAATATATTTCCATCAGAAGAGCCAAATGCTTCTTAGCACAACAACACTGCTGGACGCACCTCAGATGGGCCTGGGTTGCAATAAAAAACAAACACTCCCACATCCATTATACTAATGGTGCCAATCTCATTGGCTTCCAATGATGCAGCATCAGCAAACAATTCTGCCAATTAATGCAAAAGAGGAGCCCCTCCGTAAACAGCTGGTTGGATGCTGGAGACCCCGCGAACATGGCATCACAAAATCCAAATTAAAGAAGATATCATCACTCCCTGACAGCATTCATCCTGGCCTTCCACGGCATCCCAAATTCCTTCTCAAACACCTCAGTCAATTCACTGTTCCAATTATTAAAAAAAATAGATCACCTAGCTTCCGGCTACAGAAACTGCAGACTTTACCCTGTGGCACTTGTGCCTTTTATTAAAACAAAACCACTAAACGACATTAACAGTATCCGACCAATATCCATGACCCCACTGCTATCAAGATTATGAGTCAGTCATTAAAGACCAAATCCAACCTCAAATTCTTAGCAATATCTCGCCAAACCAATACGGAAAAAAGGGATCATCAACCTCGCATGCTATGTCCAATATAACTGCACTGTTCAATCATATCAGAGTACATCGTAAATCCAAACCTATTGCCGTCCAACTGGATGTTGCAGCAGCATTCGATTCAGTACAGATCAACACCCTTCTGGATATTCTGATGGAATCGACATTCCAGCTGCAATTGTTCAGATTATCAGCAATCTGCTCAACAACAGAGTTTCTCTCTCTGATGGCAAGATCACTCCAGGTTTCAAGCCATACAAGTCGATCCCTCAAGGATCTCCACTCAGTGCCCTTTTCTTCACAGCATACATCAACCCTCTTCTGGTGGATATAGAAAAAAACCTCCCTGGAATATTCCTTCCTTCTCTCAATAAAGATTTCAATGTATTCGCATACATAGATGACATCATGGTTGGCTTCCCACCATTAAATACCTTCCCCATCTCATGAACATCTTAAACAGAAATACAGTGAAACTTGGCCTACAAATAAATTTTAACAAATCTTCCATCTGGAAGATAATGTCTGGTAAACAAATCAACTCTTCCTTTTCTGCTAAACCACAAAGATACCTTGGCTTCCCAATCTTCAAACCTCCAACTGCAATGGCAAGAATGATTCAAGATGCAATCCTCCAATCAACTGAAGCTCTTCACGATCTCTCTAGAGTATACCTTTCATTATATGGAAAGGTTAGCCTCCTCAACATGATCATAATGCCAAAAATCTCATATTATCTTCCATTCATTAAAATCACTAAACAGTTTCAAAATAAAATTAACCGATTATGCACCAAACTTCTCTGGAGAGGAAGGACTGTTGCCATTAGCTTGTCGTGTATCCAATGACCACGCAGGTTCAATGGACTGTCATTCCACTCAATACAGGCAATCATTTTACAAAAAACTCACAATATTCTACATAATCTGATCCTCTCCTATGGATACTCCAACATTATGAAAAAAATTACACCAACTGACGTCCCCGCCCTTTTCCAGTTCATGGATATCATTGCTAATAGATCATCTACAACTTTATAACCCGACGATGTCCTCTAACCTTAACCAAAACACTTTGTGGGAAGCATACAATCTAATCAACTATAATCAACAACCCATTAAAACCAGCCTAAAAATAACCAACCAAAGACTTATTACACACTTCAAAAGATGGAGCCTTGAACCCAAATTCCTGGACTTCATCATTAAAATTAATCTTGATGCTTCCCACAAATTGGTTTCTTTATCACCGAAGAGGTTTTACTAGCATTGACCCTATATGTGGTTTATGTGCTCGTGAAGATGAAACCACAGACCATATTATACACCACTGTCCAAGACTTAAAATACTGAAAGATATAATCATAATCAATTCTTACATAAGATCTAAAATGATTTTCTCACTTGAAAATGCCATTAATAGTGGAACTTTTTCAATAATAAGGCTCTCTATCTTTGTCCTTTATTCCATATGGATAGTGAGATGCAAAACTCTCATGGAATTACCCCCGCCACAAATCATACCATTGTTTTACCAGACTCTCAAAAAAATCAAGAAACGTGATCAGCTCCTTGCCTCCAGTAAAGTCTTTGACGACACCTGGTCTCTAACCGCTCTATCCTTTTCCTGATTGTCAACTCCCACCTACCCAGAATTCTAGAATAGACAATATTAAAAAGAAAATAGTCGTGTTATTAAAAAAAAAAAAAAAAGCTAATAACATTCATCAAGTTCTCAGTTTCTCATATTCTACACAAACCCTTCATTATACCTAACCACATAAGTGTATAACAACTACTAACTAACATATTCTAGCCATATGTTAATCAGAACTTTTTATAATATTATTGTACAATTTATTCATTAACTTATCCATTATCAAAATGTAATCACTATTTATTACTAATAAAATTTTTTGTTGAAATAATAAGAATATAATAATTATTTGTAACTGTATTGTTTTTTATCTCTTTAAAAAAAGCAAGTAAATTTTTTTTCACATAAAATAACATAGTAGTCTATTCTTCTTTATGATTAGTAATGTTTAATGCAGGGGATTACTTTCAGACTAGTTTTATGAGCGATATAGTCCTAGTTTATAAGTAAAAAAGTCCGTTATTAGATATTATCTAATATTTTTTTACACAAAGCTAAGTAAAGTCACTTCAAAACTATGATCCATACATTATAAATTACAGCTGTTTAATATAATAATTGATGTAATTGATTATGTTATATGCATAGTGAGCTTATATAAAATGAAGTTGACTAAGATCAGTGAAACAAACCCTTCTTACTTTATTCATTCTATATATGAATAAAAACAAATCATATATATATATGTTAAAACGAAGATTTGCACGGGTTAAATATATAAAATACATATTTTACGGGTTCATCTGTGTTAAAAACTTTTAATATTAATATACTGACATTTCGACTTGGTCACACAAGTCATCCACTGAGTTATAAAAGGTAGAAAGATGGTTACAGAGGCGTTACAATCACTGATTTGAATAAAATGTTAAAATTCCACCAATAGCAAAAATGTTAAATTTAGGAATGTTTTTTTAAAAAAATCTTTCCAAATAGGAGGAAGTTTGCATGTATCATCTCACTTATTGATACAATATGGCCTTTTAAATATCTCAATGGCTTCTGTAATTTTGCACTGGTAGAGATTATCACATCTGGATATGATCCTGGTACTAGAAAAATCAATTTTATGACCTGAATTTATAGTATGCAGTGAGAGTGCTGATGATGATGAGTGAGTATGCTAATGCAGTTAAACAACACTCATCATCATCAGCACTCTCACTCCATACTATAGATTCAGATCATAAAATTGATTTTTCTAGTACCAGGATCATATCCAGATATGATAATCTCTATCAGTGCAAAATTAGAGAAGCCATTGAGATACTTAAAAGGCCAGATTGTATCAATAAGTGAGATGATACATGCAAACTTCCTCCTATTTGGAAAGATTTTTTTAAAAAACATTCCTAAATTTAACATTTTTGCTATTGGTGGAATTTTAACGTTTTATTCAAATCAGTGATTGTAGCGCCTCTACAACCGTCTTTCTACCTTTTATAACTCTGTGGATGACTTATGTGACCAAGTCGAAACGTCAGTATATTAATATTAAAAGTTTTTAACACGGATGAACCCGCAAAATATGTATTTTATATATATATATATAGAGAGAGAAAGAGACATGAATGTTGTACTTTTAAATTTTTAGCATGTTTTATTAGTTAAACTCAGCATGAAAGCTGTACTCAGTGAATAACGTCTTTTCATGTTCTAATTATATAAAGAACAGTCATTTAAATTCTAAAGTTAATAATAGAATAATATTGTGAAGCTAACACACATAACCAGTGAAGTCAACTTCAAGATTTTAAATTTAACTCTTTTAATAAAAGACTATTAAAATGCCTTAATTGAAGGTTTGTCAAAATTATCTGAAAAGGAAACCGAATTGACTAATCTGATTAAAAGGAACAAAGTTTCTTATAATTTTACTCTATTCATTGAGCTGATTTTACAATTTTTCAAAATAATGTAAAACTACATTAGAAAAGAAATAGTTTAAATAGCATAATTGATATTAATTTAACAGTTTGAAAATTTTCTTAACACATGCTGGTTACTTCAAATATCAATTAGTCATGGAACTCGATTATTAACTCAATGAATTTTATTAATATTTTATTTAAATATGTAAAGATGTATTTAATCTTTATAAAATAACAATAATTTATCATTGATGAAGGTATAAATTTTCAATACTTTGCTTTTGTTTATCTCATAACTCATACTGACACTATATAAATGAGGTAATTTTAAAGCGATATCTAATCTCTATATTATTTATTCAATTACTATATAAAAAAAAATTGTTCGATTATTTCATCACATAGCGACTGAAGAAATAATGTAGATGGTGCTTTGACGATTTAATCTCACTTCAATTTATTTCATTTAATTCCAACATTTGTCATTTTTTATGTATTACTTATTTAGATATAGATTTGATCATTCGAAGTTTTTTTAAATATAAATAAATGAGTATTTTGTAACTTTGATCTAATGAGTCATGTGGAAATAAAATGATTAAAAACAATAAGTTAATTATTGAGATTTTAATATCAAATAGATAGTACTAATATTATTTATATAAAAATAAAGTTGTTATATTGGCATAGAAGATGCTTATCTCTCTAGGCCAGTGACAACAAGTTTTATTTTGTGTGCATGCTAAACATTTACAAATGATATATTTTGAATATGGAAAAAAATCTATACAAAGTTAATTATTGCAGTTCATATTGTCACATTTTAGTAATATATATATATATAGTTAGATACCAACCAGTAACAACCTAAATAATCACAGTAAATATAGTAATCAATATTTCTCACTGCTGTCAAGGCAACCTTAACATCTTTTAATAGCAAGAATGGAAATCCATTCTTACTAACGGTCCATTGAATATATATGGACACTTAAAGATTGCAACTTGACTACAGAGTATGAAATATTGATACAATGAAGTTTAAATAAACCTCTTTAAACACGAAATAAACATGTCACTGCAATGCAGACTAATAAATAGTCAATTATAACATTACAAACTGCAAAACTTTTAAATTGCCCATCTATTATTTAGAAATAATAAGCGAAATAGTGCCTAAAGCTAATCTGGGATAATGATGTAATTAGATACCAACCAGTAACCACTTAAATATTCACGGTAAATATAGTAATCAATATTTCTCACTGCTGTCAAGGCAACCTTCACACCTTTTAATATATATATATATATATATAAAAGGTGTGAATATATATATATATATATATATATATATATATATATATATATAGGGTATATGAGCACAGACTTTCACATGACTCACCACTCTACCTCATATCACTGATACATCTGAACACATATATGTCAAAAAGTTAAATAATCACCAATAGCAGTATTTCATGCGAAACCAGCAATCATTAGTTGGTTCAGGTTATTACTTCTACACATATATGCAACAAGTGTTCATATATATATTAAGATAGCCAATCTTCATGCTTTAATGGACAGGCTTCAATCCAATCCACACTCTAACTCTTCAGCTGTCCATCTAATTAAAAATCTGACGATGGAATGCTCAACTGAACAGGAAGTAACTGAAGTTTCCAGTGAGTTATTTACCTTTGTATTCCCACTCCATCAGCCCAGAAGCCAGACCAACCTCTCAGACCATAGATACATTATAAACATACACTTTGTCAAGCAATTTCTATAGCACATGTTACAGTTCAACTTCATATATACATTATTTCTAGAAAAACTATAACTTAATTAACTTATTTTACCATTTTTATATTATTAATTACAATTCTATCACACATTACTGAAACATATATCAAAGATACATAAAATAATAAGTTGAGAGTTTGTCTAGAATATATATATATATATATATGAAGTTGGTAACATGCTATATGAATTGCTTAAAAAGTGTATGTTTCTAATGTATCTATGATTTGAGAGGTTGGTTTGACTTCTGGATTGATGGATAGTTGTGATAAAATTGCAAACAAGACATTTGGAAGCTTAGTAAGTTATAGTTATACTTAATCTGAGTTATTTACTTCTATATAAATATAAATCTACATTTATAAATTATTTTAATTCTTAAACTACCTTTTATAAAATTTATTTCATAAAATAATGTGATCCATAAGCATATATATATATAAGAAAAATAATAATAATATAGCTGGAATTTTGTGTATATATATTTAATAGACAAATTTAAATGAAGAAAATTTATATTAAATTATAAAAGAATATAGAGTTAATATAAGTCCAGTTATAGATATAATCAGAGTGATAGACATAAAAAATAATATTGATATTCTATCACATATTATAATTTATATGATTAATAAGATAATAGAAAGTAGTGAAATTACTACATAAATAAAACTCAGGTTATAAATCTGATGCTAAAAATAATTTTGATAACTATAGAGCTATATCTATTTTTCCATCAATTGCTAAAACAATAGAAAAATATATTTATAAAATAATAACAATTTTGTTTACTAAATGTAATTGTTTTAATAAAAGCCAATATAAATTCATCAAAGAAAAAACACAACTATGTTATTATAGAATTTTACAGATAAAATTAATAATGCATTAAATCATAAAAAATATGTAACTGTATTTTTTTTTAGATTTTTATAAGGCTTTTGACATTATTGAGTATAAGCACAATTGATTCACAGTTTTAAAAATTGTGGAATTTGAGAAAAATTGCCGTTTTCTTAAAAAAGTTGCTTAAATGATAGATATGTTGTATCATAAATATCAAATAATATTGAGTAAAAAGCAATATATATATATATAGAGAGAGAGAATTTCTCAACATTGTTATCCTAGCACAATGTTGTTTCTGACTTTCATATGATCTAGAAAATAATAATGAAGAATCACTATATCTATTATAGTCCTCCCTTCTCTCAGAAATGGATTATTCTAGGTTCCACCTTACCTGATCAGATTAAGCCTTGTTTGCCACTGGCCAATAGGCTGATGTACAGCTAAACACATAGTCAATGATTAGAACAGGCCAATAAGCAATGATGCTTGCTGAATCCAAATGTTTTCAGTAAGGTCAGGGATCTGGCTATAAATAGTCAGCCTTTTGAGAGAAAAGGTAAAACTACAAGACCCAGATCCAAGAGTTCACATTATAACAGTAAAATAGAAGAAAGGCTAATGTAATTGGCTCAATGTAAGCTTTTGATCCAGGTTTCCCTGAGAACTGGTCAAGCTATAAAGAGCATATGATATTTTATATGCAAGCTAATCAGATTAAGAAGTCTGAAATAAAATTAGCTATGCTGATGACAATAATTGGGTCTCAGACATATAATATTTTAAAATCTCAAATTGGGTCAGAAACACTAACTGACTTGAATTTTGAGAAGGCATTGGTAATTCTAACAGAATATTTTCTGACAAAACCACTAACAATAATGCAGAGATATTATTTCAATCTCTGTGTCCAAGCAGAGGGCAAAAAAGCTAGAGAATTCACAACATGAATCTGGGAATTGGCACTAATGTGCGATTTTAAAGAGTTCTTAAATGAAGCACTCCATGATCATTTCATTTGTGAGATGAAAGATCATAATTTAAGACTCAAATTATTAATGATACCAAATATAGACTTTGAAATGACTGCAGGTCAATCCACACTGACAGAATCTATAGTGTTTTAAGTGAGGCCATTAAAAAAAAAATTTACCAATCAAAAAGTTGAATAGAAGCCTGAGTCGGCCAAGCATTCAATTAGTTCAACAATAACAATGAGTGATAAGTGCTGTTATAGGTGTGATGAAGTGATGCACACACAAAGAGAATGTCCACACAGCCATGTAAATTTTGCAAGCAAGTCAGTGTATAAAAGCTGCATGTCTAAACAAAAAAGACAAACAGTCAATAGGAGAAAAGAAAAACCCATTCCAAAAAATACAAAAGGCAACCTTAATGTAAATAAACAAGTTGCCTCAATAAACAATATGACAAGCTGTGAACCAGGGTTTAAATACAGGATCTTTATTAACAATACACCAGTCACCATGGAGCTGGATACAGGGTCAGCAGTCTCCATTGTATCAAAAAAGACTTGGGCTATCATTAATAAAAAGAACAAGTATAAGCTGCATCCTGGCAGAAAGACTATAACAGACTATAAGGGCAAGAAGATTAAACTCTTGGGTCAGACAAGAGTCAAAGTTAGAGAGTCTAATAAAACTATGTACCCAACACTGGTAGTGGCATCTGGTGACCATAGTAGATTATTATGTCATGATTGGTTCAGTCTCTTAAGGTTTGTAGAGACTAAATTCAACCAAGCCACTATACTTGGTAGGTTAAAGACTGATTACCCTAAAGTAGTCAAAAAGACTTAGGTCTGTATTTGGGACAACCAATTCAGTTATCACTGAATAAAAATATAAAACAAATCAGTTGATGGAGCAGATCACTGCCACTAGGTTTGAGAGCTAAAGTTGAGTCAGCGCTTGAAAAATGGGAGGCAGAGAGGATAATAGAGTCTACATCATACTTAGAATGGGCCATCCCAATAGTCCTAATCACCAAAGAAAATGGTAATGAGTGGATATGTGGGGATTATCAATGCATGATTAACAAAATGCTAGCATTGTATATATAATTATCAACTACCATCAGTTAAGCAAATCCTATCCACACTGTCAGGTGAAAGAATTTTTACTAAAATTGACTTGAAACATTCATACTTGCAACTACCAGTCGATGATAAGGCAGCAAGAGCATTATCAATAATAACACATAAAGGCTTATTTAAGATAAACCAGTTGCCTTTTGGTGTAGTAACTGGAAAACCCCCAGCTGAATTACTTTTTAATAGGAGAAATTGCAAACTAATTTATCAGCTCTGAAACTTGAGCCAAATGATGAAAAACAAGAAATGGACAAATAGTGTAGTGCTATCATGGGAATGTTTACTGCTGTTCAGGTTAGCAGAGCTTCCCTGGGAGAACATGTGCTGTCTTTGTAGGTTAGGCAGACATTCTCCCTTGAATCTCTCATAAGGCTGACTATTTATAGCCAAATTCCTGACCTTATTAAAAACATTTGGATTCAGCGATCATCACTGCTTATTGACCTGTATTAATCATTGGCTATGTGTTTAGCTGTACATCAGCCTATTGGCCAGCAGCAAATAATGCCTAATCCAATCAGATAAGAAGGAATCTGGAATAATCCACTTATAAGAGTAGGGAGGACTATAACAATAACAATATGCAGATGATACTGTTATTATAAGCATAAATGACAATATTGATATTGCAATTAAACAATGTCAAGAAAGTCTGAACAAAATTGTTTTATTGAGCTTTGAGAGAGAAATTTATATAAATGGAGGAAAAAAAACCAAAATGTATGTTAATATGCTCTCCTCACATTTAATTATAATATTATTCAAGCAGAACAGGTAAAATATTTTAAATATTCTGAAATAATGATAGATAAAAAATGACTTGGCAGCATCATATAAACATACAAAGTAATAAATTTAATTATTTTATAACAATGTCCTACAAAATTAAAGATATTTTTCTTTGAATATTTTTATAGTTATATATAAATCTTTATGTGAATCTTTATTAATATATATAATGCTTCATGATTTTGTAAGTTTTATTAATGTTAATAGATTAGCATTACTTAAAAAAATCTAATAAAAGAAAATTATATTTAAAAAAAAGTTGGATACAAAAATATTTACTATTCAATAAACTTCTTGAGTACACCTGGGTCTCATTTTACATGATAGATAGGTTCCTCAGAAAACACGCGTAAATGAAATCTCACAAAAATAGATGTAACTTACATTGAAAAAGGGGGGAGATGGTCTGTTATTTTTCAAAATTTGCATAAAAGCAAAGCACCAATGTAAAATTACTTTAAAATTCACACACACAAAAAAATAAGAGAATAAAATATGACTAATAAAAAATTTCAAATTTGAAAAAAATTGATACAAGACAAACTTTTTTTAACTATAATATTAAATTTTATTCAAAACAATATATTTTTATGCATAATTTACAGTAATTTACATTTTTTATACACGTTTGAATTATTATCGCTATTTGCCATTAAACAGGTTTGTTTGCAAACTGGTAAAAAAAACAAATTCTTCACAAGAGAAAATACAACTAGCGCCAATGACACTGTCGTGCCAATGGCACTGTCATGTTGTGTTAATGGTTTTCTGGTGACAATGTAATTAGTAATTAATCTAACAACTAAAAATTAAATTCTTATTTTTGTCTTTAATTTTCAATTTTAATTGTGCCACTGCTATTACTCACCTTTTAAAAATAAACTTGTGGACGCTAAATAATTAATAATTGATTACGTTCTTTTTTAAAAAGCAAAAACAGGATGTGATTTAAAATGCAAAATTAACACGCACATTGTTTGAACAAATTTACATTATAATCTTGCAAAATTTAATGTGTGTATACATAAAATGTGGAAATCATGATTTAATTTTATTATTGCATAAAATCTTACTATTATAAAGCCCTGAGAATATTGACATTACTAAGATGAAAGTCGAATTCCAGTACTGTGCTGTTACTTTCAATATAACATAACTGCTCAAAATTTATTATTTAAAGTAGTAGCGCATTATCAAGTTTGACTTTCGGTGAAACACAAATTGTGTAACTTCAAAATCGTGTTAAATAAGTCCGCATAAAAAGAGACCCAGGTGTATATAATTATAGAGACATTTTTTTTGATAATACATTCAAAAAACCTTATATTTGAAATGTGTTTAAGAAAAACAGATACATATATAGTTTCAAAATATTGTAATAAATATGGAACTAAAGTAAGAAATCATTATGTTCCTAAATTATTCAATAATTTACCTATTGAATTAAAAAGCTTGCAACATTATAGGGAAATAAATAGACAAATTAAAACATATATTAAAGAGGAGGGAAAGGAAAAAAATAGTATATAGAAAAATATATGATTATCTAATGTTTTATAATCAATATTTTTATTATATAATTAATATATTATTAAAATGTAATTTATTATTGTTGTTGCTATTATTAGCACATTTTGTATCATGATAAAATTTCATGTAAATATATAAAATGTTATAAAAATTTTATTCTACATCAAAGCGCAATTAAAGCTTAATTAACGGAAGAATGCAATTCATATTTGTGTAAATATATTTTGACCTGAATTTAAATGGATAAATATAATGAATGCATTTATTTGAATAAATTTTATATATATATATTGAGCTAGATTGATTTCCGATTCAATGGTTTTATTGCTAAAATTAAAAAGGGAAAACAACTTCATTTTCATTAAATGTCTAATGCTAATTTTTTTTTATTATTATTTCAAAACACATACACATTTATATTTTTGCATTTATATTTTAAAATAGATTATTTAATGTTTATAAAATTGATTTAGAATAGTTTACTTTCACTACTTTGTTTATAAAATTGATTTAAAAATACTTTACTCTCACCGCCTGTTTTAATCAAAAAGCTTGCTAATTATATATTCCTGTTGCTTTTATTGTAATTATTTTTAAAGTTAATTCTAAAAAGTGGAGATTTAGTTTTGTATTTGTCATTTTTCTTTCAATTATCCCTGGTTGGAAGTCTTAAATTAGATTGAGCGGGAAATTAATATTTGCCCTGCCGGGAAAATAGAATGGACACAAATGAAAGCTTTGCGTGGGAAATGTAGCGAGGCAACAATAGCCCGCGAATTTAGAGAGAAGAGATTCATTATTAGAGACACACTTGGATTATGGCCTGCAAAGAGATACCATTGTGAGTAGCTGTTCAGATGTTTAATTCCTACTAAAAACTTAAATAATTATTGACAAACTTCGTTGCTGTGCAAGATGTCAAAATCCACCGCTGTGAGTTTTGCCATCATTAGAATGTCTGGCTAATTTAAACAAAGGACAGACTCACGCCTACCAGCTCTCCTTCAGTCATGCCATGAACCTCTAAA
Organism: Epiperipatus broadwayi; assembly: GCA_028023455.1. Classification (NCBI taxonomy): domain Eukaryota; kingdom Metazoa; phylum Onychophora; class Udeonychophora; order Euonychophora; family Peripatidae; genus Epiperipatus; species Epiperipatus broadwayi. The sequence continues at coordinate 2,500,219 of JAQFVV010000061.1, read as the reverse complement.
ATAAACACTGCCTCTACCTTGCCACTGTCAAAGGACCTGAAAGATGAACTATTATCAAAAGTGTGCACTCGTCACTAAATCACTAGAAGTCTGCCTTACCATAAGCTAACCTTTTTCCTATTCTAGCCAGGGTAAATAAATTGCATTTAATTAAATCTCCACTCAATCTAATGATAAATATGTTTTAAAATAATGTATTGATTGTTTTTTTTTTAATTATTTATTATCTGTATGTACTCTTTTCTAGTATTTAAAGTGTGTCTTGGAATCTTAGTTTTAAGATTCCAAGTTTGTTTGCAATTTTGTTTATCAGAGGGTGCATTAGGAGATTGTATTTTATATGTTTAATATATACCTGATTATTTTGATAACTATTACAAAACGTATTGGCAGTTTTCATAGTCTTTGTTTATTCACCCGCCCTTAGTTGTAAAATAAAGAATCTTTAAGCATGTTTCATTTATGCTGTTTGTGCAAACAACAAAATCTTTTTGCTGGCTATTTGTCAAGTTATTTCTCTGGGTTGTCTGAAAATAGTCTATTTCTTTCTGGATTATGTAAGATATCTGTTGCTGTCTTGTAGGTGAGATCAACCACATTTACTTTGAATGTAGTATTATGTGCAGCAGCCCTGCAGTGTTTTAACACCAGTAATTAGAATATTACTGCTCGAACGTTCGCACTGGTTTCATTGATTTCCGGCAGGACAGTAACTGTTTTATTATCTCTGATTTAGGAAGCTAGAGTTGTTGTTTGTTTTTGTAATTTTACAACTGGCCAGCAAGAAGATATTACCCTAACCATTTCTTATATTTTAAGTGAGAGAATTTTGCTGCCAAAATGTTTAATGCCTTCATGTTTGTCATACTCTTGTGCACTCTCTGGTAAATATGCGTATGTTACTATAAGCCACTTTTGTATTCATGGCTAGATGTCTTCACTCTATTGCACAACTTTTAATAAAATTAATAAATTGTTTAAACTTAATTTGGCTGATGTTTGTCTTTGTGCTTTGATTTCTCAACTGTCTAAATAATATTTAAGATATCTTGTTCCTCCCCGAGTGTAGTTCAGTGCCTTTTGATTCGCATATCCTGTCCACCCTAAAATAAATGTCTAGTTCCTATTTTCGAACTAGTGGCACCCCTGGGGTCAGTATATGCAAATCTCAAAGATCTTTCACCCGTTACATATATAGTAATTTTTGGTGCATCATCATGGAGCTTCTGAGTTTTCAAACCCATGTGAGATTTTGTTTAGATGGTTGAGAAAGATTTCAGGTGTAAGTGGCAAGATCTAGTCAGTAGAGGTTCAATTTTTGTTAATTATTGCATGTATTGTTGGAGCAGTTTGGTAGAATGGGGTTTTATCTTTTTCATATGACATAAATAAATAAACAATAAATAGCGTATTTTCTAAAAAAGTCTGTCAGAGTTAATTTTTTTTTGAAGAGTTAAATATATATAGTTCGTCTTTTTCATATGACAAATAATTAATAAATAGAAAGTAGCGTTGTATTCCTTTTTAGATTAATTAAAAAAAAAAAAGATAAAAATAATTTGTTCGTCATTTCATATAAAATAATTAATAAACAGTAAACAGTGTTTGCTTTCGTAGCTAAATTTTTATTTTAAAATAGCAAAATAAATATTAGGAAATAAAAATAGTTCGTTTGTCTTTTCATATAAAATAATTAATAAACAATAAACAGCATTTGCTTTCATAGCTAAAGTTTTATTTTAAAATAACAAAATGAATATTGGGAAGTCTCTTTCTTGTGACAAAAAATAGTTAAATAGCATTTTTCTTTTAGATTGATTGGCAAACTTAGTGTTAAATAAATAGTAAGAGGCATTGTTTTCTAAGACTGACAATAAAAGCAAAAATATATATAAATAAATGAGCTGTTAAAGAGTGCCGAGATGGGTGGGCAAATTTATAAGGAGGTTGAAAATAGGCAAAGTAAATTTAAAGATACAACACTGATCCAGATAAAAGTTTTCAGGGCAGATAATTGGGAAAGTCCAGCTGCACATCTTGAAAGCCTTCAACAAGTGTATCAGTTTCATGAATGGAATGAACAAGAAAAGATTGCAGTGGCTTATAATCATTTGAAGAGTGTGGCCATAGATAGGTGGGATACTTTAAGTGTAAAGCTACAGACATTTGGGGAGTATGGATATGCCATCATGCACAGTTTTTGGAGTGAAGAGAAACAATATTGCATCTTTAGAAGAGTTTTGCAGCAAGCATATTCCAAAGAGGATGAAAAAACTTATATGCAGTTTTTCTGTAGTCAAGCCACCATACTGAAGTCGTTGACGGCATTGTCTTTGCCAGAAAGCCAGATAATCTCAATAATAAGAAACAATATGCCAGTGGCGATACAACAAGCCATGTTGATTAATTATAAAATGTGTATAGAAGAAATAATAACCTTATTGACAGAGATTGATTATAGTAGGGATAGAATAGAGAAGGAAAACATACTCGATGGAGATAGGGGAACAGTATCCAATGTGGTGGTGGATAAAGATGAACCAACATTAGTTGGAGCCAACCAGACTTGTCCCATCATAACTATAAAAATTGATCTGTCACATCACAGGCTTTAATTGATTCAGGGAGTCAGATGTCCCTGATTTCCAGTCACTTTTATTCAAAGTTAAAACAACAAACTCACCTGTATACATTGCCTCTAAAGAGACCGCAAGCTACATTGGCTAATGGTAAAAAGGCAAATGTAGAAACAAAGCAGTTTTGGATCCAGCTTCATCTGGGAAACATGGAAGTGGATCAAGTCTTTTTGATAATGCCCAGGTTGATACAAAATGTCATAGTGGGAACAGATTTTCTTCATCAGCATAAATGTGTGCTTGATTATGGTCAATGCATATTTCAGTGTAGAGAAAGCATAATGCCCCTGGAGGGATTAAAAAAGTATCAGTCCTTACAAATACACTGTATGCAGTCAGTCTTAGACACCACTGAAGTAAAGAATAAGGTGGAACAGTCCATACTAAAGGGGACAGAGCAACATCTTTTAACACAGGTGTTGATGCAGTACCACATGGTTTTTTCTAATAGACCTCGGGCTATTGAAGGGTATGTTCATCAGATCAAAGTAAAGGAGGAAAACCATTTTCAAAGTCGATCTTACCCATTCCATTTCAATATAAAGCCGAGGTGGATAGTCAGATACAACAGATGATCGAATGGGGTGTTATCGGTAAACAAGCATCATCTTATATTAACCCTTTGGTGGTAGTAAAGAAGAAAGATGGGGTGGCTAGAATATGTTTGGATGCTCGCCATTTAAATGCTATCACTATTCCTGAAAGAGACATTCCTCCTACAATAACCAAAATTCTGACTAGATTTCAAGGGGAAACTGTCTTTAGTACATTTGACTTGACTTTGAGCTATTAGCAGATATCTCTTCATTTCTCTGATCACCAATATACGGGTTTCGTTATAAACAGTATATGTATGTCTTTAAACGGATGCCATTCGGGTTGATCAACAGTGGATCCAGGTTGTTAAGGTGTTTGGATCAGATATTGTCAGAGACGGTTAAAAATATTATAGTAATGTACATAGATGATGTGGTTATTGCATCCAGAAATATTGAAGAGCACTTGGAACATGTGGAGATATTTTTGACTTAAGTGCAGTCAAAAAAATATCATGATCAACTTGCAGAAAAGTTACTTAGCCATGGATGAAGTGGCATTTTTGGGCTTTGTAATTGGGAAGGATGGTAAGAAACCCCATCTGGATAAATTAGCTGCAATTGAGCATTTCTCTACACCTGCTAACAGATGCCAGGTGAGGTCATTTTTAGATCTCTGCAACTTTTACCACCGGTTTTATGAAAATTTTGCTGTAGAATCTTCATCCTTAGTCCAGTTATTAAGAAAGGACCAGATGTGGTTTTGGGGTTCACAACAGGAGCAGGAGTTTTGGCTCATCAAGAAGAATTTTCTGAAACAAGTAGTTCTGGATTACCCTGATTTTTCCCAAACATTTTATATTCAAACTGATAGTAGCCGACATGGATTGGGAGTAGTATTATTCCAAATTGATGAGCAGAAACCTCACAAGGTATTATATTTTTGTAGTCATACCCTAAAAGGGGCTGAAAATAATTATATGACTACTGAAAAGGAGGTTCTGGCCATTGTATGAGCCTTCAGAAAGTTCAAACAATTCTTGCTGGGTTCAAACATCATTGTTATTACTGACCATAAATGTTTGAAAATTCTGAATAATAGTTACCTGACAAATGATCAGCTCATTTGGTGGAGCTTGATCTTGCAGAAATTTCAATATAGAGTGGTCTATTGCCCTGGAAAGAATAACATTGTGGCAGATGTCTTAAGTCGGCACCCCATAGATCTTTCACCGCATCACCTAAACTCGGATAACTTAAGTATCACTGCTATTACATCGGTTATCGATGATTCCATGGAACAGGATTTACGAAAACTACCAGAAATACAGGCAAGTGATCTGGATTATGCTCAAATGGTAGCCTACAAGAAAGGAGCCATGAATCCCCTCACTAATGGACCTATCCAAGTTAGAACAACAAGAAGAAGCTTATCGTATTGAGGATGGGGTCCTTCAATACAAGGTTACTGCAAAAGAAGGTTCCTGGAGAACCCTCATACCTAAAAAGATTAGGAATCATTTAATTGAATATGTGCATTGTCTGTATGGACATTTTGGACCGCATAAGGTTGAGTATGTGGTCTGAGAATTATTTTATTGGCCAGGGATGTACTCAAATATTTTATTGGTTCTCAGAAGTTGCCACACATGTTCACAAACAAAACCCATAAATAAACATTTTATGGGAGTCTTGCAACCCATTCTAGCTCAGAATCCTAATGAGTTACTAGCTATTGACTTTTATGGTCCATTGCCAGCGTATCGGCGATACTGGTTCTTAGTTGTCATGTATGATGTCTTTTCAAAATATGTGACAGCTTATCCATTAAGAAAGGCTGATGCTTTAAGAACTATCAAAGTATTACAAGAGCAGCAAATTCCTAGAATTGGCAAGCCTCAATGTATACTCTTGGATCATGGAACACCCTTTAAATCGCGCCAGTGGAAGCGTTGGTTCAAGCAACAGGATATAAAACATTTATTAACATCAGTACACCAACCCTCAATATAACCCCTGTGAGCGGGTTATGAGGGAGCTTAACCGGTTATTCCAGTTATATGTCAACCAGAACCACAGAGAATGGGTGAAACAGACTGAGAATGTTGTTAATTATATTAATTGGACGTTAAATGAGTCCAAAGGATTTACTCCCATTAGCCTGCATTTTGGAAAAAAATATCCTATAGTTATCAAAGCTCCATTACCCCTTGATCATGATAAACCTAATGGAGAGAAAGACAGAGAAAAGGCTAGGATAAAATTAAAGCACATGGCTGAATTGTGCATATGGCGTGCAAACTGGAATCCTTGCCAATTCGATACTGGTGATAGGGTTTTTGTCAGAAAACCTCATGTGAGCTATCCAACTAGACATCAATACAAAAATTTTTTTCCGATATATGATGAACCTTTTACTATAAAAAAAAATATGGTCAGAATGCCTTTCTTCTGGAAGACGAGTCTGGAATTCAGGGGTCCTATAATGCCTGTAGTCTTAGACCTGCTGAACAAAGGATCAATAATGATAGGTAAGTAGCAAAAATTATCATAGATGTAATAAAGCGATTGATTGCAGTTAACACATATAACAAATGTCCAGCTGGGATTTTGCAAAGGGGGGAGGGTTAACACGTTTAAAAAAAAGGAAGTTACAGGAAGTTTTTTTTTGATCAGATATTGAGGCAGTTGAGCCGGATTGATTTCCAATTCAATGGTTTTATTGCTAAAATTAAAAAGGGAAAACAACTTCATTTTCATTAAATGTCTAATGCTAAAATTTTTTTTTTTTATTATTTCAAAACACATACACATTTATATTTTCGCATTTATATTTTAAAATAGATTATTTAATGTTTATAAAATTGATTTAGAATAGTTTACTTTCACTACTTTGTTTATATTTTAAAATAGATTATTTAATGTTTATAAAATTGATTTGATTATTTAATGTTTATAAAATTGATTTAGAATAGTTTACTTTCACTACTTTGTTTATAAAATTGATTTAAAAATACTTTAATCTCACCACCTGTTTTAATCAAAAAGCTTGCTAATTATATATTCCTGTTGCTTTTATTGTAATTATTTTTAAAGTTAATTCTAAAAAGCGGAGATTTAGTTTTGTATTTGTTGTTTTTGTTTCAATTATCCCTGGTTGGAAGTTTTAAATTAGATTGAGTGGGAAATTAATATTTGCCCTGCCTGGAATATAGAATGGACACTAATAAAAGCTTTGCACAGGAAATGTAGCAAGACAATGATAGCCCCCCAATTTAGAGAGAGAGAAGAGATTCATTATTAGAGACACACTTGGATTATGGCCTGCAAAGAGATACCATTGTGAGTAGCTGTTTGGACATTTAATTCCTACTAAAAACTTAAATAATTATTGACAAACTTCGTTGCTGTGCAAGATGTCAAAATCCACCGCTGTGAGTTTTGCCATAATTAGAATGTCTGGCTAATTTAAACAAAGGACAGACCCAAGCCTACCAGCTCTCCTTCAGTCATGCCATGAACCTCTAAAATAAACACTGCCTCTACCTTGCTGCTGTCAAAGGACCTGAAAGATGAACTATTATCAAAAGGGTGCACTCGTCACTAAATCACTAGAACTCTGCCTTACCGTAAGCTAAACTTTTTTCTATTCTAGCCAGAGTAAATAAATTGTGTGTAATTAAATCTCTGCTCAATCTAATGATAAATATGTTTTAAAATGGTATTGATTGTTTTTTTTAATTATTTATTATCTGTATGTACTCTTTTCTAGTATTTAAAGTGTGTCTTGGAATCTTAGTTTTAAGATTTCAAGTTTGTTTGCAATTTTCGTTTATCAGAGGGTGCATTAGGAGATTGTATTTTATATGTTTAATATATATCTGATTATTTCGATAACTATTACAAAACGTATTGGCAGTTTTCGTAGTCTTTGTTTATTCACCCGCCCTTAGTTGTAAAATAAAGAATCTTTAAGCATGTTTCATTTATGTTGTTTGTGCAAACAACAAAGTCTTTTTGCTGGCTATTTGTCAAGTTATTTCTCTGGGTTGTCTGAAAATAGTCTATTTCTTTCTGGATTACGTAAGATATCTGTTGCTGTCTTGTAGGTGAGATCAACCACATTTACTTTGAATGTAGTATTATGTGCAGCAGCCCTGCAGTGTTTTAACACCAGTAATTAGAATATTACTGCTCGAACATTCGCGCTGGTTTCATTGATTTCCGGCGGGACAGTAACTGTTTTATTATCTCTGATTTAGGAAGCTAGAGTTGTTGTTTGTTTTTGTAATTTTACAACTGGCCAGCAAGAAGATATTACCCTAACCATTTCTTATATTTTAAGTGAGAGAATTTTGCTGCCAAAATGTTTAATGCCTTCATGTTTGTCGTACTCTTGTGCACTCTCTGGTAAATATACTTATGTTACTATAAGCCATTTTTGTATTCGTGGCTAGATGTCTTCACTCTATTGCACAAATTTTAATAAAATTAATAAATTGTTTAAACTTAATTTGGCTGACGTTTGTCTTTGTGCTTTGATTTCTCAACTGTTTAAATAATATTTAAGGTATCTTGTTCCTCCCTGAGTGTAGTTCGGTGCCTTTTGATTTGCATATCCTGTCCACCCTAAAATAAATGTCTAGTTGTGATGTGATGTGATGTATTATGGGTTCTCCTTAAATGAAGTCAAGAATATCTCAGCAATTATGCCCAGATAAACCTGTTAGCCACTTTCTTTTACATTCCCCACTCTAAATTTACCCATAATCTGCTCTATCCCATTTCCACAACATAATTTTTGTCAACTCTATAACCTTTATATCTAAATACCCCTTATCTTTTCCCAAACCCAGCATAAAAACCAATAATTCACTTTCTGTATAATCACTCTTTTCATATTTATTTTTCCACAACTTCATTATATGTACCCTTTCTGTTTTCAAACATTTACATTCAATTAACAAATGCCTAATATTTTCAATTCCTTCCTTACATAATTTACAAAATAAATCACCCATATTTTTCCATTTACATGTATATTCTTTTGTAGCTAAAGATCCCGTTCGAGCCTTAAACAATAATACTTTCCTTACTATTATCATAAATTAACTCACACATAATATTCTGTTTATTTCTATATATATTTAAACTCTTTTTACTCTCCATACTATTTCTCCATCTCTCTAATTCCCTAGTCTTTATTAATAAATTTATTCTTTTATCCCATTCCTTACTACTATAACACTCAATAATCCTCTTAACACAATCATCCCATCTTTTGTACAAATATACTGATATAAATTCTTTATCCAAATCTTTTGCATAGCGCATTACCATTCTCACCCATCTTGTTACCTGCCCTTTACTCATAACCCAATTAAATACAATTTTAGCTATTCTTTTATTATCCATAAACTGCAATCTACCAAACATTTTCATTTTACTTTTTGCATCTCTCATATGAAAACTTGACCATCCCATTTCTTCTTGAATTGCCTCCCTTGCTGTCCATACTTCTGCATCCAATGCATGTCTTCCTACTTCCCTTTGAGCTTTTTCTAAATAATCTAATATCTTTTTACTAACATATAATGCATCATTACCATATGTTAACCCTGCTACTGCAACTCCTTTCCATATAATTCTAGCTACATCATATTTATTATATGAAAATACTGTTAATTTCTTTATCAATCTTTTTCTTTTCTTTGCTTCATTTATCAATTTGTTCTCCCATTCATCCAAATAATTTTTCTGATTACTTAAAATAATTCCCAAATAACTATATCTATTCACCACACTTAACTTAATATCTCCCAATAAAAATTCTACATCTTCTCTTTCCTCAGTATTAACCATCATTATATTTAATTTTTCTTCACTAAATTTAATCCCCATCTCTTTACCCACCCTTGCACATGTCCTCAACATAACTTCCATATCTTCTCTTTTTTCTGCACACAAAAATATATCATCTGCAAAAAAAAGACCTGACAAAATATATACTCCCTTACTACCTATTAACGGTATCTCTATCCCTCTTCCGAATCTTTCTATTGCTCTTTCCATTTCACTCAAATACAACACAAACAAAATAGGTGACATAGGGCATCCTTGCCTTAGTCCCACACCATATTTAACTTTAATTGATTCTTTATTCTCTAATTGATATATATAATAATTATTTTCATATAATTTCTTAATAATATCTATTAAAGCTTCATCCATTCCCAAATTTGCTAAACTTATCCATAATCTATTTCTATTTACTCTATCATATGCCTTCTCTATATCTATAAAACTCATATATAACTGTTTATCTGCATTCCTACTCATATCCATAAGTTGTGTAACTACAAATAAACTATCTCCTATATGCCTATCTAATCTAAAACCTCCTTGCATTTCACCCACTACCTTCCATCCATTTTACAACTTTACTAGCCACCATATACGAGAAAACTTTATATAAAACTGATGTTACTGCTATTGGTCTATAATTATTCAACTTTCTATGATCCTTACTCTTTCCTTTAAATAATAACCTTACTCTTGTATTACTCCAACTACTTGGTAAAACTCTATTCTGTGCCATTTTATTAAAACAGGATAATAACTTTACTTTTGCCCTATATCCTAAATTTATTACCATCTCTGCTGCCCATCCATCTAAACCTCTTGCCTTCCCATTTTTCAATTTCTTCTCTACCTCATTTAGTTCATTTTCTGAAAAACTAATATTCTCATTACTATATTCTTTCATATTTTCTAATATTCTATCATTCACATCTAACATCTTTTCTATATTCATTACATAACTATTTAAGATTCTCTCTAAATATTCTCTAGAACTACACTCAGTTCCCTCATCATCTAGTAATACTAACTCTCTCTCCCCTACATTTCTCCTTTTAATATAATTCCAAAATTTTTTACTTCCATCTCTTCCACTTTTATTAATATCCTCCAACAATTTACTATTCAATTTCATTCTCTCTCTATAAATATCTATTTTAGCCAACTTCTTCTTTTCTAAGTACTTTTCCCATTTAGCATTAATATCTTTTTCACTTTCCTTATTCTTAATAGCACACTTATATTCTCTACATGCTTCTTTCCTTTCTTTTACACTTTTACTAATTTTAATTTTTTTATTACTTTTATTCTTTTCAATATTCTCACCTAAAACCCTATTTGCAACTTTTTCTACTTCCTTACACCAATCCTTATACTCATCCCCAACCCACTCTTCCATTATTTCTTCAACTTGTATTCTATACTCTTCCAACTTATTCTTATCATTTACTCTCCATCCACATCTTTCACTATTATGTCTACTTTTATTTCTATTCTCCATCACATTACTAACCATTTCAATTACAATGAAATTATGATCACTAGTGCATACTTTTTCTTCATTATCAAATACCTTAATTTTTCGTATTTTATTTATTCCCTCTTTCTCTACCAATACATAATCTATTGTGTGAAATATAATATTTCTGGACCATGTGTATTGTCCCTCATAAATATTTAATAAATTTCCAATACTCAAATTCTCTTTCTGACAAAAATTCTTCAAAAGCTGTCCATTTTTATTATCTACATCACCAATTTCTTCAATATGTCCATTCATATCCCCTATAACCATTATTCTCTTTCCCTTTTCTTTAAAACTTTGTATATCCTTAACTAAACATTCGTATATGTTACTATTCCACTCCAATATAATTTGACTATCTCCAGTAGCTATATAAACTGTAGCCACCATCCATTCTTGTCTACCCAACCTTATTTCAAACCACAATTAAATATTTTTTGGATATAACACCTATACCACCACCCGTTTTTTCTTTTTCTTTTCTATTTATACCCTGCCATACCAACTGTTTCTATTTTCGGACTAGTGGCGCCCACCAGGGTCAGTATATGCAAATCTCAAAGATCTTTCACTTGTTACAATATATATATATAATATATCCAAAGGTTTTCGAAACGGCATCTCAAGATTTAATTATTTCCATTTTTGCACTTTTTTTTAAAATTATGCCCACATTTTAAATTATTTTTATTCATTTCTCAAATAAATGTATTTTCATTTCCATAAAGATCTGGATTAATCTGCCAATTGACTTTATCAACTGATGTTATCTCTAGATGTAATAAATTTTGATGTTTCTGTAAGCAAATTTTATGATCTGGTAAATTTTGAAAAAAAATAGTTAATTCAGAAAACTCTTTTGTCAATTTAATTTGGTATGACTTTTCATAAAATTCAATTTTTTTTTTTTGTATTTAGAAAATATGTGAAGGTATTGGAAATAATATCATGAATAAAGAATTGTCATTCAAATGCTTTGACAAATCAGACATAACAAAGACTGTCTTCTTACATCTTGGAATTTAATATTCAATTCATTCAAATAAAAGCAAAAAAAAACAGTAAAAAATATTAATTTGGAAAGCTGTTGGATTTCATTAATTTTTACATTTTTCAATAATTTTCTCATTATGTAAAAAAATGTCCAACTTTATCTAAACACTCAATGAATATTTGAAGAACTTTCCCACAACTTATCTATCAGAATTTTTGTGCATAGGTAAACTATCATATGTTAAGTTTACTTTATTTAATAATACTAGGAATTTTGAGTTATTTAAAGAAATTTTGCCAATTTTGTTACCAGGCTTGTAATATGCTCCAGTAACATAAAACTGTCCATTGCATCTAAGACCTGCTCATCTATAATCCCATGAAAATCCAAAATTGAATGTCAAATATATTTAGTAAATAAATTGACATACTGATTTATCCCTGTAATCATAATATAAGAATCATCAGTAGTTTCTCTTATAACTTTGGAAATATCTATTTCTTTATCAGAATATAAATTTACAGTAAATATGTTTCTTTTGTTGTTGCTAATAGTGTTAAACTTATAAAAAATATTAACATAATGATCCAAATATATCTGTACTCCCAACAAAACTAAGAGACATTAAACCTTAAGATTTTCATCAATACTTTTAACAAAAATCAAATCTTATACTTTTTGAATATTTTTTTCCAAAGCCTTTAAATAAGACTGATTCATATTTTAACCAAGATTAAATTTCATATATCTCTCATCACTAAAATGCTTCCTATGTTGGGCATTATAATTAACTGACTGGCAATAATTTTCATTAGAGATATTGAGTGAACATTTTTATTTTTAATAGACTAAGCAATAAATTCCTTATTATTTATTCTTGCTTTTCATAAAAAAAAAGCAATATCTTGGTTGTATTCTATTCCCATCCAATGTGTTTAAATGCTAAGATATATTAAAATGAAACCATAAGAAAGGGAGAGAAAATTATTTTTTACTCTTTCACCATTTTCCATCTCAGGCAAGGTTTTCAAAAAATAAAAATAACATTAAAAATCTATGTTTAGATATGATAATAAAAAATAAATAATTTTTTTAATAATAACAACAGACATAAATTTTGTCTTTTAATAACTTGAATAAAGTATAAGGTTTTACCAGTCTTTGGACTTGGAATTGATGCACATGTAGTAAGTATATCCTAGTTATATCTTTAAGCTATATATGATAATATCTTGAAGGTTTTTCTTTCTATCTTGGATAATAATCACTGTAATTCTAACATAGTTTCTTCTTTGGATTGTATGATTATTATTTAATGATATCACCACTAGCCTTGATTGTTAATTTAATTGTAAGCAGTCAATTTACAAGTTGATGTGGTTATAGCACATGTTAATATATTGAACAATCAGACAGGAAATGGATTATAATTTGAAGGAGTAATTCTAAAGGTTTTTTCAGCATTGCATTGTTTCATATTCAAAAACTACATATTATGAGATTTCTGGTAAACACACTTCTAAGTTCATTTTACAATCATCTATTAGACCACAAAAGTTTCATTTATGATGTTCATAGCTTTGGTTTACAATATATTGGGAATAATTATTTCAAGCTTCACGATAACCTTATTGTAAAATAGGAATTTGGTTAAGTTAAACTTAGTAAAAAAATTACAAAAAACTTTTTAATTATAGTATAAATGTATATATTTTTATTAAATATAGTCACAAAAAAGGAATAATAATTGTGTTCTTGTGTAAATTTAATTTTTTTAAATAACAAAAAAAAGTCATTTATCAATTAATTAAAAAAAAAGAAGTGACAGGGATCTTTGTCTCTGAAGAAATAGTTTTTTTTTTCAATTAGTGTACAGATTTTTTTGAAAAAGAGATAATCTTTATTGTAAAAAGAAAATCAACTTATCAAGACGTAATGCAGAATATTTTAAGGAAATCATGAGATTGGAAGGAAGATTGTCATTTGTTTTTCTAAAAACAAAGGAATGTATGAGCACTAAAATTCAGTAGAGAGAATAGTTACTTGTGGTAAGTTGAATAGTCGGAAGACAGTTTAAAACTCTGAAGCCAGATTGATCTCATTCTAATTAAAAAATAATCTTTGCAAAGTAATATAATATCATGTAATTTATAAAAATCATGTGCTAAGATTTTTCTAAAAGCTGATTACTACTCGCCAACTATATAACAAAGATCACTAAAAAAATGTAGAAGAAAAATGTCCTAGAAGAAACTTTCAACAAGTCCTATGTATGGATCCATAGATTGTTATGACTATCTTAATTTGTTAGCATGAAATCAAAATAATTATTAAATTGCAAACTTAAAGTTCCAAAATAAAAAATAAAAAAACTAAGTGGAAGAAACAAAATAAAAATAATTATTAAACTGGAAAAGTAAAGAAAAAGAAGAAAAAGTTAAATGGATAAATTAATTATTAGAAAAGCTCTAAAAAAGGAAGCAAAAAAAAAAAAAACAGCAAAGAAGTTGATCAAACTAATATCTGCAAGACAACTACAAAAAAAAAAAAAAGGATTTAAATTCTAAGGTGATATAAAGTATTGTTGATGTGTCACACATCTTCATTTATTTTTTTTTTTTTTTCGGGAAGAGAAATTGAACATACTGAACAATTTTTTAGTGTTTTTTTTTTTTTGAAATGATGTTTTTTACAAGGATAAATTGTTGAGGGATCATCACTATTTTTTTAAAAAAAAAGATAAGAGAGGTTCAAGTTAAAATTATTTTCTTTCTTCATTGTAAAATCCCTGGGACTAGCTCATTTACATTAAATGTTAATTAATTAATTAAGAAAAATCAGAAGTGATTAATATTTTATATGTATTATATGAAATTATTTAAAATAAATAATAAAAAAATCATATATAATAGCAGTGTAAATATATATATATTAATAATAATTACTTATAAAAAGTTTTTTTTAGCACAAGGTTTTGTGCCTCTTCAAATCCTAACCATCTATTATAACAGAAACCAATTATTGCAGTTAGAAGACTGTCTAGTATTTTATAATGGAAATAAAATAACAATAACAAAATAAAACAGCAAATTGAATAATTTTTTTATATACAGAAATTCAGTATAACTTCAAAGAATTGTTTATATAACATAGCAGTATACACAATAAAAATTACATACCCTATACAACTTTATATATATATATATGTAAAATAAATAAAATGTCTGTTAACTAAAAATAAAATTGTAATTATAATTGAAATAATAAATTTAACGGTTTACAAACTATTACAAACAATCCTTAAATCCGCAGAAGTACTTTTGGTTAATTTCTTAAACCCGCCTCAACTGCCATTAAATTCAAAAGCAAAAGCGGAAGCAAACGTCATCAATTCAAATTCCATGAATCTCATATTTTAATGTTAGCAGCTTGTTGATTTATTAAATGCATTTTATTCCTGTTTATAAAAATTGACTTAAATTTTTTTTTTACTATAGTTTCTCTCTTCATGAAGAATTTTCACATTTTCAAAATCAAAGTTAAATTTATATTTACATGTTTTTTCGTGATGAAAGAAAACTGAAGAAGATATTAAATCACCATTATTTTTACTTTTTACATGTTTATATAACAATTCATGCTCCTTCAATCTCTTCTCAATACTGCATCTAGATTCACCTATATATGATAGCATACAATCACAAAAAATTTGACATATGACATTACTTTTCTGCTTGACATGTATGACATATTTAGAATTATTGACTAATTTATTAATATTGTTTGAAACGTAGAATGAAACATTAAACACATTCTTATATAAATCCTTAAAAAATTTCACTTGTGAATTTGAAATAAATGGAAATAGATATCTATTGTTTACTATTAATCTTCATTTCCTTTAAATTATTATAACTTTTTTTAAACTGACATAAAGTATTGTTTATTTGTTCCATTATGTTGTTACCAAAGTGATAAACTGAAAAATATTGAAATATTTGCCAAGGAATTGCTTGATGTTGGTTATAAAATGAAACAAATAAACAATACTTTATGTCAATTTAAAAAAAGTTATAATAATTTAAAGGAAATGAAGATTAATAGTAAACAATGGGTATCTAATCCATTTATTTCAAATCCACAAGGGAATTTTTTTAAGGATTTATATAAGAATGTGTTTAATGTTTCATTCTATGTTCCAAACAATATTAATAAATTAGTCAATAATTCTAAGGATGTCATATCTGTCAAGCAAAAAAGTAATGTCATATATCAAATTTTTTGTGATTGTATGCTATCATATATAGGTGAATCTAGGTGCAGTATTGAGAAGAGATTGAAGGAACATGAATTGTTATATAAGTGTGTAAAAAGTAAAAAAATGGTGATTTAATATCTCCTTCAGTTTTCTTTGATCATAAAAAAACATGTAAATATAAATTTAAATTTGATTTTGAAAATGTGAAAATTCTTCATGAAGAGAGAAACCATAGTAACAGAAAAATTAAAGAAGCAATTTTTATAAACAGGAATAAAATGCATTTAATAAATTGACAAGCTGCTAACATTAAAATACGAGATTTATAGAATTTGAATTGATGACATTTGTTTCCACTTTTGTTTTTGAATTTAATGGTAGTTGAGGCAGGTTTAAGAAATTAACAGAAAGTACTTCTGCAGATTTAAGGATTGTTTGTAATAGTTTGTAAACCGTTAAATTTATTATTTCAATTACATTAAGTGTCTGAAAAATTCATGCTTGCAAACTGATAGGAACTTGTTGCATAAATGCTTGGAGTCAGTGTTTAGATCTAGTTTCTAGCCCTATCATTCACTGATGATAGCAAATTAGTTTGAAATCAGCTGATCTGAAGGTGGAGCCAATGAAAGAGATAGTTAATTCTGACTCTTTTGAAGTTTATGTAAACAAAATATGCTTGTTCGGAGGTTTTGGTAAAGCTCCATCTATTGATCATAAATGCAAGCAGTAGCAAGTTACATGATTTATAACTTGTTTTTCATAAATATACTTTTAAAGGTTTTTGCAATGATATATATATATATATATATATATATATATATATATATATATATATATATATATTTGCAGAGGCTTTGACTATGTGGTGAAACTGAACTGACATCAGACCCATGTAGCTATCTGGTTTGTTAGGCTTGGTTTGAAGACATTATGTGTCTGAAAAATTCATGCTTGCAAACTGATAGGAACTTGTTGCATAAACGCTTGGAGTCAGTGTTTAGATCTAGTTTCTAGCCATATCCTTCACTGTTGATAGCAAATTAGCTTGAAATCAGATGATCTGAAGATGGATCCAATGAAAGAGATAGTTAATTCTGACTCTTTTGATGTTTATGTAAACAAAATATGCTTGTTCAGAGGTTTTGGTAAAGCATTATCTATTGATCATAAATGCAAGCGATAGAAAGTTACATGATTTATAACTTGTTTTATATATATATTGTAACCATATATTTTAGTATAAAATATAATAATTGATGTAACTGGTATAAAAATTTCTCTGTCTTCTTTTGGTGATTTGATTGGCTTGATTTGCACTTTGAACAGATTACTCTCTTATATTCAAAATAATTTATTAGAGAGAATGGGTAATATTTTGCCTTACTTGTTGTCTATATTATTTTAATAAATTTAAATTGCTTCTTTCCATATACTAATTCATATCAAAATGTTTAACTTTTTAAAAATTTTGACAACACATTAAATTTGGTAAAATATTATTAAAAATAATAATAATATTTTATTTGTTTAAAATGGTCTTAAAAATTATTTCCATTGAATTAAAAAAACTATTTGTTCAACTAAATTTAATTATTAAAAATAAATACAGTAATTACATATGCGTTTCAATGTAAAAAAGAAAGGAGCGCGAATTTAAAAGAAGATCGTCTGATAGTGTTGCTTTTGGGGGGAGAAAGAAAAGAAAATGGTAAAAGGCAAATGGTGTAAATATGATAAGCTTATTTTAAAATAGTTAACAAGTAAACGGATTACCACAAAGTTTTCTATAAACGTAAAAATAACATAGTGGTATTTAATAATAAGATGAATTGCTAAATTTAAAAGTCTGTTCAAGTCGGCTAGCCAGGTGGATCAAATCGCTAATAATAATTTTCCAATATTACATTTGAAATATGTCGGAGCTTTCCAGTTTAAAAGCAGAATTAATTGCAAGATTTTGGTATGTTTTAAAATATTTATTATTCTACAATTTGGAAAAAATAAATAAGTATTTTAATTACAGAAGTTTTATAAATATGAAAATTTGCTTTTTAAAAAAGAAGAAGTTTAAATTAAAGTAAAATGTTAAAGTTATTAACATAGTTTAATATTTCCGTTTATAATTTTAATAAAAAATATAGTATTGATTGATATTTAACTTTGCAATGCCAGTAATATATTTGTTAGTTAATTTGTTTACCATTTGGATAATAAAAACAGTCTTCAAATAATTAATCAAAGCTATTTTCTAATTTTATGGTCAGTTTGGAATGATCAAATTAATTGCTATAATTAGTATTCCTAGATTTAAGCATGGATAAATAAATATTAGCATGGATGTAATAAATTTGGAACAGTTTTAATAGAGAAATGTAGAAATTAATAACTTATGAAAAAACATTTTCATTTAAACTCTGCGTGTCATGTTTGGAATTGTTTCATGTTTATGGAGCCACGTAAAATCGTTAATCTAATAGTGCTTATAATAACTAATACAAATGGATAAAATTACATGTATGGAATTCAAGTATAATTGTAGCTATTACTTCGTATATTTATTGTTCGACACATCGTACATGGATTTCACGGATCATATTTGTAGTTATAAAATGCTATACAATTTAATTTGTGATACACACACCTGCTAGAATTCATGTATTGAACTATAAAATGCTATACATTTAATTTATATCACACACACACCTGTTAGATTTTATGTATTTGATGAATAATGCATTACTTTAATTTTATCATTATATGAACTTGCATGTAAAGTTTATAAGTTATATTTTATTAAGTTTAAATTAATAGGGGTTGAATAAAATACTTATTCAAGAGAATAGCGCTTGCGAAAAAGCTTGAAAAGTACTAAATGAATTTATGAGATGTATCAATTTTTCAGGAGGTATTTTGTGAGTCTTTCCAGATTTCTATTCCTATACTAATATTACTTATATTATATTACATATGTTTTATTTTAAGCAAGATAAGTTAGTACATTAGTTGTCCTGATTAGTGTAACATTTTATTATGCAAGAACCCACATTTGCTAAAATGTTAGTGTTTTCTGAATGGTCAGAATAACTGAGGAGGATGATTTTGCACTTTAATGTGAAGTAAATAGTAATGTTGTTTTATAATGTTAAAAGGCATTAATCTGTGCCGGTGGTTAATCCGCAGATTACTTAATTGCCATTTTTTTGTATTTTACACTCATTCCTGCGCTGGTGGTTAATCCGCGGAATTGTGTAATTATACTTATTACTTTATGATGGTGTATAAATCAACAAAGTGTTTAGTGTTATTTAATTCCTATGTGTAGATGAATGCATCCACAGGAATATGGTTTTACTTCATAGATATAAGTTGGGCAAAGTATTTTAGTTATTCTGCTAAATCATCTTCTTCCATTTGTAAGTATAATTTATAAGTTAGATCATTAAATTGTAGCAGGACATTCTATTCAAGTTACCTCATAATAATTAACTGTTGGTTGATTATTATTTACCTGAATGTAAGTTTAAATTTTCACTTTATTTAATGATTGCATTATAGCTAAATCCTACAGATATAATATTATTTATTATATTATTATAAGTTTACGGTATAGATTTATTGAATCTGGAAATGACATTAGATGTTTCATGAGTTGATGTTGAATTTAGTATAATTTCCTCAATACATTCATTATATCAAATTGAAATATAAGGTATGATTAGGTTTTTAAAAACCGTACCTATGATATGTTATTGAAGAAAGTCGATGGAATTATAATTTATTTATTTTATTTGTTTATTTATGTCTTTAATTATAACATTAGAATTAATTACTTATTATTCATAAATTTGTAAATAAACGTTGACTTATAATTAAACTTACTGTGCCGTTGCTATTTGTCATTCGTAAAATCAGAAATCATAAACCTTGGATAGACCATACATTGAAGTACATACTATCGTCAACATGATATAAGAGTTTAGTGATATTTTGAGAAAACATTTGGATGCTTTTCGTCTTTGGTAGTTTATGATGTGTAAGGTACAATAAAATCCCATTTACCTTTTCCATCATTTTAGCTTTGCGTAGTTGATTCTAGTATACAATATAAATTGATTATTAAACCTGTAAACAGATTTACCAGATAATGACATGATTGAATATATTTACTTAACGTTTTTAAATTGTCATTTGTCAGTATAATAAGAGTCTCAGTGATATAGTAAACTATAAAAAAAGAACCCAAGTATTTATGTTTATTTATTGCAAAGCTTTACCTGGACTAGCATTTGTATTAAAAATCATATAGATGGTTTAAAATTTCATAATCTTATGTAGTTCCACAAATTATGCCATCTTGTACCTGGTCGGCCATCGGGTCTCATACAATGAAAATCGCAAATTAAGGTTTGAAAGATAATAACATTACATACTTATAATTTGTTTAATGTATTTTATCATACTACTATGATAGGTCTTCGTGGTACACCCTGGCTGCGATCAAATTAAATCATAAAAAGTTTATGTTATATCATTAGTTTGGTCTGTGGTAAGTTGCTCCAGATGTTGGTTGTGGTTTTTGGTGCATAATATAGATGGCATGATATGCTTTTGGTTACAGCTCTTAATAGCTGACAATGTGCAGCGGGAATTGATCGGTGATCGAGGTTACAATTCTTAGCGCTCTTATGTTTTGGTGATGTTATGTAGTTGGGACAACAATCGAACGGTTATAATATATATATATATAATTGTAAAAGTATAATACCCATTATAAAAAATATTATATATAATATATATTACTTAATATACTTTTACATTCATTTTTAATTTATGAGTTATTGACTAAATTTATTGAAGTTTTATAAATATTGATACAATTACTTAAATGAATTGTTCTTGTTTTTGAATTTTTAATGTAATTTAAAAGTTTAATATTTTTTGTAGTATCTATTTTATATCCATATATTAAATCATGAATGCTAACACAGATTTATCATCTTATTTATTATATTAATTGTATTATGTTCTTTCATTCTTACCTCTGTTATCTTGTATTAACATAATAAATCATATTGCATTGTTATAATTGCTTTATATATGAATTCTTTTTTATATTTTGTATTGATTGTTAATTTATAATTACATATAAATTTATCCAGACTTTTACTGTTCAACAGCCAATATTTATATACTTACCAATATAATTTTTTATTTATTAAAGTATTTGTAAATTTTGGGATAAGATGATAATCTATTTCTTATATGAACTATTGGTAATAGTTACCAACATCATTATAATCATTTTGCATAGAAATGTTATTATTTAATATAATTTTTTTAGAATTCAAAAGTACATTTTTAATACTTTAAGGATTATATCCATAATATTTATATAAATTAATAAATTGATTCTTTTATAAATCAGAAATAATTCAAACTCATATTATCCCAAAATTTACAATATACAAAAAATATACTTATTAGCATATAAATACTGAACAATCAAATACTAAATGTCTGGATAAATTAAAAGGTAATTATAAATTAAGAGATGACATAAAATTCATTAAAGGAATTGCACATAAAATTAATTGTGACTGTTGCAATATGATTTATTACAGTCATGCAAAAAAACAGTTAAAGATAAGAGCCAAAGAACCTAACAATGAAATTAATAGTTAAGATGATAAACCAGCTTTATACATTCATTACTTAGCATGTGGACATAAAATAGATGCTAAAAAATCTTAAACCTTCAAATTACATTAAGGATCCAAAAAGGGGAAAAAATAAAATATTTTATAATAAGTATAACTTAACTAGTTCAATACTGACCCCATCTAAAAATTTTTCGAATAAAATCTAGAGAATCTTACATTAAATACTTGTATGTATTGTTACTTTCTTTTTGCAATTCTTTTCTATATATTGTAACAGTCATATTTATATATGCACACAACAAAATCTAGTTTTAGTAAATTATCACAAGGATGATCATGATGAGGTTGTTGAGATCTCAAATCCAATCTCACCCCAAGTATTTTAACAATGCTCAGAGATTTACTACCTTACGATATATAAGGCTACACTCGTATTTCTTTAATTTGCATGCCAGCAGTAGCGCAAAGGTAGAACATGAGACTAAAATTTACTAAACTAACATATTCACAAAGTACAGCTATATAAAAATATGACCTACCGATATCAATAAATTTGGTTGTGATTCTTAAATAAATAATGAATAATTACTGATTGGTCGATGAGCAAAAAATGACACATTAAGCATTATTCCATTTTAACAAATTTTAATTTCAGCCATAATTTAAGAAAAAAAAAAACAATTTTAAATGAAGTATGTAAAGTTATCTCCCTTACAAGTAAGGATGATATTATGGGTTACAAGCTGTTTAACTTGAAGTATTTGTTATTACAATTTTGGACATTTATTAATTTTTTAATCTATGATTAACGATGCCTTAATTATGCTATGCTATAAAGTACAAAATTTGCTTTAGTTAGTTTACAGAAGTGATTATTATGAATTATAATCAATATTATCATTTTAATGAGCTACACATTTCTCTATATAGATAATAGATTTACTAAACTAGATTCAAGTTCAGATCAAAGCTAAAATGGAGGGTTGAAATGGTGGTTAGTAGTATGACTTCAGATTCTATGACATTTATACAAATATATAATCTGAGTCTGTGCAGCTCAAATGCAAACTTAATCATGAGATTTATTACTGGTTAATCAGTTCTCTTGGACTATACTACTTTCTGTAAATAAGAGACATTTAATCTGGGTGATCAACAGCTTACAAATATCATCTGGATTCTTGTGCTTCAGTTCTAAATAAAAATAATGGAATGGCCCTTAAAACCAAAGCCCATTTTAAAAGAAGAGCTGTCCAAACTAATGAAATGGGCTGATCATAAACCAAGCCCATTTAACATATGAAAATAACAGCAAGGAGTATAGTCCCTTAGGTGCTTCCTAAAAACACATTCACCCCACTGACACATCATTACATAACTAAAATTACTATAAAAACCTCTAGTTTTATTCCATGAAACCACAGTAAGCCCATTAATAAAATAGCATCTATAATTATGCTACTAAAGAAATATAATAAATCTAGTTTGTTAAGATATTTATGTAGGTATTTATAAGCATATTTGAGAACATTACAAAGTTAAATATTAATACTGTGCTGTATTTTACCACGTCTGCCAAATATTAATGAAATAGTTCTTTTTAAATCAAATCTATCTTTAAGCAGTTTTAATGGCTTAATTACATATATAGAATAAGTTTTATAGTTACTCTTTTTAGAAAGGAGTTTAGTATGTGTGTTAATATATGAATAATTAAACAAACACAAGTACATCTAATCATTTCTCACTAATTACATTAAATATTAGAAAACTCCATTCTGAATAAAACATAGCATAAACAAATGAATACATAATTCAATTAATATAGGCATAGACTTAATTTAGAGAAAAAGAAACAATAATAATAATTATTAGTATTGTTTCACATAAGTGAAAATTAGAATTTGACTTTAGTTTTGCTTAGTCAAAGTTAAGTAAAATTACATTTACTTTTAGTTTTAGAAATTAACATTTGGAAAGTTTAAATAATAGTTTAATAAAAGTTGTCATTTACATTAATTTAGTTAGCTTTAAGAGTTTAGGGTTTAATTTAAAGAATGCTTTTTGATCTGCAGAAATCCATTACTGATATAACTTCTACAGCTGATTTGCATGGTTGCTTGATTTGAGGCTGCTCTCTCATTTCTCCTGCAACTTGGGTTACTGGTGTTTATCTTGTAGATCAGTATTTGGAGCATAGATAACAAATCTATCACCCACTACTTGACAGTTCTCATCATGGAATTTTTTTTACACAACTTGTTAACAAAGAATACTGAATGAATAATTAATTAATAATAATAACACTTTCAAATGGCCAGGCTAAAGCTTATATACTGACCTCCCTTTTCTCCATCAGTTATAACTTGTTTACCATTTTTTTTTTTGGTTTTAGATTTGTTTTTCTCATTTACTTTGCAATAATTTTAGCAAAGCCAGGGAATCCTGCTGAGTTATCAATTTTTATTCTTCCTTTTTAAAGGTCGTTCTCTGATTTTAATCCAGGTTAATTAATTTAAATCTAATTTAATATCTATTTTTGCTTCCAACCTTTAATTAGATCAAAATCCAGTGAGTGGGATTAATTTTATTACATTATTTTTTTTACAATAAAACAAATCTAAAACTCGTAAACATCTTACTATATATGTATCGCATTTAACCAAAATTTATCTTTATACACAGAAATATAATAATTTCTATATTAACTTTATAATAAACTTTAAAATAAAATTTATAATGCTTTTAAATCTATAACATTATTTCTCTTCTGCATATATGTAGATTTTTGTTACATACACAGCAAGGTTTACATTTATTTAATAAATAATAATACATATGTGCATATATACTGATTTATCACACATGTATGGAAGAGTTGAACAATATATGCTATAATATATGCACCCACATGATTCTTATAATAATTAAGTTTAAATTTAACTGATATATACAGACTTGGGTATACAGTTAGAGAATTAAAGTATTACTATATAATATGGTAGGTGAAACAGAATGATTGATAGATCTGACTGTTTCAATATTACATAATTAATTTCTATTTTATTTCAATTTTAAAAGTTATTTAATATATTAAAAAATATACAAATAAATAGCTAAATAAAAAAGTTTTTACCAATAACAATGGTACAAGTGGCCATTGCAATGAAATATTATAGACCTAAATTTCATGTTATTAGGAAAGAATATACTTAGAATTAGATAATGTCTATGAAAGAAAAAAATCTAAATAAATTATTTATTGTTATTAAAATTTAAAAGAGTATTCTATTTACCATTTTGACAAAGCTATTTTTCAGTGAATGAGCAGTATTTTAAAAAAAATGTTGTCAAAGACAATCTTGTATTAGTGATGCAGTTTTTTGTTTAATACATTTTTTACAAAAACATTGCAGCATAATCATTAATTTGTAAACAAAATACATTTTTTCTTTTACAAATTATGAATTGTACTTCAGGCTAAAACAGTATGTAATAGTCAATCAAAAATTAGCCACCTTCTTCATAACTCAACTGTAATAATAGAAGGTACTGTCAGTCATACAAAAAAAACTCCGTATAATACTGACCTCTTCAGGGTCTTTTTAAAAAATTTATGTGTAAAATGTAGTTGCAAAAAAGGAAACTACAATCCATGGCCCCATGTAGTATAAGTTTAGAAACATTCTTAAAATATGTAGAAAAAATATCAATCACAGCACCATTGTGTTGCCTAAATGTCAAAAATCTATGTAGTGTTAAAGTTTTAAATATTTATAACTTCAATAAATTTAATTAACAAGTGATTATTTAAAAATGCAAAGAAAATGATAGAAACTAATATATATATATATATTAGTTTCTATCATTTTCTTTATATATATATTGATTAATATTTATATATATATATATATATATATATATATATAAATTATTAATCAATGTCTGTATTTCAATTATAATAAAATATATATAATTATTCAAAACAATACAATAATTAATACAGTAAAACAATATTTTAAAAAAACAAATATAATAGAAGTACTTTCAACTATCTATGTAGTCGTTATCAACTAGACTCAAATTGTATTAGAAAAAACCGTTACAAATGTAAACAAAAAGTAATACATCATACATCAATTTTCCCACAATTCATTAATTTTTACATTGGCGGCCTGTCTGTTTATCAAATGTTGCTTTTCACTTTTTATTAACATAGCTTCTTTAATTTTGCGTTTATTATTATTTCTTTCAATACACAAAATCTTAACTTTATCAAAATCAAAATCAAAAACATAATTACATGTTACATTATGATCAAAAAATACTGATGGTGATACATCATCATTTCTAACATTCTCTTGTCTTGATTTTTGTACTCGTTTGTATAACAACAAATGCTCCTTTGATCTTTTCTCCAATGTACATCGAGATTCCCCAATATATGCCTTTCCACAAAGGCATATATTGGGGAATCTCGATGTACATTGGAGAAAAGATCAAAGGAGCATTTGTTGTTGTTTGTGGAAAGGCATATATTGGGGAATCTTGATGTACATTGGAGAAAAGATCAAAGGAGCATTTGTTGTTATATAAACGAGTACAAAAATCAAGACAAGAGAATGTTAGAAATGATGATGTATCACCATCAGTATTTTTCGATCATAATGTAACATGTAATTATGGTTTTGATTTTGATAAAGTTAAGATTTTGTGTATTGAAAGAAATAATAATAAACGCAAAATTAAAGAAGCCATATTAATAAAAAGTGAAAAGCAACATTTGATAAACAGACAGGCTGCCAATGTAACAAATTAATGAATTGTGGGAAAATTGATGTATGACGCATTACTTTTTGTTTACATTTGTAACGTTTTTTCTAATACAATTTGAATCTAGTTGATAACGACTACATAGATAGTTGAAAGTACTTCTATTATATTTGTTTTTTTAAAATATTGTTTTACTGTATTAATTATTGTATTGTTTTTAATAATTATATATATATACAGTTGTATAGTGTATGTATTATTTATTCTGTATATTGTTATATTATATAAACAATTATTTAAACTATGCTGAATCTCTATGTGAAAAAAAATCTATTTTATTTGGTTATTGTTATTTTACTTTCATTATAAAACAATAGATGGTGTTCTCCCTGAAATAATTGGTTAATATTAAAATAGAGGTTTAACATTGGAAAAGGGCTCAAATCAATGTTTCAAAAAGACTTCTTAAGTGTGGAATTATTATTAATACATATATAATATATAATTTCTTTTTATTATTTTTTATATTTTATATGAAAAAGCATCACAACAGGCTTCATTAAATATATATATATATATAGCATGAATTGGGTTGATCAATATATGTATTAACTTTGGGTTTGTCATATTATCATTTCTAAAAAATATATTCTTTTATTTATTGATTAATTTTATTAAATAATTTCTGAAATAATTTTTTTCTGATGTCTTTATTCTGCTACCTATTTTGTTTGTGAATTACCTATGTTTGGGACTGATTTCATCATAGATTTAAGTCTTAAGATATTTGTAGGTTATCAGAGTTTAATAATAGAACAAATTAAGATCTATATATTTATATTGTTCATAGTCTCTAGAATCCTTGCAATTCTAAAAAATGTTTTGGCATAACAGTATTTGTAATATATATTGTGATGGTTCAAGTTAATGTGTAAATAACTTACATGATTAGTAGCAGGCACCACCAGACTGAATCCTGGAAGCAGACTCAAAAAATAGTCTCATTAATCATTTTA
Organism: Epiperipatus broadwayi; assembly: GCA_028023455.1. Classification (NCBI taxonomy): domain Eukaryota; kingdom Metazoa; phylum Onychophora; class Udeonychophora; order Euonychophora; family Peripatidae; genus Epiperipatus; species Epiperipatus broadwayi. Next base: position 2,472,959 of record JAQFVV010000061.1, on the reverse strand, counting down.
AATTAGCTAGTCTTAATTTGTTTTAATAGCAATCATATACATCACAATAAACTAATTGTTTTCCTTTGAAATGGAATGAACTACTAATCATAGAGGGTTAAATATTATGATAATTAACTAAATAATTTGAAATAATAATTAACTTTAAATATTAATTTTAAAAACTTTATTAATTCTAACTTTTAATACAATCCAATGGCATTATTAGATCCATATTTTAATTCTCTACCCAAATTACTCCCATTCTTCACTTAAACCCTTTTACAATCAATTATTACAAAATGCAAATCCAACTCTAAATAAACATTATGTGTAGCATGACATATAACATTCCCAAGAGGTATATGTGAACTTCCCAGAATAACAGTCAATTGGCAATATAAAAAGGAAATATATCAGATAACACCAGAGCATAATTAATCTAACATAGAAATTAAATGACTTAACTATGCTAACAAGATCCATCTCTGTTATGAAAAAAGTGGCCTGGGGGCACATATCAAAATAGTATTGATTAATAATAACAAATCTCTCTAACAGAGCTTATTTAGAAAAGTAGCAAATCTATAAGAGATCTTTAATATAACACTACAAAATAACTGTCTTCTAATCTGTCTTGAGGGATAAATCAAATCTTACTCCACTGAACTGTATAATGATTAAATAAGAATAAAAACCAATTACATGATAAATATGAAAAAAATAAACAAATTCCATATATACAGAATAGTGAATTGTATAATACTTATAAGGTACAACTTATTTATGTGATATACTTCGTTTTTAAACTATTTCACTGACAGTCTTATTTTAAAAAAATGATGAGTTTATAAGATAGTTCATATTTACCCTATCCTAAAATTGAGTTTTTGTTCATTTGGTGAAGTCCAACACACACAATAAGCGTTGAATCTCATGACTTTATATATTTATTTGGTCAGCATTCAAATTATTCACTGGAACAGGGGTGTGCACTTAATGGTAATCTGTAATTACATGAGAGTTATTAATTTTAAAAGGTCACACTACACACTCATACAATTTTCTGACTAGCTCACTGATAGTTTTCATCTTTTCTGGGCATTGGATGCAGAGCTATGCTTCTGCAGATGTAGAGCCAGCCTTAGAAAAAACATTCCCTGGGGATAATTATGGATGATCTAGCCAGAAAACATGGTGAAGCCTCTTGAAACAAGGTAAAAGAGAAAAATAATAACCCTTGAAAACACAGTTTCATTTTAGGTCATTCCAAATATTCCCCTCTCCCAATCACCTTCTTTCACTTGGAATTTTCTTATTAAACTTACACTTTAGCTCCCATTTTAAGAATCTATATAATAGGCATCCAGCAAGAAAATACTTTCTTTTATTATTTTGCCTCCAGGTCTAATTTTTTTGTCTGGGTTTATTCAAATTATAGATAAATTTTTAATTGCAATTAAGTCATTTAATTTTATAAAATTTCTTACATTCTTTATTTAAATTAGATTTTTAAACTGAAACCTATCACCCCCCCCCCCCATTAACATACCAAAAGTATAATTAAAATAATTTCAAATAGACCTTGATATATATATATATATATATATAGTGTTATCTACGACATTTTATCTATTAATGGAATAAATTTTATATACAAGCGTAATAAAACGATATAAATAAAAATATCTACTATTCTATTATGAAACCTCTATGTATATGATTATGTATGTGTGTAGATATCCAAATGAGTTTCTATGGAATTATTTGGATAGGGTTAAAATGATAAAACTAGCCTTAAAGTTTACTAACTTCATAGAATTTACAACTAGTTTAGAGATAGTCAATAGACTCAAAGTATCAAATGGCCCAGAGAATTTGTGATGATTAGCATTAATACAATGATGCAACATTTTGATTTACAATTGTTATTGTAATTTTAGCAGTTAAATACATGCAAGTTAATGGCTTTTGTAACATTATGCCCCTAGTTTAAAATTGGCTAAATGACGATTTGCTTAGGTATTATGCTATGCCATTATATATTCAGTAACAAGTGTTGACTCTTCATAATTATTGCTACTGATGCTATATTTAAAACTTATATTTAATGTAGATGCTGTTTTTTTTGGATCGTTTAATATTCTGGGTACAAATAGAAATGCTTTAGTTGATGACTATTTAAAGCTTTTGCCGATCATTTTCATCACATTATTATATCATTCATACACCTCATTGCAAATAGCACAATCAAAGCAACATTCACTTTGACTTAAATAGTGCTTCATTTTACAACTCATGTATGACATTATAACACAGAAAATTACTTTTCCACTTTTGAATCAATTAGTAATCTGTGTGTATGGTATCTGTTATATAGTTTTCTTTACTTTTGATTTTAACTTGATTTCAAAACCAGTAATATCTACTCAACACTTCTTTATCAGTTCTCTAGAAATTTATTTTACAATAAAAAAAGGAGAAAAGTCATATGCTGTTGTTGATAAACATCTTATTGATGATAAACATTTTACTTCTGTCTTGTGTTGTTAGCCGAGAGGTATCGCAGCCGCCATGCAAGCAAGTAGTTGGTTGCAGACGGATGTGGGTTCGCGTCCCGGCCGATGCTATGACATATGAAAAAAAAAAAAAACATTTTACTTCTACTTTTAAACCAGTTTGTCAAATGAGTTAATTATTTCATTTTCTTAAAATAGTACGCTGATTTGTTTACAAAAGATATAATTTTTTATGAATAACAATACTTTTTATAAAAATATACATTTTAAGCATTCACCCTTTAACATAATTATTAATAAATCAACTATTTTTGGTGGTTATCAACACTATAAATTATTATCTTGATCTTAATGTCCAAAAATATTTAATTACATAAAACAAAATGTACATATATTTATGCTTATTTATTTCCTGTTGAGTTTTTAAAGTGAATTTTATGCAAGGATAAATATGTTTAGCAAACCTTCTTCTCGTTACCCGACACAGACTAAAATTTTAATAAACTCTATTAATCAACATACGGACTTCTGAAAACTTTCTTGTTTGTACATTTCCTTCATTCATCAAGTATTTCATTTATAACTATGGCATTATAGCACTAATATTCCTAGTTCTATCTATTTTATTTAACCTTGTTGATTTGCCTAATCTTACACCATTTTACTGGGTTTTTTTCCACATTGGTATTGTCAATATATTTTCAACAATCCCACTATATAATATTTACTAAGGCTATAAACCTCAAGAGTGCGCACGTAAAACTGCGAAGGTAGGGACCTCTACAGGTCTTAACCACAAGCTTACGCTTTGGAAGAAAAGAGCAAAGTAGGTAGAGATGACAGGACGGAAAGGGGGGAGATACATAGGGAGATACATAAATGGTGTTTTGTAGTAATCACTTAATTGTTTTTATAAACGATTACGATAGTAATTAAAAAACAAATACCTTTTTTATTAAATAATGTTTTTATGTAGTCAAAGGTCATAAAAGTAGAGCACATTATTTATATCTTAATTGGTTTCCTTTTCACAATATTTTATTTTTCTTCAATTAAGTTTGGACCAAAACTTTTGCTCACATAGAATGCTATTCTTTTAATTTGGCACGCTATTTATTGCAATCCACAGTGTCATTATTTTAGAACAGGTTCCATCATCTGATTAAGCCTACGACATTTGGTTAAAAAAGTAGAGATAAACAGATGCAGAATTAAGAGAACTAATTTACATTTTCGCCATTAGTAGAGGTTTAACATTTGTGAGATTTTTTTTTTTTTTTTGCATGTTGGATAGCAAACTCATTACTACTTTTAAGAGTGAAAAAGTAATGACATCTTTTTTTTTTACTTAAGCAAGTACGGCCACAAAACAAAACAAAAAGTAGTTGCACAGTAAATAGAAATAAATAAAAACATCATAAATCTTAATCTATTCCACGTGCAAATTTAAGGTTAAATGATATACAACTAATGATTAATCACCGTCGAAATAATGAAAAAGTGAATATTAATCAACAAAATAGTCGAGCAGATTGTGAATGTTATAAAAATCCCGAAACTGAGGCGATATAAAACTAAACATTTATCCACACTTCTATACAAACACTGGATATTATAGTACTTATTAATTTAAATAACTAGAAATAATATATATATATATTTATTTTATTTGTTGTCATTTATTTGACAAATTGTCAAAGTTCTCTCCATTTTAGAAAAAAAGCATTTTTTTCCATTCTATTAATTTAAATTGATTCAGTCTGATTTTGTAAATATAAGAATTTGAACAAATAAATACTGACACATATACACATCTATATATAACCAATTATATTTAAAGATCTTTAGCACATTCATTATTTATGTTTTTAAATATATATCATGATTATTTTGAATAGCAACCTGTCTTTTCCCAATGACCTAAATGTTTAAATATATGATTTTTTTTTTATAAGAAGAAAACCCAATTTATATTTATGAATTATGAATGCAAATTGTTGATTTTGAAGTGTTAATAAATTCACAGTTACTGCATATATATATATATATATATATATATATATATATATATATATATATATATATATATATATATATATATATATAATAGTAATGGAATGAATAATGGTTGAATGAAACTGCTTATAGATATATTTACTAATAAACATATGGAACAACTAAGTCTGAAGCAGATTAAACCATTAAACATCGCATGATCAACATTTCTTATGCTTGCTCAAGCTGCTAAAACAGGCAAAACTCTCCATACAGTAGTGCTACCCAGTGCAAGCCAGAGTAATCAATGAATGCAAGAAGATTTGTGCATAAAATCACTATCTAGTGCTTACTCATCCAATATCTCCAGAATAATTTTATAGTTAAGTAGAAGTGAATGCTGGAGGGTTGCATTAAATCCTAAGATCTAGGTGTAGTGCTCTCAGATACAAGGCTCCTCACTGATGAAAGCCACAAGCTAAAAATTGGTCTGGGGATATTGGATGAGTAGGCACTAGATAGGGATCTTATGTGCAAATCTTGTTGCATACATTGATTAATCTGGCTTGCACTGAGTGAGACTACTGTATAAAGAGTTTTGCCTGTTCTGAAGCAGATTTTTAAATAAAATATTTAATGCTTCTTTTTTATATAAATGCCCATTTTATCTGATTCCTAATAAAGTAATAAATCAAGCTTATTATATTTCATGTTTGAATAAATAATATAAACAGATAAATGTTTTTAATATAAAATAAAAATAACTCCCTGTATGATTTCATGCAGTCATCAAATGTTAGTTTCCAGAATTCAAGATTCATAGATCATGATCCAGTTCTATTACTTTCAGTTCTGAAACTTCTTCATAAACTCCTATGTAATATACCATTTGATTTATTTTGCCTCCATGATTAAGGGCAGAGTCAGAATGGAAGAGGTCAATTAATTGTAATGCAGCTCTTTTATTCCTGTATGAACTTCTTATGAATACCCGAGTAATAAATGTTTCAATTACTGTTTTTAGAGTAGAAAACCTTGAAAATTTAAAGTGTTGTGGCCCTACTCTGATACTTTTGGTGTTCATATTATGTATAAATATCCAAACAATAAACTTCATTATTATACAATAATAACTAATAATACTATACCTACTCTTAGCAAATTTATTCAATAAATAAGTTTATTAGACAAAATGCTCAAGATTTAAAAAAGATAATTAAAATCATATATAATAAGTTTTATTAATTTTTTTAAAAAAATATTATCTTTAAAACTTTATTTACTTAATTGATTTTTAAAATGTAAATAGTATTATAATGGTATTTTATCTCTGAGATTAAAATCAAAAAATAGTATGGTATTTCCTATCAATTGCCTGATAGTTTTAAACTAAAATATTAGTTGAGTTTTCTTAAAGACAAAATCAATGTCTCTGTATGAATAAACTTTTTAAAGCATATATTTAAATCATATAAGACAAAACAATATTTTGGCCCTTATTTCCAGGAGACTGTAAAATCACTAGCCACAGCAGAAATTGGTGGCTAAAAGCAGAGGGTGACAAGAATTCCTTCATTGCAGATTAATATTAGCATTTAATGATCACCTTTTATTAGATATTTACAACTGTAAAGCAATTTCAAATGAAGGAAAATTTCACGAATAATAAGAATTATGTAATATTAAATGGAATATTGTTGGATTTTGTGATGTTAGAAAAAAGAATGAAGACACATTTTAAAAAGTGAAAATGGACTTCACTACAAAGGCATTAATATTGGGAGTATAAGTGGACTGTGATTTATTATAAATAGAAAGTGTTGGTATATCAGACAGAATAGAAAGATTAATTGTACAATATAATGAAAGATGCCAGAAGCAGATAATTCAGAATTATGCCCAACAATTTTTCATTGTGATAAAGAAATACAGGTTTTTATTTTGGTGTACAAAATATTTTGATAAGATTAAACAACATTTTAAAATTGTAATGAGAGGCTTTAATGCTGGAACTGGTAAATAATTGAAAAGATGGAAGTGTTGTTGGGTAAATTTGTAATGATGATAAAAATAAAAGAGAACTCAGATTGTGAAGTTCTCAGAAAAAAAAAGACTTTCTATTATAAATTATTTTTTTGAAAAAATATTAAGTGGAAATGGATGTGAAAGTATCCAAATGAAGTTAAAGCAGAATTTGATTTTAGCTAACAGAAAATATGTATTTAAAGATTTTAATTTCATCATTAGATTGAAAAAAGGAAGTGATCATCCATGAATGAGATGTAAGATATTTGTTAATGCCAAACTAGAGAGATAAAAGCTTTAAAAAATAATATTTATAGTTGATAATCCTAAGCTTGAGATATATTTTATTGAATTTAAAATAGAATTTTCAAATTGTTTTAAAATAACAGATTTTGAAGATGGCTTACTGTGTAAAAGATAGTTAGTACAAAAAAAGCAGCAATTTTCTTATAAATTTTTCAAAACAAAGTATGAAAAAAAAAAGGAATATGTAAATATATGTAAATGACCCATTAAAAAGAATGAAATATATAGGGTTTTATAAAATGATACAAAAGAGTGTAAATAATAATATATAAAAATATAAAACAAAACAACACTCTCCATATAGTAGTGCCATCTTGTGCTAACAAGAGCAATCAATGGATGCCAGAAGGCTTGTGCATAAAATCCCTATCTAGTGCCTACTCATCCAACATCCCCAGACTAGTTTCTGGCTTGTGGCCTTCATCAGTGAGGAGCCTTGGATCTGAGAGCACTGCACCTAGATCTTAGGATCTAATGCAACCCTCCAGCACCCACCTTTTAACTCTATTTAACTACAAAACTATGAGAATGAAATTGAAAACACTATTAATATTTTCAATCCAAGCTCAATAGCTTATATAGTCATATGGGTCTGAACTCAATTCAGTACCCATACATTTTGGTGTCTTTGGCTCTTTAACAACCATAGCCACCACTATCCTATTAGGCAGGATTGGTGTTAAACCACTAAACATCACATGATCACTATCTCATACTAGCACAATAATTGTTATTAAACAATTCAAAACAAAACAACACTCTCCATATAGTAGTGCCATCTTGTGCTAACAAGAGCAATCAATGGATGCCAGAAGGCTTGTGCATAGTGTTGTTTTGTTTTGAATTGTTTAATAACAATTATTGTGCTAGTATGAGATAGTGATCATGTGATATAAAAATATAATTGTGACTTAACAAGAAAATCTATAAAAGTAAGTAAAAGTGTCAAAAGTGTAAATGAATATCTTGGTATTGATTAGAAAACTTATAACTTCAAAAAAAAAAAAAAGAAAAAATGGAATTGCTACTGAAAAGAGTGATAACATCAGTTATATAAATATTTATATAGTAATAAAAAATATTCCCTACAATTATTCTAAATTCTGAAATACTCAGCATTGTAAATGAAGAAGTGAAACTTGCAATTAATTTTATGAAGAAAGGAAAAACTCCAGAAGTAAATAAATTATCATGAATATTTAAAAAAAAAGAGGCAAAGAAATAGAAAAACTGTTGGCAAGTGTTTAAATGAAAAAAAAACAACATACCAGTTGATTGAAAAAATGTAATAATAATATTGATTTTTAAGAAGATATTAGAATTTACAGATGTATCAGTATTATATCAGTTTTGTACAAAGTTTTTTTCAAAATAAAGAACAACTCATCTAATAGAAAACTGTGAAGTAAAGCAATCAAAAGAACACACTCTATTTAAAAGTGTTTTTAGCGCAGTAATCACATCCAAGCATTGAGAGACCTTATATAAAGAATGAGTAAATATGAAGTACCATTATGCTTAGGATGTGTAGGTTATTAAAAGACATTTGCTTCTGTAAGCATTTATATAGTGATTAAAATATTGGATCATCAAGATATACATATAGTATAGTGTTATATTCTAAAGCAATGGTCTTCAACCACTGGTCTACACTAGACTGGCAAAAAAGTTTGTAATAACAAAATAATAAGATTTTAAACTTTTAATTAATATAAACAATTTTTATTTATTTTTTCATTGCATTTTACCTGATTAAAAAAAAAAAAACAGAACAAAATCAAAATCTAATCAATTATACATAAATTAATTTGTTTTTTCTATTTATCACAGATGTTTATGGGGGGGGGGTAGAAAAAAGTTTTTTATTATACAAACTCCAGTTGTCTTTTGATAGCCAATCATGGCCACTTGTCAGCATTGTTAAAACAATAAAATGTAATGTGACTTTTTTTGATCTCTTAAATTTTTTTACTCTCTCTATTAATATTTCATTTTTAGTGTTTTTTTTGGCTATACGACAATTTTTTTTTTTTTTTGGCTTTAACTTTTATTTTTGAAATCAATTTTTATTAATTTTTTTAAAAATAAAAACCAAAAAATAAGTTCTGTCTCTAACTTTTACAAAGTATTTCTCAATACAACCCCACCATCCCAAAATAAAGTAAGATCAAAACTTTTGACATTTTCAAGTTTCAGTTTTTCTTTTGTTTAAAAATACGGCCACTTTTTTTAGCCTATAAGGCGATATTTTTTTTGCCTTTATTTGTATACTGCTGATATAATAAAACTTTTATTTTTAAAACCAATTTTTATTACCTTTTTAAAAAAGAAAAACAACCAAAAAATTTTTGTCTCTAATTTTTACAAAGTATTTCTCAATTCACCCCCCCCCCCCCAATTAAAATAAGATCAAAACTTTTGACTTTTTCAAGTTTCATTTTTTTTTTTGTTTAAAAATACACCCACTTTTTTTTTGGCCTCTAAGGTGATATTTTTTTTGGCTTTATTTGTATACTGCTAAATTGTTAAAATACTAAAACTTTTATTTTTAAAACCAATTTCTATTACCTTTTTTTAAAAATAAAAACAAACAAAAATAACTTTGGTCTCTATCTTTTGTCTCGGTGATGACAAAGTATTTCTCAAACCCATCCCCCCAAAAAAAAATTAAAATAAGATCAAAACTTTTGACTTTTTCAACATTCAAGTGACTAACATTTTATTCTTGCATGTTTTAACAATGAAATAATAAATGTAAAATGCAAGCACATTAATGAGAATGATTGTTATTGTACTGTTTTCTGTAGCAGTATGACTGCACAACTCGAAAAAGAGTTCAGCATCTGAAGGTAAGCAACACCATTACTGTACACAATAACCAGTATGCTGTTTTGGTCAGTTCTAACAATTATGATTATCTAAGGCTAAGCAGGTTACATCTTTAAAAAAATTTATCTGTAAACCTCTGCTAGTACATGAAATATTATCATTATTTTTGCCGGTCCGCAGGTGTGAAAAGGTTGAAGATCACTGTTCTAAAACATATTTATTATAATGCAACAGCAGTGACTTGATTACATGATGGTACTAAGAAGAATAGCACAGACCATGTAAGAAGTGCTTTTATATCAGCAAAAGTTTTTATAGCAGGTTTTCAATAAGTATTTTGTAGATTAATATAAAAACTTAAGGAAAAAAGTTAAATGGAAATTATTTAAATCATTTACATTTTTGTAGTTGATGTGGTTTTTTTGTAAATATTGCTTCAGGTTTCAGGAAAAATAGCAAGAGTTATTAAACAAAAGTAATAAAGTAGGATTTAAAAAAAAAGAAAATATAGATTGATATTCATAAAATAAAATAAAAAGATTAAAAATAATATATATATGTTGGCCAGATTATGAATACAAATGGGAACATAATGGATAAAATTAATCATAGAATTAAACTTTAAAGAGTGCTTTTTGATTAAAAAATAACAATAATAAAAGAAAATATATTAGGAAAAAATATTTTAATATATATGTTTCACCAGTTCTTACTTATGAATTTGAGGATCAGAAACTTAATTGAAGAGCAATACAAAAATTCCATACCATTCATTGAAGTATGGAGAGATATATGTTAAGAATAACAAGAAGAAATGAAAAATAAGAAGCATATATCAATAACACTAATAAAAGAATTCAAAAGATGCAAATTGAACTGTAATGATCATATTGCTAGATGATATATGAATAGGTGAACAGTTTAAAGTCTTAAATCACATTCAAGAAGCCCATATGTGAGATGAATGGATTAAATATAAATGTTCACTAGTATGAATAGGACAAATTTTAAGAGACCTTCATTTTGCAGTAGATTAGTAATTGTTCAAAATAAGATGATTCTTTCATTTCCCCCTCATTATATATATATATATATATATATATATATATATATATATATATATATATATATATATAAGTATATGCAATATAAATAATCATTTCGCCAGTAAGTATATTTAATATTTAAATTTTTGCATTAATGTTTATACTTATACTGTAAAGTAAATGAATTTTTAATTTTTTATAAACAACCAAATACATTTTCTATGTTGAACAATATAATCATGGTAAAGCCATTCAGGTTAATAATTTCTATAGTGGTGTACTTGACTAGTTATTAAACATTAAAAATTTATTTATTTTGCTATAAAAGCATAAATATTAATACTTGAATGTGAATATTATTTATATGCATATAAAGATTTTTGAAGAAAATCATGATGCAAATGTATAGATTTCTGCCTACCTTGTCTACAAATAGTATTTGAATATGACCAAGTAAGATTTTTCAGATGTTTATGTATTTTTATGTAAAATAGTTACCCCATAGCCAATCCAATTATATGGATAGCTAGCCTTCTTTACTTTTTAGCAAGAGGGTAATTCAAGGATGAAAAAATGTTCAAATTATCATTATCCAGCGATATGCAAGCCTGATGATACTGGTTTTCACTCACAATTTTCCTATGATTAATCAAAATCCTCGTCTTGCAGTGGGATAGGTAATTAATAAGGCAGTTTTAAATTTTGTTTATAAAGATCCTTTACTGATAAGGAAATTATCTTATGTTGTTTTTTTTTTTTTTTCATTTTTTTTCTTCTAAATTCATTAATAAATCTGCGTTTTCTTCTTTTATCATTATAAATGATGGGGATAATTTAGTATCACTTAAATTAGAATCTCTAATTATTAAAAAAATCTACTTAAAATAAATATTTTTGTCATATTTTATTCTACACTAAACTTTTTTTATACTAGCATTGTAAAAATAAAGTATTAAAATCATCTGATTGCTATAAGATATACAATCTAAGCGGCTAAGAGTATAATTTTATAATGTCCTATGAATATCTACATGTGATGTAATAATTTATATAAATAATCTTTCGGAAAAAGATAAAATATAATAATCATATATATAGGTATATACTTTTAATAGAAGAAAATATATTTTTATTGTTTTCCACAATAAAAAAATCAAATATAATTATACTTTGAAACAAAATATTCAAATTATATTTCAGATATAAAAATTGGAATATTATATATAATGAGCATGCCAATAGCTCTTAAAAAGCTCTTCAGAATATTCCTATTTTCAGACTGGTTTCTAATTCTGGCTGTCGTTAGTGAGGCACTAGGATATTCCAGTATTCACTATAAGTGTGCTATTAAGAACAAAGAAAATAAAAAAAGATGTTAATACTTAATGGGAAAAGTACTCAGAAAAAAAGAAGCTGGCTAAAAATAGATAATTATAGCGAGAGAATGAAATTGAATAGTAAAATGTTAGAAGATATTAATAAAAGTGAAAGAAGTGGGAGTAAAAAAAATTGGAAATACATTAAATGGAGGAATGTAGGAGAGAGCAAATTAGTATTATTAGATGATGAGGGAATAGAGTGTAGCCTTAGAGAAGAATTAGAGATAGTCTTAAACAAGTATGTAATGGATATAGAAAAGATGTTAGATGTGAAGGACAGAGTGATAGCAAACATGAGAGCATATAGTAATGGGAATATATGATTTAAAGAAAATGAACGGAATGAGGCAAGTATGAAATTGAAAACTGGAAGATTTGGATGGATGGGCAGTAGAGATGGTAATGAATTGAGGACAGAAGGCAAAATTAAAAGTATTATCATGTTTTAATTAGATGGGACAGAAGAGAGATTTTCCACATAGTTGGAGTAATACAAGAGTAAAGCTATTATTTAAAAGGAAGGGTAAAGATCATAAAAAATTAAACAATTATAGACTGATAGCCATAACTTCAGTGCTATATAAAGTTTTTTTCATATATGGTAGTTGGAAGGGTTGCAAACTGGATGAAAGAAAATAATATAGTGGGAGAAATGCAAGGAGATTTTCTATCAGATATGCATATAGGAGCTAGTTTATTTGTAGTTACACAACTTATAGATATAGTAGAAATACAGATAGACAGTTATGGAGCAGATTATAATTATTATTATCTAGTTTAATGGCCTATATTCACCACATAAAGATTGATGGTTTTAGAGATTATACCATCTTGTCTATGGTCAGTCAACAGAACCTTAAACAAAAAAAAGTGTAAATTAAGCTCATAGTGTGGTATTGCAAAACAGTCATCTAAAGAATAATTATAAATTATAAATTATGATTTGAGAATGCTGTTTGAAATCCAGTGATTAAGGAAAATTATCATTAATTAAAAGAATAATACAGTTTATTTAGATAACTTGACATATCTTTTAAGTAATGCTGTGATTAGCCTTTGTGGTATACCCTGGATGTGACCAGATCATATGGTAATAGCTTTGTATTGCATCGTGAACTTAGACTGTCACAATTCGGGGTAAGGGTTTTTCAGTTACAATATATATATATATATATATATATATATATATATATATATATATATATATATTATAATGATCAAAATGAAAGTGAAGATTGAATCTAACCACAAACTATGATATCTACTCTATGGGGCACCATCTAGGCATTTAAACCTAGAAAAATTTATAGAGTAGGCAGATACGCGCTGTTAAGATTCCACTTTATTTAAATATTCAGATCGTTAGCCCAAGTCACTAGCTCAGTGGAGATGCAGAGATAAAAATCTATATCTTAATTTATATCTTAAATATAAATAAATAAAAGCCACTGCCAGAAATTAACACATAAAAATATTTATTTACGCACATATAAAATAACATTTAAATTTTGAGGAATAAATTCAACATTTTAGATTTTTCTATTAATCTTTAGTTTTACATTTAAGTAAATTACAACCATGAGTTTAATATTTATTTAGTGAGTCGATTATAAATAGACTACATAGATCTGCATTTGAAAAGTAAATATTCTTCCCAGATTTAACCTTAGGCAACAAATTTCGCAATCAAACTGGCGCCAATCCATCTGATACATTTATGTATTCAATGTAGCATGAAAATATGACAACACAAAATACTATACTGTCAGGAATGTACATCTGATCAGTAAGTAGAATTAGAGAAGACATTGTCTCTCCATCAACAGGAATGTTACATCTGTTGGCGAGTAGAACAATAAACATAAAACTTCATAGGAATGGACTGCGGTCCTTTGCCATCTTACACACCCATCCATAGGCAAACAGAAGGTGTTTGGCATATATATATAATCCTGCCCATAGTGGATCTCATACTACATCTACAATTACACAAATATATCCAATCCATTGAACCAATTCAACTACGAAATGAATAACCTAAGATTACCCTCCCTTAATATAACTTTACAAAACTATATAGCCATTCATGCCCGACTTAAATTTAACATTTAAATATGTTTGCACAGATTATTTTTATACAATTTGTTTTATAATGTCGAGTATAGATCGGCTGCACAGATTCCACGGTCAAAAACATTCCAAATTAAACACAACCGATCCAAGTACCAAGTCAATCGATAATGTCAATTGCTGAGGGAATACAGGAGACCCTTTGGTGTTCATCATAAGACACCGCAGTAACATCGTTGACTTATATATTCTAATCGACTGTGAAAACCACAACATAATCAACCACTAACGAATCTCTGCAATGTCTATACCCAACTTAAATGTAATGCATTTAATAATTTCTACAATAAATATTACTACAAATAATAATAATAAAATGGAAATGATTTTAGCAAAACTTAACTATATAAATTTAAACAATCAATTATTAATTTGAAAATCAAATAAGAGTTCATTTTAAAATTTAAATTAGCTGAATCTTTAAAAAAAACATTGACGAAAGTTCTTAATTACTTTTTTTTGTTGTTGTTAATTTGTAAAGTTCATAGCTCATGGTAGAAGAGTCCAGGTTTCTGCTTTTTATTCCCGCGATGCCTCCATCGGAAGATAATGTTCTGGAGATGGCAATAGCTGGTTCAAGGTATCACAGTCTTTTCATTTTTTTTTTTTTGAAATAGAGAGTGTGGTATGTGCGTCCTACCACATCTCTCAAACACAAAATGCTGGAACTGTCAGAAAAAACTGTATTTCCCTTTTTATATCATCCACACGGATTCAATCAACAAAACGTCACTAATCCATCACTTTCATTAGGATCTGAGCCAAGTCTTAGTGCTTCCATTGGTCAAGCTAATTTCTCTTTATTTTCTTATCTATCTTTCATCAGATCATTTTAATTATACAAGAGCCCAAGGCTAGCTTGCTTTTCAAACAATTTATAAACAATCATTTCCATTTACAAATTACAAGAATTAATTAATACCTGTTTTTATTTTTAAATCTTGTACTCTTTTTTATAAAAAAGTATGTTCAAATACTTATTTATTTGTTTTTTAAAAAAAAATATTTTTAAAGTTTGGCATCTGTGCGAATGTATATACGTTTAACAACATTTTAATTTTAGCGTTTAGTTTTTTACTTTTATTTGCGAACTTTTAAGTTTTTATTTTAAATTAATGTAACAACATATTTATATATCGTTACAATATATATATATATATATTCTAACCTAATAAAAAAAAATGTCTTCATAAATGATTAAATCACTTTGGAAAGCCCAAACGCTTCCTTCTATGATTCGGGTAGCAAACCCTATATTTTTATCTAATATAGCTTGACATTTGGTTAGTTATAATAATTCAGCTACAGCGATATGCAGTTCAGACAGAGATAGAATTAAAAAAAATTATCATTAATAAAATAAATTTAAAAGGAAAATTTAGAATAACTAACATTCTTTCTCTATCCAAAACACATTCTCTGAGCTGTAAGTACTTGCACTGTTCGACAATGATGATGATGATTTCATGTCATTGTTAATATTACAGACTAAAATAAAACATTCATTAATTTGCCAATATGCTCTCAATATTTTATTATTATACAATTAGACGTTTCAATCTCTTAAGCCATGCCACGCTTGTAATGTTGATCATAATTGATCAATTCTTAATGTAAGAGCACTTATAATAATGACACTAATCTCAGGGTTCTCTGTTATTTTTAAAGAAAAATGCTCGGCAGTATTGTGTTGTCGCATATGACTGACATTCTGGTCAGCTATAGGAAACATTTTCCTTATTTAAATTACAGGTGTCTTCATCCACATATCAACTATTATAATATTTAACGAGATGATAACCATATTCAATAACAACGCATAATTTTGAATAATACAGCGATTTAATCCAGAATCTCAGTCGGAATGATGAAAAGACAAGGGTGCTTTTGTGTCCTTCCATCATCCATGACAACACAATAATTTAACTAAGATTTATTACTTAGACATTTCACTTAAATGTGTATGGAACAATGTGCAACCAAAACCTACTAGGTTGGGAATAAAGTGATTTTACACACATATAAAATAAAATGTTTTGGTCTGAAGTTTTCAATTCCACAAATAGTTCTTATTAAATTAAAATATAGTGAAATATTCTGATCTGCTTACAATTGTCTATCTGGTGTATTGAATTTAAGATTTCATAAATGATTTTGGACTCAAGAAAAGTATTGCAAGTATTATGCAAATACACTTTTATTTAGCAAACAAGAAAAATGACTCAAAACAATTTGTAACAAGACTATAATTTATTATTAAATTTTAACAAAATTCTAATTTATTATTACAGTTTAACAAAACTATCCTTTATGATTAACATAATAAACAAACATATACAATTTATTCGATCCCATATGGATAAAACAAAATATAACTAACATTAATTCTTCTATACTTTTAGACCTGGATTCGAACTACTTCTTCATCTTCTTTTTACATTTATGCAAATTGAATATAACAAAATAAATATTATTATCGATACATCAACTCATCCGTTTAGTGAATCTTATATGAACGGTTACTTGACTTTATTAACTAACTATTTGTTTTAAAATAAAAATAATCTGATTCTAGGCAATGCGTACAAATGATTTTTATTATCATATCTTTAATTAAATGATAGTTTTTATTTGGATAACTTATTATAATTTATGGGTTATTTATCAGAAGTTACACTTATTATTTTAATATTTACCTTAATAACAACTGAAGTTGTTATACACATTGTATTCCTCAGTATAAGTTATATTGTGAGTGCTACTTAATCATTAACCCGAATTAAACCTAGTATTTGAACCCTCCATTGGCAAATAAAAATTTCTAAATCATGCAATTTTAAACTTACTCTCTCCATATAATTACTTGTGGATTACCAGCACTATTCCGCCGCACAATCCAGACATTGATCATATATACTAGCACGCTATTTTTACTAAATGGATCTTGAGGAATTAACCTCCAATATATCTGTTATCTTGCCATAACTTTCTAAACCAAAACACAATATTCAACACCTTCTGTGGTGGAATTATCTCTATTTTCTCATGAGGAATATGGAATAACACTGAAGGTCTGTAGAGTTAACTACTACATTAAAATAGTTTGGTGGGTCCTTGCCTCTTACTTGGGCATAATAGGAACCCACACCAAATATAATCCTCTCCTGGGATTTTAACGAATGAAATACACTAAATATGATATAAATTACTGATCGTCCTAACTCTGAGAAGCGATCACTTGGGTTATAAACATACCCGAATACTAGATTTATCTATTCCCCTCATGGAAAATAAAGCTTTTGGGGAGATCATTTTCCATCCCACAAAATAGATACATTACAATTATTACTTATGCGAATATTAATCATATACTGATGCTATATCGGGGCAAGACAAGCAAATACACTAATTACACTAAATTTATGTTCCGGGGTATACTTAAATCAACGTCTGAAATCAATGGATATCACAGAATAAAACATAATAATTTTCACCTTTGCCAAAGAAACATTCAACAAGTAATTGGTAGTATAGTATCTTGAACTAAATTAAGTGGATGCGTTAATAAAGAATAATTGGGAATAAGTTCCTCAATTAACATAGTATAAATTTGTTTCAAACTTTAAATAAGTAATATCCTGTATAGCATTTCTCTTTAATTACTTCTGATAATTTTAACTAGATATTTTACCTATTAAGTATCTAAATTTTTCTTCTTTTACGCATCTAACATATAAATTTATACCCATAATTGCATATCATAAGTAAACACATTTTAAAAAAAAATTTTCCATGTCAAATATAAATTTAACCTAGAATAATTACAGGAAAACATACCTTTATGATTACAAGGTCATTTAAATATTACTTGACTATACAGCCTTTAACCTGTAGATATAAAAAAAAATACACATAATTTTACAAATTAGTAAAAAAAAATCATTACTTAACAAGTGCTTATTATCTCACTAGAAAAATGTTTTCCGTTGGGCAATTTATCCAGATGAAGAACTTGATCCATTCGTAGTTCACGAAGCAAATTTAAAATAAGAAACACATTTTATTATTTCATTTATAAAAAAGTTGCCTCCATTCTGGTGCAATTAATAAATTAGGCAAAGAAAAACCTAGCAGCATTGGATGTTAACTCTTCCTTGAATTAACTGATATAATTTTGGGATCCAAGAAAACAATACATATTTTAACATGACAAATATTTGACGATAGACGATCACATATACAATGCTTTTCTTTTTACTATTGGCGATACGTATCATTTTTAGCTAGCTGGCTTATGAATAAAATAATGCGTGAATTTTCCAAAATACTATTATTATAACGACTGCAGCTGACTTACGTGGATATAAAGTTTTACCGACTCAAATTGATGTATAATATAACATATTATATTATGGTTATAATTAAGTCACTAATGTTTGTAGTTTTTATTCCTACTCTAGGAATTGTAATTTTTCTTTAATAATGAATTCTCCGTAAAATGCACACATACAAATTTTCTGATATTTGCCTTGAGAAAATTTATATTTTCTTTTTAAAAAATATACAGGTGCATAAGTAAATATCATTGATCATTAATATTATTTTTAGATAATTTTCAGTGAATAAAACATATTTTAACGTAGGGAGCTTACATTATTTTCAAACGCAGACAATTTCTTTTAGACAGAGCGCAAAATGTTTCTCGTTAACTTCCTTTGGCTTTTATAATATTTCTTTTAATTATAATTTTTCTTTTATATCATGAAAAGATTATTAAATAAGGTAAAGTTAACAAATAATTGTTTATTTCCTGGAAATTACTTATATTGCTTATTTTAAACATAATGACATTTTCCGTGATTGCTGTAGTTAATACGGTCATTTTGAACTTTAGCATAAGATAGTACAATTTTGCGTATAAAAAGCTTTAAAATAGGTAGATGGCAACAGAAAACAGAATATCTTATCAAATAGGATTAGCCACGCATGATATTATTAAAAATTTACTTGACTTATATTTATTTCTGC
This sequence comes from Epiperipatus broadwayi, assembly GCA_028023455.1. Lineage (NCBI taxonomy): Eukaryota > Metazoa > Onychophora > Udeonychophora > Euonychophora > Peripatidae > Epiperipatus > Epiperipatus broadwayi. The sequence goes on along the minus strand of JAQFVV010000061.1, from coordinate 2,453,723 downwards.
AATAAAAAATAATAAAAAATTTGTTACCGAATTTCAGTACTGCTTCCTCCTTGTAAAACTAATGTCAGACTAAACTTTCTTCAAATTTTGGCGGTCTTGTTTTAGCGACCTCTTACAGAAAAATAATCATTTAATTATACATAAACAAAAGAAAGGAAAAAAAAAAACTTATTACAGTCATATATTTTTTCGTATGATTTAAACAAATTACAAAGTAATTTGACAAATAATGAAAAATAATAAATATCTTTAACTAACAATGCTTATTAGTGGTGTATATTTCTGTATACATTATTATCTAAATTAATTTAAAAATTACCAGAAGTTATTGTGCTTTATGATAAGACATTCATCTACTCTCCCTCTCCACCCATCCAAAATCAATTACTGTTTATGATATGTGCTTTTATACTATATTAAATTGCTCTTATTGTTAATATTTTAATTAAATTATTCATGCTCTTCTTTAAAATGACATTGGATTACCAAATTTTTTAGTTATTTGCTTAAAATACGTTACAGTGAGTAAATAGCATACTTTATTAATCACGTAAAATTATTATTATTTTATCTTTTTATTTTCTAAAAAAAAAATTGCATTGTTTTCCTGTGGAAACAATGCCAAATAAACCAAGTGTCAATAACACTAGGTTACAATATATATATATATATATATATATATTGTACCGGTCAAGCTAGCACATTCGCGCAACAGAATCCAGAGTCCAAGCAAAGATACCAAGCCGACCAGTATGAGATGGTTAGATCTCGAGACCGACCGCACTTCAACTCCTTCACCTGTGCTCCAAGACTCACGACCCTACAGATGACCACCTTGAAGATACATATAGATATCATTTTAACCGCGAGCCGACATAGGTCAGCGGAGAAGCAATGAGACTCATAACAAAAAAATGGAATTTATCAACTATATATATTTAAAACTAATTAATGCACAGGAAATCACATATATAATATAAAGAATTTTGAATTGGATTGAAATAAATAAGATCGAGAGCAGAGTAATTTATTAAATAGTATGTTTATTTTTGCAGATTAAATTTGACGATTTTTATATAGATTATTCTTGCATTTTACAATTAAAATGCGCGTAACATCTAACATTTTTGGAGAGCGCTTTAACATTTTCTCCTCACAATTAAAATTATTTTACATTTGTTGTGCTATTTGATGAAATTAAATATTGTTTTCATCATTTGCTTTATTATCTTATTGATCAGTCACTGCATTGTAGCTATGGGGCAAATTATGCTAATCCCTCTTATTTCATGGTTTTCAGCTAAGTAATCAGACGAAGCCTTGTTTTCACATACATGTGAAACATTTAAAGTCAAATTTATCTATAATATTATTATTTCAAACTATTGTACATGAGACCGAAACTAGCTCTTGAATATGTCAGACAATGGCTGAAACTTAATTTAAGGGAGGAAGAGTTGGCAACAAAAAAACCAATGTGCTATAGCGCTGGTAAACAGTTATAATAAATGTTGCTCTGCGGATGGATTACTATTTAGGGTTTTGTGATCAACACCGGAGCTTTATGACCGATCGCCATGCTGCTAAAGAGGGTTGGGGTAGCTAACACTAGTGCCTGGAAATTGATGTCAGGTCTTATTCGTGTGCGACCCAAGGATTGTAAGAGGGATGGCCGTTCCGAGTCCCATCTTAAAGAAAAAAATGCAACATAACGAGAAAGTTTAAATGTATAATAAACTTATCACATCTGCCAAGCAAAAGAGTTGAAATAATTTAATATTTAGCCACGAGAACGATAGCTAATCAGTGGAATCATTAGCGCCAACTCTAATATGGCATTTTAATAATCATATGCTATACGTGGGCGTACTTTAAATATTCTTTGCTTTCTAGTTTCAATCTCAAATAACACATTTGATTATGCGATTAATAAAAAAAAAAAAGGGGAAAAAATATATTTGGAGGGCTTTTACAAAATGAAATAAATAACAAATATACTTATTCAAGGCTTGAATATTGCTTAGTGAAAATTAAATTGAAATTTACTTTGGGTTAAAACAAGATTCCCATTTTAAAATTGCCAACAAATAATTAAATAATCAAGGTCAAAATAATCATCAGCACATAGCCAATTCTTGACAGTTATTTAAGAGGGTTTCGAAACAGTGTGCATTAAGCTACGATAAATAATTATTAAATGAAGAGGGGTCATTCTCTCTTTTCTTTATTATTAATATTGAATGCTCACTGTTTCGAGGCATTAGCATATAATTTATATTTTAACATAAAAAAAAGAAATAAAGAAACCATAGTCACAACGGCAGTGAGAAAATTGAAAATAAAATTATTAAAATCATTTAGTTAGGAAACATTAGAAAGTAGGTCAGAATTATATAAAAAAATAATTAAATTTAAGAATAAAATTTTACATTTAGCAATTTACTTGAATTCAAGATTTTAGAATTAAAATAAATTTTATAAGTCTAGACTTAAAGAAAAATTAATATATTGAACTGCAGTTAGAAATGGTGACGTTACCGGTCATCTTGTAGTACTTGAGCTGGAGTTACGGGAGTCTTTGTGGCGGCTTGCGGCATCATCTTCTTCCCACGGTTAGAGCGGAGAGGTTATGGTGGCATACTGGTGATGGTGGTTTTTGGATGGAAGTAAAGGCCCGTCGCCTTCACTCTGGAGCTTAGCCAAGGCTGCCTGTTTTAGCCCGACATTTCCTCTCGAACAGATATAAAAATTATTGACTTAACTGGATGTCAAAATGTTCACAGTTGCTTTTGGTTCAGGATACACGCTGGATTCAAAAGCTTAAAGATGATCAAAGAAGGCAAAAGTTCACAGATGTAGCATTCAAGCTGTAAAGATTTCAAAGATTCAAAGCTGTCAAGGTTTCAAAAAAATAAAGATCTAAGATGGCTCCTCCACTTTACATGGCCTTTTTAAATGATCGCCTTATCAGCCCACACACCTTGGAATTTCATCTCCATCAAGATTACAAAATTTTTAATTTGCTTATGAAATTAGTCGTTGATTTCAAACATGCTGACATTCCTTTTAGGTGTTATAACTTTTCTCTGATTATCAAATTTTTAATTAAATCGAATTTTAATCAGTTTAATCTGATATTAGATTTTATTTTAATTAGTCAGGAATTTTGTTCTGATTTTATAATTTATGTGTAAAATCCCTGCTGTAAACATATTTTTAATTAGCGAGGTCTCCAAAATAATTTAGAATCAATTAGCTAGATTATTTTAAGATTGGCTTTTCTTTTTAGAAAACTAAGGCAGGTGTGGCATATACTGATACAATTGTTTACAGCAAAAACTTTATTAAACTTTTAATTCTACGAAAATACTTTTATTTTTAGAAAAAAAATCTTTTTTCTTTTTAAAAAGAAGCTTGGCAGCGCATTTGCAATCAATCACCCTTTCAATGTGTTTTTACATTAAATTGGTTTATAATAAAAATGAAACTTAAAATTTAATAAATATTTTAATCACACCACTATGCTATATATATATTCAATATAGGTGGATTATATTCCCACATACGACTTTAAGTAATAAATTAATAAATTGACGCTACATTATTACTGTACTAAAAATAGTTTAAAAATATTACGCGATAAAATTATACGCTATAACTCTGGCAATACTATTCAATTATAGCGTTCTTTCGTATGTGCATATATAATGCTGTTTATATAGCCGTGATTGCAATTTTTAGCTTACAAATTTTAATTTAGACTTATTAAACAGGTTTGAACTTAGCACAGATGAGTGGGTTATTAAGATGGTTGGTGAAATGGTGAGGGATTTGAAGACAACCGTTTCAATATATATATATATATATATAGAGAGAGAGATGATAAAAATATTTATGTACAATAAACTAAATTTATCTAAATAATCACCATTTAAAACTAGAAATGGAAGTATAATAGTAATATATGTGTAATCTACATTGAGCTAAAAGTGAACCTAATGGATCACTTCAGGTTTAATTATCAAACTGACATATAAATAGGAATCAGTTGTATATATATATATATATATATATATATGTGTGTGTGTGTGCGTGTGTGTGTGTGTGTCAGTTTGAGGTGTACAATTTCTTTAAATTTTCATGAATAAAGAAGCATCTTTAACACATAGTTATATATATATGTTAAATGTTTTTACTGTTTTAAGATATGATCATTGAACTGTAATGAGAAGTTTACTATGTAATAATCTAGATAAAATTAGCAAGACAAGTATTAATTAAAATATGTAATGCAAGCTGTAGATCATATGAATTAATACTAGCAACACTGTTTATATAATATGTCTTAAGCTATTGTTATTACTTCTTTACTTTTAGTTTATCATAAATCAGACAAATACTATTGTTATTACTATATCAGTAATTTTCAACATGCACTATCAGTTTTAATTTTTGGTTTCCTAAATAATTGTTAACTAAAATTTACTATTACATGAAAAGATTCCCATTACGTTTTAATGTTTATACTTTAAATACCTTTAATACTTATTTATGTAATCAATTTAAATTCCACACTATGTGTCTTTATATAATTTTATTTTGAAACTCATAAATATGAATAAAATTTTATATGTCAATAATTATATATCATATTCCATACTATGTTGTAACCTGAACCAACAGTAAAATGTAGTTTGAATTTAAAATTTTATTACCTAAATTTTCGGCCAGTAAATATCATTTTATATAAATAATTTCTTAATAAGTTTTATATTTAAAATGAAATGTGTGTATTAAATTTCTAAATCATTTACATTATGAAACTTTCTTTTAATATATTTTCAATGTATTTCCTTTACTAAAACGAATATCTTAAGTAGATTCTTATCATCACTAACTTTAATATAAATATTTTATATAAAGTACTTATATAAAGTATTAACTTTCTGATTTAACAGAATTTTATAAAGAACAAGTAAAGTGCAAGATAATTTACATCTTTAGAGAAATATGATAATTTTTTTATTAATGGAAATGCAAGTTTTAATATTTAATAAATAGAAAAGAATTAATATATTGCCAAGTAGTAAATTTGCTTTTGATAAACATTACATATATAATTTATAGTGCTACATTTTTTATAAAACATAATGCTTACTTCATTTAAGATTTATTTTGTAATTTTGAAATTTTACATAAATAAAAAAATATTAATATTTTATTAGATGAAAAAAATGACTAAAAGCTTTCAAGCATTTTTAAAAATAAATTATAAAGTAAAAATCATGTTAAATGAATAAGTGACAGAATAAAGATGTGGCTTAAAGCTATTGCTAAACTCAAATCGTTAAGATCTTGGAAAACAGAGTATTCTTGTTGCTGCCAATATCAAAGAATTGTTGTTTTATTTATATTATTTTTAAAATTTTTATAATATATGTAATAAATTTTTGTGTTATTTACTGCAGATTAATTTTTTTAATATTGTTAATAACAAACTAACATAAAATAAATAGCTACATATATTAGGGCTATAAATTTGTTTTATCAGGTATCCACTTGTCATTTATATAGCAATTTTTTATAGATTGATTTGTTTAATTTCTAAAAAGTGATTATATTACCCAATAATTGAACTTTTCAGTTGTTTTTAAAGTTATTATGTTTGTTAATCCCAGGCCCTAAATCTAAATTACATACACACACACACACACACACACACACATATATATATATATATATATATATATATATATATATATATATATATATATATATATATATATATATATATATATATATATATATTCTGATTTGCAAGGTTGTGATGTGATGCACTATGACTTCTCCTTATATGGAGTCAGAAATCTCTCAGAAATTATGCCCAGAGAAATGTGTTAGCCACTTTGACTTCCCTTTCCATTACCCACCCCAAGTTTTCCCATATTCTCTATTCAGCTCCATCCCATTTCCACAACATAATATTTGTCAGCTCTTTGATCTTTATATCTAAAACTTCCTTATATTTTACCAAACCCAGCATAAAAACCAATAAGCCCATTTCTGTATAATCACTTCCACAACTTCATTATTTGTACCTTTTCTGTTTTCAGACATTTACATTCAATTAACATATGTCTAGTATTTTCTATGCCTTCTTTACACAACTTGCAGATTAAATCTTCATATTTTTCCATTTATGTATATATTCCCTTGTTGATAAAGATTCTTTTTAAGCCTTAAACAGTAAACTACTTTCCTAGCTATTATCATAAATTAACTCACATCCAATATTCTGTTTACTTTTATAAATATTTAAACTTTTTTACTCTCCATACTAGCTCTCCATCTCTCCAACTCCCTATTTTTTATTAATGCATTTATTCATCTATCCCATTCCTTAACATTATAATACTCAACAATTCTCCTTACACAATCACCCTACCTTTTATATAAGTTAGGTAATGCAGCTGAACACCCATATCAAATTTGAATTACTAATACAAATAAAGAATAAAATCAATATATATATATATATATATATTGATGTATATTGCAGAGGCTTCTACTATGTGGTGATGCTGAACTGAGATCAGATCCTTGTAGCTGTCTGGCTTGCTATGCTGAGTTTGAAGACATTAACGTGTCTAAAAGATTCACGCTTGCAAGCTGAATAGAAACTGTTTCATAAATGCTCAGAGTTTGTGTTTAGATCTAGTTTCTTATTCCTGTCTTTCACTGATGATAGCAAATAGCTTGAAATCATGATCTAAAAGTGGAATTAAAGTTAGAGATAGTGAATGCTCGCTCTGATGTTTATGTAAACAGAAAACTACGCTTGACGGTGTTTTTGGTAGAACACCATCTGTTATCATAAATACAAGCATTAGCAAGTTTTTTAACTTGTGTTTTTTGTTTTTCATATATATATATATTATAACAGAATAAAAAGTTGCCCTACAGGTTTACTGAAATAAAAAGATGATGATGATTATAAAATAACCTTTATTATCACATTTAAAATTGAGACATCATTTGCAACAGATCAATATGGCAAGGCCATTTTAAAGTGATGCTGTTTAATTATCCCCTGTAAATTGTAATGCCATTTATAAAAGAATAAATATATGTGCATACTAACCTCTGTTGATTTTGAGGCATTTGTAACGACATGTCAAAAACACATAATGGGAAATAATAACTCTAATATATTTTAAATAAAATATATTCTAGTTATTGGTCACCTTATGTAACAGAATAAAAATAAGCCTGGAAAATTAATATAAAAGATTAAGTAACAAGAAAATGAATTTTCTAGAGTATTATAGATAAAGCATACAATTATTTGATTATGATTATAATATAAAGTTTATATCTAATAAGATAATAACTATAAAATTCAATATAATAATAATATAACAATAGTCACCTATACTCAGAATTGATTTCTGGATTATATGATATAGTTATTTCAAATAAATTTTACAATATAGTCAGTTTATCTTGTCTCATGTGAATGTTATTAATTAATGAATTTATATTGAACAATTGAACAATAATCAGAGAAGTTTATTTGATTTAATTTAAATTAAAATGTATTAATAAATAAATATCAACTACATAATAGGAACAATTGATACAGGCACCTATGATTTAATTACATGTACAATAGATCATCAATTGACATTAATTTTATATTTACATACAAAACATATATTTTTATGTAATTCAAAGGTGTTGTGTTATTATTCATAGTTACCAAGATACAAGAGAGTTTAATATATTTTTTCTATACTTTATAAAATATATATGTCTATATATTTCTATTTAAAAATTTATATACAAAGATGAATCTAATTATTTGTTAATATAAACTTAAGAGAACAAAATAAAATAAATAATTTTGTGATAAAACATTTTTTTGAGCTTCTAATATAAATAAATATGCATGAAGTTAATTTAAGATCAATAAAAATGAATATTTTTAAATATTAAAATAATAATTACTATGTCACAAGATATAAGTTTAAACAGAGGAAAACATAACTCTCTTATACTTTGGTTGAAGTATTGCAAAAAGTAAAAATCACTGCAGAATAAGCTAAAACATACCATTATGGGATAAAAAATAAATAGAAATAACCAAAATGTGATATATGTGAACATAATTAAAATAAAGTGACCATTGTAAAATGATTATGGTAATAAAATTTTAATAAAAAGAATGAATAATAATCAGTGAAAATATATTTTATAAATAACAATAATAAACTAAAAGTACTTTCTGTTAATTTCTTAACCATTTAAAATTAAAAAATGATGTCTTTGAAAATGATTAATCACAAAATATTGAAATATTTCTAACATAACTGAATGAAGTTGGTTATAATATTAAACAAATTTATTGTATTTTATGCTAATTTAAAAAGAAGTATGCATCCTTAAAAAGCAGAAAGTTAATAATAAAAAATGGATATTTATTCATATTTTAAATACTCAAGCTAAAGTTTAAAAAATATATAGAGGTTTATATAATATTTCATCTTGTGTTTCACCTCATATTAATAGATTGGTAAACTATTAAAAAATATAATTTTCAAATAAAAAAAGTAGAGCAAGTCTTCATATATAGTTGAATGAAGGTATACAAAGGTTAAAGAATATCAAATGTATAAAAAATAAAAGTAAAATGATTTAATAATGGCATCTATTTTTTTTTAATCATGAAAAAATGAGTTTACTTTCAATTTCAATGTGGAAAATATTAATATTTTTCATGAGAAGAGAAATTATAATAGATGAAAAAGTAAAGAGTGAAAATTTGATAAATAAAAATTGCATAACTTTATTTAAAAACAATATACTAATGTTAAAATTCATAAAATTTGGGATATGACATGATGTTTACTTCCTCTAAATTTAAATGATTTTCAGTTGAATAAAATTAAGAAATTAACTGAAATTATTTCTATGGTTTAATTAAAGTTATTTAAAAAATGTATTATGTGGACAGACATCTATTTTATATAAAGTACATAAAATTCATCTGTAATATATATATATATATATATATATATATATATATATATATATATATATATATATATATATATATATATATTGTTTATCTTTTTCTTGTGTTAGAATGGTCATACTTATTTATGAATGGATGTTAATGATCATGATTATGCATAATATTTTTAAGTGTGTATTTTATTATTTATTATGTTGTTATTGTTTACTACGTATATATTTTTACATTGTAAAAATTAATAAAAAATGAAAATATTAAGATTGATTAAATTTTTCTGAAAATTTGTCCTACAATAAAAAAGATTCATTAGATAATTGTTTGCAACAGTATATTGATAATAATTTCATATATGTTGGATATCTATCCAACTTTAGATTCAGGTAAAATAGAAAACATTATAATCAACTGATAATACTTAATCAATGTGAATAATAGTTTATCTTTACTTAGCAATCTCTTAACACAATTTATGTTGCTTTTACATTATGAAAGATTATCAAGTACAATTACTAATAAACCTAGGACAATAAAAGTATGCCAAAAATTAGTCTCCAGATTATAATAAGATCCAGGGTAGTGAAGCTATAAATGAAACTCATTTTTTAAGATAGATGCTGAAAGAATCCTTATTTTTTCCATTATCCAAAATATTCATTTTTGTTTATTATATAAAAAATAGTTTTAATGCAGATGAGTTATGATAGCAATATATTCTTATATAATGATTGAATTTGTGTAAAAGTTACCATATCATGTTGTGTGTTATCTATTATATATAAAATCCTATGTGTTATATTATGAAGGTCAGTAAATACTAAAAAAAATACATAACCTATGTCAAAAAAAAAATTTCTTTTGATTATTTGAATTAAAAAAATTTTTTTTTGATTATAAAATTAATACTGAAGCTGTTTTAAATGTAATATTTTACATTTTATTTTTATTTCCTGAAAAAAAAAAGATTAATGAAACATAGCTGATTTTTATTGATTTTCTCCCAGAAGTAAAGAAAGTAATAAATATTAGTGAAGGATCCCACAATAGCCGAGTCAGATTGATTACACCGGGCTTTGTGCAATGAAGAATAGGAATCAACTACTTTTGGATTTTATGAAATCTACAGAAAACATTTACTCTCAATAAATGATCATTGCCACAAAACGACAGTAGTCTGCTTTGTTAAATTATAAAAACTAAAAAAAGCTTGCTTAGTTTCAAATACCGTTCGGTAAAAACTCTCATGACCTTTATATTTGTATCACAATAAGTTTTATTTATATCACAATATAATTCTTGATGGTGTTATTTTTGAAAAATAAAAAAAAAATCAGTTGGAACACAAATAAGAATGATATGACATGTGAATTCTTAGTATCCATATCAGAAATTTTATAAGAATTTTAAAATAACACAAACACATAGCAATAATTTCATATATGTGGGTACACATTTGTCTATACATATTTAATCTCTAAAATTTAGCCTATTGCAAGATAATGGCGTTTTTATTAGATATCTAGAGAAGAATAGTGAATAGTGAAATAAAATGTAGTACTGACTAGAATCAAATAAAAGTCTCAAGAGTGAAAAACAACATTTTGGTATTGGTAGGAAATTTATATCTGTAATAAAAAAAAGAGGGAATTATTATTAAAAAGAGAGATGACATCATGAAATAGGTAGAATACTTTTATCAAGAATTATTTCGTAATAAAGAACAAGTACCTCCTATATCTATTAAATCTTCTGAATTGCCTAGAATTTTAAACGAAGAAGTGAGACATGCAGTTAAATTTATGAAAAAAGGAAAGGCTCCAGGTAATGATGGAATTATAATTGATATATTAAAAAAGCAGGTGAAGAAATATAATTTTTTTTAGCAAAGTTATATACCAAATGTCTAAATGATAAAGATGTACCAGATGATTGGAAGAATGCAGTATTAATGCTTCAGCTATTTTATTTATTAATATTAATATTTAAAAAAATGATAAAGAAGATATTAGAAATTACAGAGCTATCAGTCTTTTATCAGTTTTATACAAAATTATTTCCAAGATAATTACAACATGTCTATAGAGAACATTGGATTTACACTAACCAAGAGAACAAGATGGATTTAAAAGTGGTTTTAGTACAATAGATCATAACCAGGTATTGGAAGAAGTTATAGAAAAGACAAATAAATATGAATTGCCATTATACTTTGGATTTGTAGATTATGAAAAGGCATTTGATTCCATAAACATTTTTTCAATGATTAAAGCATTGGAACATCATATTTTAAAAAAAAATATTTATAAAAATGCAACAGCAACAATTAGAATACATATGAGAAAAGTCAACATTGAGAAGGATGGAAGACAGGGACACTCCATGTCTCCAAAAATTTTATAGCAGTGCTGCAAGAAGTATTTTGTGGATTACAATGGGAAGGTAAAGAAGAGAAAGTAAATGGAGATGATTTAAATCATTTAGATTTTACAGATGATGTCATTGTTTTTGCAAATAATGCTTTACAGCTGCAGGAAATGTTGCAGGAGTTATCAGATGAAAGTAGAAAAGTAGGACTAAAGATAAATGTTAAAAAGACTAAAGTAATGTTTAATGGATTTTCTTATATTATTGATTATGATGAGTTAGAAAAAGTTAACAGCTACAAATACCTTTGTCTGATTATTAATATAGATGGAAACATAGTGGATGAAATTAATCATAAAATTAAACTTGGTTGGAGTGTTTTTGGTAGAAATAACTTGATACTAAAAGGAAATATGCCTATGTGTTTGAAAAGGAAGATTTTCAATAAATGTGTTTTACCAGTTCTTACTTATGGATCTGAGACTTGGCCATTTAATAGAAGAGCAATACAGAGACTTCAGACCACTCAAAAATGTATGGAGAGATGCATGTTGGGAGTAACAAAAAGAGATTTAAAACACAATATATGGGTAAGAGAACAAACAGGTGTTATTGACCTCCATTAAAAAAAATTAAAAGACTGAAGTGGAGTTGGGCTGGACATATTTCTAGAAGAGATGATAATAGATGGATAATTGAAATCTTAAACTGGATTTCAAGAGATTGTAAAATACCCAGAAAAGATCACATGTGAGATGGATGAATGAAATAGAAAAGTGTGCAGGGGTGATGTAGAGAAGAGAAATTAAAGATCAGAGAAAATGTATTGAACTTGGAGAAACCTTCATCCTGCAGTGGATTGATAATGGTTGATGATAATGATGATGACTGATCAGTGTTGTTAATTGCTGGGTGATACAAAATTTGTTTTTCATTCTTCTTATACTCTGTAACTAAAAAACATCTAGATATCAACTTACAATCAGTATTGAATAGTTCATTAGGTTGGATATGAATTATTTATTTTAAAGAATAATCTTAATTCTGAGTGAAACCTGAAAAAAATTTCAAAACTGCAGCCTGGATTTGAATTTAAATCATGATTGTTACTAGTTAAAACCAATTATGCTATGCAAATGAGCTTCCTTTCTATTTTTATATATACCTAATGCTTGATAAAAATTATTTAAAACAAATAAATTAAATATCTATCTGATCTGATTATAAATTTATATTTTCTTATTAGTTATAAAGAAGCAAAGCATTTAACTTCTTGTATTGCATTACTGAAGCAGACAAAATACTACATTCCTCAATTTTTTGTCTGTAGGTGGTCTTGATTACATTTAATATTTTTAAATTTCTTTATAAAAATATTATTTTTAAGCAATTTTTTTATTGAAAACATATATACAAATATTAATATTTAAACAGCATTAAACTGTTGCACATGTCTTTGGATTTTTAAATATAAAATGAATGAATACTAACACTTCAACCACATGATAACGTCTTTGTCTTTTCCAAAGACGTTATCATGTGGTTGAAGTGTTAGTATTCATTCATTTTATATTTAAAAATCCAAAGCACATGTGCAACAGTTTAATGCTGTTTAAATATTATTGTTTATAAAAAACATCGTGCTGTATAAAATAATTGACTTATTTATATACAAATATTGAAAATATTATTAAAAAAATACAAATATATAGATGAAAAAATGATATTTTCTTTTATATGCATATATAATATTGAAGAAAGAAATATTTAATAATTTAATATTTAAAAAAATCTTTAATTATTGAAGTTAAAAAAGGATTTTTTTAAAGAAATATTGTATAAAGTAAAATAATTAACAAAATCAGTCATATATCACTCAAATGTCAATGTATATATTTTTTATGATTAGAGATATTTCTTTCTCTCTAATTACCATTCATATCTAGGAACAGTAATTAAAACTAAAATACCAATCATTAAATAATTAAAGTCTATAAAAACCACGTGAATATTACTGAGCAAAGTACTGTTCATGAGTTATTGGTAGAAATTATATAGACTGAATGTAATATAAGTATCACATCTGTATGAGTAGTAAGTAGTTGATGAATTAATAATTATTTGTTTACATCTAATAATGCTCAAGGCTAAATAAGTTTATAAGCAATCATTAAAAACCAGTCAACACTTAGACAGCAGTTTGAAACTGCTGATTGTTACTGATATTGAAATTGTCTAAGTGTTGTCTGGTTTTTAATATATTATATTATGTTATATATAGAGCTCACAAATAAACTCTTAACAAGTTTTGAAAAATATTCCCAACCCCAGACATGTTTCTACTACTGACTTTCTCAGTGAGGTGCTAGGATATTCATGCAGTAGATTAAAAATACCAGGACAAGCGCAGCACTTTATCTAATGGATAACTATTAAGTAAAAAATCTGAAATTTTCAGACATCCATATGTCTTCCAATCCTGTTATCTAACCAGTAGCAGAAACCAGTCTGGGGATGTTCTCGCAAAGCTTGTTAAGAGCTTAATAGTGAGCTCTATATATAACATTTGTAATACAAGCTTGTTAAATTAGATCATGTGACATATGACTTTATTTCTTTGTAAATTAATGACACACACACACACATATATATATATATATATATATATATATTAAGTATTCTGATTTGTAATTGAAGATGCAATGGTGATGGCAGTTAATGAAGAAGTTGTGTTGAAAGATAGTTTCTGTCTATGTTAGTTTTTATAGTTTAAATTTTTAATATGTTAAAATTTTAATAAAAGTTTTTTTTAAAGCACTTATTTGAGAATGCATTGATGCTTTATATGATATGTATATATGCACATTATATATATATATATATATATCTTGGTACGCTGTTATATCTTTGTATATAATGTTTTTTTAATATGAGAATTTATTATAGAACTCTCTTATTATTTTGTTTCTACTATTTCAATAAAAAAACACATACTTACTATAATAATCTTTCAAAATTTTTTTATATGATTTAAATATAACTATTTTTAAGACTATTGACATTACTTCATGCTGACAATATAAAAGCAGTGCAATTTTTATGAGAAAAGTACATGGCTTATTTATTATGTAATTAAAAAACAAACTTTGAGTATATATAATAATAAAACTATATTTACCTAAATAATGCTTGTTTAGAATTTTTGTAATGCAGTTTACACTAATGTTGGAAACCAAAGTATAAATTTTATTCAGTATATATATTTAAAAAAGAAAACAAAAACAAAAATTGATCAATATACTAATAAAGTACATTAAAATAAATTGAAAATATGTAAATTAGATAAAATACAATTTATTTAACTAATGTTTTATTTAATATTTTTGTAATGATAGAAATATTAATTCTTCCCAAGCAAAAATGCAGGTATTATAAATAATTTCACCAAAAAAAAAATATATGAATTATACAATTAATAATATGTTTTGAATGTTAAAGTTCAACAAAATTACATGAAATCTACTTTATTTGCATAAGTTTAATTTATTATTCTTATAATGGTATAATGGAGATTGTGGAGAATTTTTGATACATCCAAAATAAATAAGATTTTCATTACAAATGTAAATAATGTTGGTAAAATTTTTAAGCAGTACATAATTAAAAATAAACTTTTATTATAAGCATTAACAAACTTATAAAAAATAAAAAAAATATGTATAGCTACAAGTAGTATATCATACCACTATGTATATTCAAATGTCCTAATTTTATAATATTTTTTAAATTAAACATTGTTCCTTTCAGTACCTTCATAAATATATATCTACTTTGAAAAAGTAAAATTATTTTGTACTGCATAGTTTAAATTGTATGTATCCTTTTTTGATTTAGCAGTTTTTCATACACTAATCTAAACAGCTGGCCTTTTAAAAAATATTTTTACAAATGACAGCTTTCTTCACTATAATAACTATTTATAAAGAAAAAAATCAGTTGAATCCAGTTAAAGAAAAGTAAATTTATTTCTTCATTTTGTGATTTTATGTCTCCAATGTTTTTACACAAACAATTTAATATATATTGTAAATAATGTTTATAATGAAAATGATATTTGGAGTGCTATATGAATTAAATACTTTTCTAGGAGCAATATGATATACCACTAGTAGTACCTATGAGACCAAACTGCATTGTAACCATTATAGGTTAAATAACATTTTAATTTTATGCATAGATAACAAAAGCCTCATGTAGTTTATTAATGGATGAATACAAATTATAAATATAAACAATTATACCTTGAACACAACAGTAATATTACTTAAATTTATAATAAACATAAATATAGGGTAAAAATAGACATGTAATTAAGATTGATAGGACAGCATGGACTACCTAAATTTAAATCATTCTTTGAAGTTAATTTTATATGGGTTAAATAATTAGATATTAAATGCCTGTTACAACTTTTTTGGAATTTATCATAAATCATAACAAATTGAAAAGTGTGGATATATCTGTTGTTTATTTACAGAGGTAGGAACTTGAGATATTCATGTATTTAATACTATTTTTATATATAATCAATATGAGTGACAGGTGTGAATATATTAAAAACTGAATATTTGAAAAGGATTCTGTCAATAATTGCATTTTACATTGTTCAGCATTTAATATATAGTTGTAAATGAAGTATTTTTGCTTTTATGCTCAGTAAATATAGATGCAGATGTGGTCTTCCTGCTTTCCTGCTAAATAAATATAGTTATAAGTGTGGTATTTGTGTAACTATGCTAAATAATAATGCATGCTCATTTTTTATATTATTAATCTATTCAATATGTTACAGAGGAAGTCTGTGTATGATGATTAGTTTGACTACAAATTATAGTGTATATGGATATAACAATCTATTATGGGAGTATATATTCATACATATATTTGAATTGCAGACAAATTTAGTGAATATATATCATTTCTGTGACTTACTTATGATGAGAATCCAAGTCATAACTGTTTGATTATCCTTTAAATGTTATGATTTATGCAAATGTATTTTTTCATGGTCTCATCTATCCATTTTTATAAAGAACTAAATGTGAGATATATGTTAGTGAGTTATAATATTATTGTTGACAGTAAAGTTAATGTTCTTGCATATAAAATCTGTATGCATGGTTCACAACTTTATGCACATTAGGTCATTAATTTTAAATCCCTGTCTAAAAACTGAAATATTATTTAAATGTAGATGAAATAATTATATATATATATATATATATATTCAAGTCTATGTAATACACTTAAATAATAGTATTGTAATAATAATGAAACTAGTAAAAAATACTTACTAGGATAAAGAATAAACTCCATTTATAAACAATGACATTCATGTAATTGTTAGTGAAGCCATTACAATAAGATAATTAAAGATAGTTCTTTATAGAATTTTATTTTTATAATAATATAAAAATGTCAATATTTGGTTACTCCCTAGTTTTAACAGCTTATTTATTCCAACTTTGACACTACCAATGTTAGTAAGTAAACTATCCCTTTTAGATAGGAAATTATTGAAATATATTACTCTATTTATATCTTAATAAATATGTTAATTGATATATTTTGTTCCCAAATTGTAACCATTTTGTAAGCTAGGCAAAAATTATATACAAAAAATACATATGGCAGCAATTATAGCATGACAGTAAAAGTAACTCATTAGTCAAAAAGCAGATGTCATGTACAGCTGATATTAAGTAGTCATGCGAGCATTTTTGCATAGCATCACAACATACTTTAAAAGATAAAATTAACAGCAGAAGAAAATTTTTTATTTCCACCTGGACTAATACTCATGTAAAAAAAAAAAAATTATTTAGATTACAATCCTAATGTATTAAACATTTCCAATGTTTATTTTAATATATATTTAATTCTAACAAACGATTTTTTATTATTGATTGATACAAGTACGCAGTGGAAATTTTTTTTTTTTTTTTTAAAAAAATTAGTTAAGTTTTAAGGCAATTGAAGTTAAATATAAAAAAAAATTATATAAAAAAATAAATTTGCTTCATCTTGTATTTACTATATGTATGCTAGAATTTTTTAACATTAAAAAAAGTTTTGCTTAATGTGAAATTGTCAGAAAATAATCAAAGATGACATATTCACTTTAAAACAAATGTGCATCCTTGTGAAGTAGTTAAAAATTCCAAGTGAAAAAAAAGATGAAAGATGAATATAATACAATTAGTGGTGTATTTTAAGTTAAAGGCTTATTTTGAAATTCAATTAAATCCACTTGTTTCTATATGCACATATATGAAATCCTCCTATTAACTGCTGCAAGTTAAATTTGCGTATGCTAAGGACTTTTTCATATACATGTAATTATTAGATCACTGTTAAATGTTTATTCTACATAATAGATGAAAGGTGTATTTATTCACAGTTTTAATCTATCAATGTGTGTCAAATCCAAAGGGTTACTTTAGTTAATGAAAATGCTCTAATTTCAGTTAATTAAGAAGTATTATCGGTGAATCAGGTCAGATTCAAAAAATAATTTCTCATAATTATGTTATTGTTAAACAAGGATTCATACCCATCACTATAAGAAAAGTATTGGTTATAATTCACTCATATTAGATATAGGTGTGTGACTATGTTATTTAGCTTATAATATAAATAAATGTATTATATATTTTGTGGAGATGGGGCCATATATAGATTATATTTGGGGTGTATTAAAGACTAGGAATTTACTCTATGGCAAAATGTACTCCATCATAAATAAAGAAGTGGTATTAACATTTAATGGAAAAATTACTGTTTTAAAAATAAATCTTAGACATTTTATAAATAACTATGTGTTGAACAGTAAAAAAGAAAAGAGAAATAAAAGATTAGAAAAATGGTTTTATTGAAAAAGGAAAATATATAATTGTTCGATAGTTATATTATTTTCTAATGAAATACTGTTTTGTTATTGGTTTAAATAATGTTAACTTTTTTATATGTCATATTGTCGGTGTGCACATTTATTCCATGTCCATTTTATTGAGAGTAACTTTATGTTCTATAGAATCTAGCTTGATATTGCAAACAGTGGCTGGGAAGTCGTCATATGTCAGTCTATGTCAAGTGGCACACCAATAAATTCAAATGGGAATTTAAAACAATTAAAAAATTTATAGTATGATCATTATATAGCAATCCATTGATCATACAAATTTTGAACACACAGAGTGAGGACATGAATGTAACTATTGTAATGATCACTTGTCTGGTTAATAGACAATAATTTTTATTTTCTGTATATTATAATTATATTATAAAAACAAAAAGTAAACAAAACCAAAGTTGTGGACACATAAAATGGCATTCAAATTCTTATCAGGTTTTGATATGATCCAGGAAATGATATGGTACAGTTGGTAGTTAGACCAGTTATAAATATATTGACAATAATGAGTTATTGCATATTGACTAAAGCTATAGATCAGAAAAGTGAATATCAGATGAGTAAAGAAGATTTGAAAAGGATTGCAGAAGAAAATTTAAAAATAAGCTGTAAAGAAAATAGTATAAAGAAAAAATATGATGTAGAGATTTCTGATATCGATATTGTTTATCCAGATAATGACTTACATAAATTAAGAAAGCAAAAACAGATTAATGAAGCAATAAAAAATTCTTGAAAATAATACTGCACCATCATCACAATTAGATTTAATGCAGATAATCAGCACATTTTTAAACAGATGTATTGCGGATGAAAGATAAATAAAAGAGAATTAGAATGCAAAAGCAGATGAAACAACTCAAAGAAAAAATAGAAAAATATCTTGATGAAAAGATAAGGAGATGGAAGATGAAAAAAACAGTAGGAACAGCAGATCAGCCAAAGAATTGATAGAATTATAGATAATCAAAGGCAGATGATACAAATGATGGAAAATGAATATAAACATGGAATGTTAACAACAAGATTAAGAAGATATTCAACATGAGCAGATAAAAAAAACCAAATGTTCAAAGATACATTAAAGAAAAAATTAAGATGATGAACTAAAGTAATTAGAAGAATAGAAATGAAACTAAAAGTTTAAATAAAAGACCAAATGGTAGAAGATAACTGTGTTGAATTAAAACAAT